>JBCLNQ010000081.1:0-129832 GCA_039119965.1 Talaromyces sp. DC2
GAAGCCGCGCGGGACTGGGCAGGCAGGCAGGCAGCAGACGGGCAGGAATCGCCGGCTGGGGCGGGCTTGGGTTTTGCGGCTGCTGCAGTCGGTGGTTATATTTTGCAGATGATGATGCTGATGATTTGCTTGTCCGGGCGTGTTTCCTCGTGTGGTGGTGATGATGGTGGAGGAGGGGGCGTGGAAAGCAAGCGCGACAAGTCCGGTCGAATTCTTTTCTTTTCGCGAGAGCGAGAGCGAAGCAAGCAAGCAAATTATTAGGCAACGGCGATCGAGGCGCAGTCGATCGAGCAAGCGAGCGACGGACAATGACGGGGGAGGGCGCGATCGATGGGAAGAAGGCGGGATGACGATGGAAGAGGAGGAGGAGGATGGGGGAGAAGGGGGAAAAAACAGTCGTGATAGTGGAAAGAAGCAGCAAGTGATGGTGTTGCGAGGCAGGAGAGACAGCCAAATCCAGGCCCAGGGATGAGGTCGTGGCAGTGCCAAAACGGCTTGCGGGTCCCGCGCTAGCGCCCAGTGCAGTCCCTGGACTGGATGCGGCCGCCGGAAGCATACACGGTGCATACTACACGGCGGCATTGCACATACTTGCGCTCCTATCGTGATTATTTTTTTCGGGCGTATTCTGCATTGGGCTGTTTGGTTACGATTGTTGTTGACCCTCGATACGGATGCTGATACGGACGCTGTGCTGTGCGATCACTGCTAATTCCTTACTACGGAGTAATTAGGTCACTACAAGAAACCGGTTATCGCAGCACCAAGTGGACGCCGCGGTCTGTGCCTCTGCGATGCGTGGCAGACAAGCCGAGAGCGAGCTTGCTGCTCCATCATGCTTGTCGATAAAGAACAAATCCTCCCTCCCTCCCAATCAGCATCGCGTCGATCCGAACCCAAAAAACGGCGATCGATGACTCCTTTTTTTTTCGGCAAAGTCAATTGACTTTCGTTGGCAGAAAAGCAAATCCTCCGAGGAAACGTCAACCAGTCGTCGATTCACTTGCTTGCCTACTCATCGATCGATTCATCGATACATGTATTACCAGCAACGGAATCCTGGCACTGCAGGTGAGACAGAGATAGAGGGGGGGGAGGAATAGTAAATACCTGGGCGGGCCCGTCGTAATCAGCGTGCATCATCTGCATAATAATAATACTACGTACTACGTACCAACAACAGACATAATATCAACTCATTAAGGACGGTGTTATACCACTAGCACGGCCGCCACCACCATCACTAAAACATATAATTAATAATTTAATACGTAGTAACAAATAATATAAACAGTCTATCAGAATACTGCACCTCGAGGAATTGAATGCTCCTCACTGGCGCAACGGCGCCCCGCAATGCACGATCAGCCAATGCGCGCGCGCCGAGCTTAAGCTACCGCTCTAGCTGCGATCTGATCTATCGTGATGCTTTAAATAATCCCATCCGTTACACTAGGTTACTCGAGTCAGCCACACCAGCCCGCCTGTTCTGCTCCAAACACAGCGTTTGTCGCCACCACCATTGTTATTCAAAAGGTGGCCAGCAACCACGCAATTGGCAAATGACAAATGCAAATGGAAATGCACTCCGATCGTACCCTGGCTATTCATGTACTCCGTTCTACTAGTACACCAGTAGTACTACTAAGTACTGTACTAAATTGCCGCTTTCGAGCTCGTGTTTCCTCCATTCCTCGCGCGCTGGCATGCCGCGTCCCGCCACCTGCTGATTGGGCTGATGCTGGTTTCATGCACGCCCAGCCCCCACAAGGAACGCAGCACAACGCGTCAGATCATATGAATCGAATTGATTTTTTTTTTTTTTTTCTTTTTTTTTTTAGCAAGTCCTATCGACGTGTACTGTACTTGCACGTACGGAGTACGTACTCGACGCCAATGGAGCCACAAGTTACCTACGCGGCTAAAACTAAAAGAAATCTTAATCACTGCAGAACCGAAAAACTACACGATCGATCGTCAAAAGAAAAGAAAAAGGGAAAAAGATCATCTCGCCCAATTCAAAACGCGCCCCCCTTTTGGTGCGATCGCCACAACGCATACCAACCATTATCGCATACAGTAATAGTAGTACTACCCCACGCAAACGACAACCATACATTCTCGAGCGACACACACAAAAAAAAAAAAAAAAAAAAAAAAGTGTATTTTTAGCCCTGTTGAAAATTTGGAAAATTTGCTTCCGACGGCTCCGGGGCCCTTTTTTTTTTACACTTTTGGGGTGCGCGGCCAGGGGAGAGAAAAAAGCCCTGCAGACGCAATGACAGCTGCGAATCGGGCCTAGATCGTGATTTACCTGGCTAGTACAGGGTGGGACGGTGAGAGTACAGTGAGACTGTGGCGCACCTGAAAATTTCGATTGTGTATCCACGGTAGAAAGTGAAATAAGCTTCGAAAGACTATGCTGAGAGTTTTCTACGCGCTAGGCCGAAAAGGGACATTTCCTTGCATTGAATATCAAGTACAATTGCATAGATTAAGTACTAGTAACAGTACACTATAACTATTTTGAATCATCAACCCGACGATTGAAACGAGCAGAGGATAATCCCAATAATGAAACAATCAATACAGAACCACGAGGACAGCGTTTTAAGCCATGTAAGTGCTGGCGTCGACTCCTCCCTCGGGGTATTCCGGAAGAGCAACTTCAAAGCGCTTCTCAATCTCCTTGAGCACCTTCTCGTCGTCCTCGCTGCTGACAAACGAGATCGAAAGACCCTTGGTACCGAATCGACCGGCACGACCGACACGGTGCAAGTACGAGTCGGCGTCGCCAGGCAAGTCGTAGTTGATCGCCAGGTTGATGCGCTCAACATCGATACCACGTCCAAACACGTCCGTGGCCACACAGATTCGCTTGTTGAACTCCTTGAACTCTTTGTAGCGTTTGATTCTGACATTGATTAGCATCGTGTTTATTTTGTTTTTTGGTGAGAGAGAAGGAAAAGAAAACCTACCGCTCCTCTTGGCTGACTCCAGAATGCACCGCAATACTGGGAAAGTTGCATTCACGCAACAGTTTGTCCAGTTCGTTGGCGCGAAGCGTGCTCTTGACGAAGATGATAACCTGGTTAAACTCCAGGTTGTCGAGCAGGTCACTCAACTTCCTGTTCTTCTCCTGCTCGCTGAGCTTGATGTAGTACTGCTGCAGACCGTGCAGAGTGAGCTTGGTGCCCTCGTCAACGTACACTTCAAGCGGGTTGCGCATGAACTTTTTGCAAATGGGTCGCACTTCCTGCGAAAGGGTGGCGCTAAACATCATGACCTGCTTCTCCGATGGGGTGTTGCGGAAGATCTCCTGCACATCACGACGCATGTCTAAACGAGTCAGCACCCATTTAAAAAAACAACTCGATATTCAAAACCTACCAATTTGGTCGAGCATCTTGTCACATTCGTCAAGCACAAATGCCTTGACGTTGCGCAGCGAGAGCTTCTTGTCACGCACAAGGGCGTTAAGACGACCAGGCGTTCCGACAACAATGTTAGGGCGTGTCTCCTTGTTGCTCAGAACGTCGATATCTTTCTGCATCGGTGTACCGCCGTAGAACACAGCCGTCTTGACTTGCGGCAGATATTTGCTGAAACGAGCATACTCGTTCTTGATCTGATAAGCCAACTCGCGAGTGTGGCACATGACCAAAACCTGAACCTCTCCCTCAACCGGGTCGAGAGAGTGGAGCGTCGTCAAGACAAACACGGCCGTCTTACCCAAACCAGACTTGGCTTGGCAGAGAAGATCACTGTGAAGCAGACCTTGAGGAATACAGGCTTGTTGAACTGTGGAGAGGCGCGAATAAAAAGTTAGATCTCGTTCCGAACGAAAGCTTGATAATTTGAACCGCATCGAAAGGTGGAAATGCTCGTCCGCCCATCTCTTTGGGTCGTCCAGTGAACCGACAGAAAAAGAAAATCCAGAACAAAAAAGACTAAAAGTAACAGAAGCGCCTCCAACGAAAGCAACTAAAGCAACGGGGCGTGAGGATGTGGTACTCCTCGTGCAAATGGATACTGCCGCGAGCAACACAGTTAATGTATCACCTTGGCTGCAATAATCCAAGCCCATCACTTCTTCCACGCGAATGAATAACCTTCGCTTGGTAGTTCTAGGCTTTTTCAAGCTAGTCGCCAAGGTCATGCATGCATGAGTGGTTTGGTCCCCCGAGACACCAGACGTTGCAGGCGAAATACAGCGCAGGTAAATCTCAGAACATATGCCCCATCACAAAAGCGCAACAAAAACTCATCGCCTCGGGGGCGTTGGCGAGATAACGCATTTTTCCTTCCCGCAGAGATGGACGAACGGAGCATAATAGGGCAATAGAAGGCTGGTATAGGAAACAATTAAGTGTGTAGTTAGACTAACCCTCCGATGGATGTTCGAATCCGCAATCGGTAATAGCACGTAGAAGCTCGTTCTTGAGCAAGAAATCGCGGAATCCAGTCGAGTGAATACCAACATAACTGCCCTTCTTGTCGGGACGGCCGCCGCTGATGGTCAGGTCGCCCTTCTTGGTGGCAGCACCACCATTGGCGGCGTCAGCTGCGGCGGGAGCAGCTTCGGTGGTCTGAAGCTCCTCGTCGGAGTAGTCGATGAGATCCTCTTCGGTGGCCATGGTGATTGATGGATGAATAAAGACGAAGAGGGCGCGTTGGATACGAGAGACTCAAGGCGAGTCGAGTTGTCGGAAGAAAAACGGGGGAGGGAAGATATTTCAGATTAATCTAAGGACAATCCAACGATCGATTTTCGCCGGGAAATCCTTCAAACTAGGACTGCTTTGAAGAATTTGCGAAACGTAAAAAGTTGCAAGAGTGTTGTTGGCGCGAAGCTGAATGAAGGCGAGAGACGGAGAAGGTCTTGGAAGGCAAGTTGAGGCGGTGCCTAGCCTCGACCTTAGTCAGCGACTTCCGCTAGTTGCTTCGGGACTAGCGTGGCTTGTGGGGCACATGATTAGTGATTCGCCGCTTTTTGTCTCGTCTTGAAAGCGAACAGTCATCAGTCAAACAATAAAAAAAGTGATGGCAGCAGCAAAAAACAAAAAAGGCGCATCTGGCGGCGCTCAAAACCATATCCGAGCCCGCCTTGCATATCTACACAAAGCGTCGACCTATTTATTTTCACAGCAACATTCTCTGAAGCCACAAGCCTATATATCAAAGAGTGAAAACGAAAACGCTGCCTCCATTCAGACCACAACGGCTGAAGCACCATATCAAACACATTGTCAAACATCCGAGGAACAAAAAAAAAAGACTACCCTCCCACCACAGCAAGCTTACATTCCTCGTCATTACGTCAACCAAATGCGTGGCGTATCGCTCAAAGCGCAGCAACGCCTCTCTGTTGAAACCAAGCGGAGCTTTTGCAAGCGGTGCGACCTTCTCCTCGTTCCGGGCGTGACATGCACGGAGGAGATTCGAAACGCGAGCAAAGGCCAGAAAAAGCCGTGGGCGGACGTTTTGGTGACCCGCTGCTCTGCCTGTGAGACTGAGAAGCGCATTCCTCGGAACAAAGCGCGGAGTAAGAAGCTCAAAGCTCGCCAGCAGGAGAAGGAGGAGAAGAAGGAAGAGGAGGAGTCTAAAGATCGAGCTGGGGTTTCTTGAAAGCGGAATTCTGGCTGTTGCAAAAGAATTTCGCCATAACCCCTATGTAAAGGGAAAATGAGCTCCTCCTATAGGCTCCCATATATGGTTTGGGAACAGTCCCAGCCTCCGACCTTGTACCGGCAGTCACCATGAAGTATAGCCGACCCGAGTTCTGACTGGCATTGTGGCCGGAGTACATGACAGTGGGACGATGAAAATTGAAATGAAAGAGGTAATTTAAAATCAGGAAAGAGTCGCTGGATATAACCATGTTTCTCTATCCTATGCTCAGGTTATGTCGCTGTGAGCGTTTCAATTCAACTGTCACGATGTTGAATCATCTCAAAGTCAGCATCTGCTTTAACACACAACCTCTTTATCTTCGCTGTGATAGGAGGGATCCAGTAGTAATATTCTGTCTTTAACAAAAGTGTTAGACGACGGAAGTGTGGAGTCACAGTGCTATATTTCTCAAGCCATGGTGCAAGCGCGCCTATAATAACATCAATCATCAATTTCTTGACAGCCGGCAAATAAAACATAGGAAGCTAGGGAAAGAACGCCCTTAGAACACACTTTCTAGACGGCTAACGGTGGTTTTCGCCACAAGCGCGAGAGGCTCCTCCAGCTCGGCACCAGAAACAAGGATATCGGGCACTATGCCTTCCTCCTAGGGTATAAAGCAGGCACTTCCATGCAGATACAACGAACGGGCGTAGGTGGCTAATTGTGGCCGGCGTAGCAGGGTTCGCAGCAGTTGAATGAGGGTTCTGGATTGCCAGTTCCGCGAAGAAATGAGAATTTTGAACACAGAGGCTTCTCGGCCAGGCTGCGCGGGTAGCTATTAACAAGGCAAACATCGTAAAGATCCCCCGGAGGCAGGTATGCTAGGATAAAACAGCACATCTCCACAGGACAGGAACTAGACGAGACTATCAGAAGTTGGTTAACATGGAAGTCATGGAAAATCTTGGAACAGGGGGACGTATACATGTTCCATTGCGAGAGGTCAGGGGTATTGAAGCATCAAAGCGTCTGGCTGAATGTTGAGGATGTTAACCCGATATCAACATTAAATCAACAATTGATGCTGGAAGGACGGCTACTCAAGGTCCCCCGCACACACGTGCCCTGCTGCTTGCCTACCAGGGAAGGAAGGTACGCCTCCGGTGAGGCCGACTAGAGCTGTTGACAGCATCTGCCTCAGGAAACCGGTGGGCACGTGCATGCAAGCAAAAGAATGCAGCTTTTATAACCAAACAGCACAGTGCTTAACCTGACAAGCATCTCAATCCAATTTCTCAAGCTTCTGGTCGAGGTTATTCCCAAGCCCTAGCATGCTTATTTGACCAGTTCGACATCAAGTGCATGTGGTGTATGTTCAAACTGATCTCTGTAAAGCATCTATGGGTGTATTTTAAGCTCTTATTTCGCAATATTTGTCAATTTTTGTGAATTATTGCTATGCAAAGTCAAAAAGAGAAAAAATAAATATATATATCGATGGCAACTGCCTGCTCAGGTTGAATATGAACAATATCATTGAAGAAACCACTAGTCCAAGCGCCACATGTTTTCTGCAGGAGAGAAACATAGAAGTAAGTGAAAATGGACGGCAAAGTGGTATATGACCGAAAGATAGAATAATCAAGACAAAGAAAACAATATAACGAATAATTACTCCAACACCAATCGCCTCCTTCTGCGTTGAATGTCAATAAAGAAACGAAAGAACCGAAGCCAAAAATAAACAAAAATAAACTCATGGGGAATCCAAGGTAGCCGCGAGGCTGAAAATCCAATCTTTATGCTGTTTTCCTTCCCAAAGTATCAGTCGTAAGAATAAAAGGACGAATCAAGTTACAGAGTACAAAGGTTCTGGCTACAAATACCAGGTGGTATCAACTACGTTGGTTGTAGCTCGTGTCCGCGAGGACGGGTGGTTGTATGAGAGGTGAGGGTCATAAGCAAAGCTCCGGGCATGGCCAATGTTGAGTGGTTGAATGTGGAGAGTGTGGGATATGTTGAGTGAGTTGAATATTTGGTGAAAGACCTCCCAGCGGTCCATCGGATGTCACGTATCAAAACTTGTAGCCGCCAGGGCACGATCCAGTCATAGCTGGGAATTATTATTGCAGTCCACTAAGCGAATACCAGTTCATCGCCGACGAGAAGAATGATCAAGGCGGTGGTCGAGGCTTTCAATCCGAGCACGAAAAGACTTGACGATATCTCTGATATGGCCAATCTTGGTCAGTTCATTATCTAATTCGTCTATCGAGGCCAGGATAGAACGGGTGCGTGCGATTTCAGCATCGGCGTTGCGAATGACATTGCCGGCTCGGTCATACGTGTTTTGTATCGACATTTGCATTTGATCTTCCAGCTGTATGGCCCAATATTAGTATTCATATTTTAGAAGCAGCAGCAAGTAATAGCGTCGTCCTATCATCGCCAAATACATTTGCGCAGGGAATTCAGACGGTAAGAAAAAGAGGACAACACATACATGGTCAATGCGATGACGGATCTGGTCTTGCAGGTATTCCAACTGGTGTGACAGAGCCCTCAGGCTCATGGGATCTAGTAGGAGGCGGCCCTGACTGCTGGCGGCACTTGTAGCGCGCGAGCTGGAGCCGCTATTGCGCCCCGAGCCGCGGCCTCTGGAGACGCTGCCGGCATGGCCTCCTCCCTGAAGCGCAATCTGCTGCTGCTGGCGGAGAATCTGGATTTCGGACGAGGTGAGACCAAGGGAGGTATCGGGAATCGAGGTTGCGACGGACATTTGGATCCGACACAGACATGCTCTGTCTACACCGATGTGATGGAAACGGCGCCAATCAATCTGATTTCAGAAGCATAGGACGGACGGCAGTTCATGTTGGCCAGGGAAAGCTGAGGTGGAACGGAGGGCTCAAGCCGAAACAGGTCGTCGTAGTAAGCGCAGCGAGTAGGGAACCAGCAGGGGGACGAATGACGGTTCCACCGACGCAGTGTTTTCCTATGCCCGAAGCAGAGCAGGCGACTGCCGGCGGATGGCAGAACGAAAAGCAGAGTAAACGGCCGCGAGAACGAGCAAGAAGAATGGCCGGCGCAATGGCTGGGCTCCCGGCGACGGCTGTTACACACGGATGCGAGGATGGGGTGGGGAGAGTGCCGAAAACACAGGGTGTCGCCGAATGAGGCCGAGGAATGCCTCGCTCTAGACGGAACTAGAGATTTTAACAGCAATAGACAGGGAACCAGAGAAGACCTAGAGAAGAGCGATGAAAACCGGCGTGTTGGGATGGCGGGCGACAGGCCGAAATAAGAGAAGGCGCCGGGGGTGTGGGAGAGTTTAGTAGACGATGCGTCGCCCGGAAAGGATAGTCGAGAGCAACGTCTCCGACTATTAGCGTGTGGGGGGGATGTTTCTGGAGTCGTCCGGATGTCTGGGCTGGGCGAGGCTAGATGATACGAGCTGGAGTCGGCGAGACGAGAGGAGAAGAAGTAAAAGAGGAGGAAGAGGAGAAAGTCGTCGTCGTCGCGGTAGAAGTCGCGAGAGGCCCAAGTGCTCCTTCCTTGTAACGATCACAGCAGTCGGGGCCGAGGCAGGGCAGGGTCGCTCCTGCCCTGCGCGCACTCTGAGGATGAGGAAGGAATAGTTTAAGTTACTGTACGAGAAGCGATCAACTGTCAACTGTCAACGCTCAACTGTTACTATCACTGTCGCTTGTCACCATCGATCTTTCTGTTCTGGCACTTCGGACGCGACTCTCTGATACGCGCTCAATGAGGCTCTACGATCCGGCGTCTTCTATCGGCTTTCTATACTGCTCGCTTTTTCCCCAGCCGGTCAATTAATTGCCTGCTCCCCTGCCCACCAGACGCGCAGTCCGACACAATTAGCGCGCATTTGACGTGAAGCCGTCACTTCTGCTCGCCAGTAAGCAGGCACAAGCACCGCGAGCTGCCATGTACAATGCGACGCCGTGCAACACGGGCGACGTGAGGGACTGCCAGTGACTGCGATCGCTGCGTAGGCAGTGGGCCGGTGAGTGCGCCGCCCAATGGGTCGGTGCTCTTGTCGTCATCTTTCTCAAGTCTCAAATTTTTGACTCCTCTCATCCATCCGCCAGAGCTGCATATCCCCAATTCTTGTTGTGATTTTTTTTTCTTAGCTTCGCTGCTGCCGATGCCCAAAGTGTGAGGCTAAGGCACTGCAGGCATTGTTCAGGATTGATTGGGTCCTGCTGGATGCACCTCCGCCCGGGACCTGTGAGATCGCTTCCTTTTTACCCACCTGCTGCACGAGCTCTGCTTTAGTCTTTAGACTGTAGAGCTTGCTCCTCACGTTCTGCCTCTGAATTTGTTTCCACCGCCAGAGAGAGAAAACAAGCTAGGCCGATCGTGTTCCATATTCTGACGCCCAACGCTCCCATCGGTCCAGATCATCCAACCATCTCCCACGCGCTCTCGACACCGCTACGTTTCCACCATGGCCAAAGACAAGGAACGCAATGTCAACCCCGCACAAGCCCAGCGAAAGCTGGAGAAGCAGAAAGCGCTGAAAAAGGGCAAGGCCGAAGTGGCAGCCCGACGCAACGAGAAACTCGCGCGGCGCAATCCCGAGCGGATCCAGCGCCAAATCAACGACCTCAAGGCGGTCGAAGAATCGGGCCAGCCGCTGCGACCGCGCGATAAACAAGTCCTCGAAGAATTAGAGCGTGATCTACGAGCGGTACACAAAGCCCGAGAGGCCTTAGGCGACAAAGCACCTCAGTTCGGGCGACAGCCGCATCATCACCAGGGCCGTGGCGGCGGCGCCGTGCTAGGCAAGAGGAGGCGAGATGAGCAGCTGCAGCGACGATGGGCAGAAAGCGACGGCAGCGAGACAGACGAGAGTGTGCGCAATATTCCCATGCCGCGAGATACTCCGCCCCCGATTCCCCGCCAGCACCGAAAATGGGTTGATCAAGGCGATGCGAGTCAGCGACAGCAACCCCATGCGTTGCCTGCAAAACCAGAGACGGCCGCCCCTGCAGCCAAGACAGTGTACGAATCGGCACCGGTGATCCGCGACCTGCGTCAAGAGGCTGTCAGCAAATTCGTGCCTGCGGCTGTGCGCATGCAACAAGACGCCATCAAAGGGCGAGGCAAACTCGTCGAGCCCGAGGAAATGGATCGGCTGGAGAAGGCCGGTTATGTGCAAGGCTCGAGCGCTGGGAAGAAACCACAACAAACCGAAGAAGATATAGAAAAGGCGCTGAAACAGTTTGAGGAAGAAACTCGAGAACCGCAACAGCCTCCGCCGCAACAACACACTGTGGAGATAGAAGAGGTCTCGGACGAGGATCTTTAGCTTAGGTGATATTGGAGCCACTCGCACCATCCATCTTGACAATATCCCATTCACTTGGGGCCGGGATTCGACTTACTACCCGCCTGGGGAATAAAATACCGTGCATTCCCAGGAAACGCTACACATCACTACGCAATGAGCATATGACAAAATGGCAATGCCTCCGAAAGCGCAAAGTCAAAGAAGGCCGTGCCGATGAATAAACAGCAGACTCGGCTTCCATCTGCTATGAAAGGGTAATAAAAGTTAGGGCAATGGTTATATAATTATGTTATTCGCTTGAGCACATATTCACGCAGCTTAGCAGATACACTCATTGTACTTGTAACAAAAACCAGAATTTCTAGAGGGACAAGAAGTTCTAGTAGGTCATTCCTAATTTCATCCAGTCTGAATCATGGCTCTAGCACAAAATTGAGCTTTGAAGAAATTACTTTATTTCAAAAGTGAAATAGAAAGGAAAAGTAGTCATTGGAATTCATCCCACATCAGCATAGCCTCATAACTGGCAATGCTCTTCTAGAGAGAACAACCAAATAGTAGTTCCAACACTTGATGTTTCCAAGCGTCGATGTATAAGATATACAACAAAGAAAATAAGAAAATAATCTCCAAAAAGGTATACCACCAAAGGGCATGAGAAGTGAAAACACAACACAAAAGTAAAAGAATAGAAATACTAGATAAGATAAACTCCAACAAATACACATGTACTCCAATCCGTACGCGCCTGTAAATGCGACCGAGCCTCGAAAATCAGACTTCCCAACCAGAACACCAAAAGTGAAAAACAAAGTAGACTCATAAGAAAGAAAATGCTCGGGTAACGAGTGTAGTTGGGGATGTGCATAATGTGCCATCGCGTGTATAGTCCAATCGGCGACCGATTTGATCACTGTTTAGACGTGTATGATCTCAAATGAATGTGGTTTACCGAATGCTGCGTCCCACCTTTCGGGAAAGGAAAGGACTGGGCATTTCTTCAGTTGCTGGATCCCATGTAGCTGGTGAATCAGTGGACTTGTCAAACGACAAGCCAGAGGCGTAAACGCGGGAGTCGCTTGATACACGTTTAGGGTCGTCGACAGCCCGTCCACCAGCTCTCGCCTGTGCCAGTTCGACCAGGGTACGCCCTCCTAGGTTACGCTGCATGACAGCTTTGTACATGTCTTCCCCGCCAGAAGCATTTTTCGAGTTAAGTGGCCTCGAAACCCCTTTGCGTGGGGGTGAGCCGGCATCTCCGATCAGATTAGACGTGGAAGGAATCTTTGACAATCTTCGGTTTGGAGATTTTGACCTCAGTTCCGGAACCTGACGAGTTTCAGACTGGGCGGGAGCTGCATTGGCTGCTGGTGGAGGAAGTCTCGACGTGCCGCTGGGAAATATTGAAGGCTGGTGGCTCATCTTCTGCATCATGCCGGCCGTTTGATGCCGGAGCAATGGGCGGCGGCTGGGCTTCAACGGATCTGGTTTAACCCTAGGGCGAGTTGGTGATGGAAGGTCTGGGACGTCTTCTTCGTCATCCGATGTAATAATGGTCGGCTCCCATTTGGCCTTTTGCTGTGGCTCGGAAAATAGGTTCTTGGACACGGGGGCAGTCCGCCGCGGCGAGAGAGAAAGAGAAGCAATAGTGATGGGAGAAGGCTCGCCCATTTGGACATCAACAGGGGATTCAACTGTTGTCTTTGCTCGACAGAATGGCGTTCTTGTTTCTCTCCGAACTGGTTTATTGCGGCTTGATCGCGGCGATTCAAAGGAGACGTCACTGATATCAGTTGTCGACGGAAAGTCGGATTCCTCGCTGTAACCTTCTGAGGACGACGACGACTCGTGAGATTGTTGGCTTTCTTGCACCTTGGGTTTTATGTGTTTTTCTAGCTTTTCTTGCCGCTCGTGTTTCTCCTGCTTCTCATGTTTCTCTAGCTCAGCTGCTACGCGGGCCCGAACTTCCGAGTCGAATTGTTTAGACAGCTCATCGTATCTCATCTGTACTTGTCGTTCAATTTCTAGTCGAGCCTTGACCTCCCATTCACGGCGAACGGTAGCTTCGATTTCTTCTCTGGTAAGAGCCTTGTCCTTCTCATGATTGGCAAGCTGGGTTTCCAGGTCCTTCATTTTTTGTAGAGTTGCCTCCTCTCTACGCTTGACTTTGTTGCTTAGTTCAATGACCTCTCTCTCCTTGCGCATGAGACGGACAATGGGGAGGTTCAAGAGGGCAGCGGTGTCTGGTCGTTGATCGGGGTTAACGCGTAGACAGCTTGCAATCACACTCTTCAATTCCGACGAGTAGAATTCTGGGAGAGGCGCAAACTTGCCCTCTCGGATTCGCTGGACAAGCTGAATGTGTGTTTTGGCGTTGAATGGAGGCGACTTCTGGCACAATTCGTACATGATACATCCCAGTGCCCAGATGTCCGAGTGCAGCGTATACTTTTCGGCAGCGCAGATTTCTGGAGACATATAGAAGGGTGTGCCAACATATGTGGACGCAAAGTCGTGAGACTGCATGAGCTTTGACAACCCAAAATCACCGAGCTTCACGCTATTGTCGCTGCCAAGGAAGACTTTGTAATGTTTTAGCAATTGGAACAAACCCTGACGACGACGACTACTCACTATTTTCTGGCTTCAGGTCACGGTGCAGAATCATGACCTGGGCTTGCTTGCCCTTGAGTCCCTGCTTTGGAGGCGACGGGTTCAGCACATTGGCACCAATAGGTGGCACGTCGGCTCCATAGTGACAGCGATACAGAGCAGTCGCCAGTTGAGACAAGACTCGCCAAACAAACTCTTCTTCGGCGAATTTGTTGCTGTTCTTCAGGTTCTTGATGACCATCCCGAGGTCTCCACCGCCGCAGTACTCCATGTATAGGTACAGATCTTGCGAGGCTTTGAGGTGCTCTCGGTGGTAGTAGGCGACGATGTTTGGATGGCGAAGAGAGCTGAGAATGTTGAATTCGGCTGTCAACTGCTCCCTTTCTTTCTGCGACATTTTGATGTAGTTGATCTCTTTTCGACAAAGTACCTAAACGCATGACAACCCATCAGCACGATGTACAGACGACAACACAGGCGGTCAGTCAATCTTACAAAGCCATCGGATTTCCGTTTGACCTTTCGAATGATTCCGAATGAACCAGCTCCTGCTCAACTGTCAGTGTTCTGGTCATGCAAAGGATACTTTCAGCTTTGTTTACCAATCTTCTCCAAGACATCATACTTGTCTGCTTCTGCCAATGCAATGCCTGCCATGGTGTCGAAGGTGTTTGTGGTGGCAGATTACAGTGTCCTAGGCAATGCTGGTACAGAGCAGGTCGGCACTATAAGATCATGAAGAGAAATTTTGTCGACAGACAGCCCTGGGTAGATGTAGTTAGTAGACGTGGTGATGTTTTCCAATGTTGCAGAGGAAGCCAGAGTTGAAGCTCTCCACGACGTCGATCGCTGCCGGAGCTCTAAATGTTTTGGGGGCTCCGGTTGCTGAGCAACGGGATCCTACATTCCGAAGCGGTGAGCCGCTACGCCGCATCGGGAAGGCTGCCCACAAGAGATCTGTAAGAGATCTGTATAAAGGGGGTAACCTAGATGGTAGAAGAGATAGTAAACAAGTGACTGAGTATTTTTAATAGCAGAATGGTATTCCAGTCCTTGATCACCCAGCCATGTGGTGTTGTGGCGCACTGAAAGCTGGTGAACGCTATGGTCACGTGATACTCTTATCGATAAGCACAGGAGGATTTCTAAAGACCGAAAACCCCGCGCAACCTCGCAACCACTGCTCTTCGTCTGATAATCTAGTCATTGGCTCCTTTTCGACATGACAGAACCAGAAGTCCTGCGAAAAGACCAGCTTGAAACCCGACTGCACAACGAGAAAAAGCTGATCAAAGAAGGAACGCTAAAGGACGAAAACCCGTTGGATTTTAGTGAGGGGTTCCGCCAGCTCTGCGATGCTTGTCGAAAAGGAGACTTGAAGATTTGCCAGGAGAAGATATCGGAGGGTGTTAATATCAATGCAAGAGACAGCTATGACTATACGCCACTGATTCTGGTGAGTTGGAAGTCTTAAGGTTTCTGGTTATTTACTTACCGGATGTAGGCAAGCCTTTGTGGCCACTTTGAAGTGGTCCAGCTTCTGCTCGAGTCTGGTGCGCTGTGTGAAAGAGATACGTTTCAAGGCGAAAGGTATTGAAAGCTCCCGATGTTTCAATGCGAGACTGTTACTAAGCGTATCTCAGATGTCTATACAATGCCCTTAACGACCGTATTCGCAATTTGCTGCTTCAGTACGACTACTCCAAGTCAACCGATCCTCTTCAGCCTCTGGCTGCACATATATCGTCTCTTTTGACCAGGGATACTCCGCAAACATGGGACATTGTGGTGACGGATGGGGATGAATCGCTTTTTCTTCACAAATTCATACTCGCCGCACGTTCGCCCTACTTTCAAAAGAAGCTTTCAGTGGCTCCGGAAACGAATTCTTGGCGACTCCCCAACAGTATTCCACCTACAGCTTTTGGTGCAGCAATAAGATATCTTTATCTCGGCGACTCGGGAAGGGAACTGCGGAGTGGCCCTGGGACTGGTTTTACTGAGTCAGAGGTGGCGGCTGGTGTGGACCGGATCGGGCGACATTTGGAAATACCAAACCTTCTTGATATCGTCTTGGATAGTGGGGACCGACGACTAGCTCGGCAGAGGAGGACTGACGAAATATCTCGAGGTCGGGATCAACTGGAAGCTTGGTTCGAGAACAACGTTCTCGCCCACAAGGCTGTTGTTGAGACAAGCAAGGCAAAGGACGTCAAGTGGGATCGCCAGAATGCCATCTTTGCGGATGTTTTACTCCAAGCGGATGAAGTTTTGGACAATCTAGATGGCGATTCTCAAGACGGTGGTCATGGGAGTTCCATGCCTATGGGTTCTGGGTCAGGAGAGCCAGGAGTTCCACAGCAAAAATCTGTCTTGTACCCTGTACATCGAGCAATGCTACTTCGATCCGAGTTTTTCAACGCCATGTTCTCATCCACATTCAAAGAGGCTCAAATGACGGAGCATTTAAACATCATTAACGTGGATTGCTCGCCAGAAGTCCTTGAGATTATTCTACGGTTCTTTTACACTGAAAAGGCCGACTTCGGACTCGATGTCGCGGTGGAGGTTTTATTCGCTGCCGATCTGCTGTTTATTGAAAAACTCAAGACCAAGGCTGCCGTAGTCATCAGCAGTCTAGGTAGCGCCAACATGTCCCAAGCGCAAGCATCCAAAACGTGGTCTGGAAATGGGGAACAGAAGGAGGCAGTAGAAGATGAAGAGATCGACATCTACGATATCATTCGGGCGGCTTGGTTTACTAGAGTACAGCGACTAGAAGAATTCGCGGCGCGGTATCTTGCCTATCGGCTGGAAGAACACATTGACACGGACGATTTTGCGGAACTAATCAAGGACTCTGCAGCCCGCATCCAGAAACGACAGGAAACCGACTCTATTGAACTGCTAGATGATATTCGCTTCTACCTTAGCGAGCGATTCCGGCTGCGATTTGATGATGCTGGTCTCGCGGAGATGATTGAGGAACACGAGCCTCAAAATTATTATGCGGAGACGCCGGTGAACGGCGAGCAGGTGGCGGCCAACCTGGCCGAGCTGAATATATCCGGAAAGGACGAGACGCCAGTAACAACAAATATAGCTGCACAGCAGGATGGCACGGTGCTTATCGATCAAAACACCGTTATCAGGACTCTGGACGGTGTTGTTGTCGAGGACGAGTTTGACAAGGATGCCATCAACTACCGGATTTTGCTGGACAAACTTGACCGGCTGCTGGAGCGACTAGACCTAGACGCCTAGTTGGAGTTGAAGTATGAGTATTAGACTAGAGAGGTGTATATAAATTAAAAAGGATGTCTATATGGGTGATGTGGAAAAGATTGGGAAAATTGGACATATATAAGCATATAAATAGCGATAGAGCGACATGACATTTACAATTTTGATATTTTCAGCGCCAAGTGCTCTCGGAATAAAGGTCTTTGGTGATACTATTACAATATTTGAAAATTGATGGAATCTGGCATAAAGAAACGAGGTAGAAGCTGTTTTCACATGATGTACTGCAATATTGAAACCATCTGAGGTGGAGACATGACGCGACACGCAATTGATCAGGCAGGATGCAAACAATACAAATATTTACAAACTCACGCTGGAGGTACATTACAAAGCTTTGGCATATTCTTCTTTGTTGCTTGTGTGGTTTTCAGTTTTATAGTGGCTATTATCTCAGCCATTTGAAAATTGAGATGGGTTGTTCAATATATATATTCATCAGCTCATGCAAATGCTAGCCACAACTACATAAATCCTTTTTTTTTTTCGAATGCTAATACTTCAAAATTTAAAATTATACCGAAAGAAAATATTTTTGTTAATAAAATATAGAAAAGTAGATATACATGTATCAAGGACATCTATTGACTAGTGGTGCTATGTCATCGCCCTGGATGAATTCAGCATTCGCCAGCTGAAGCTGAAAGGAAATGGCTGCCATCTACATGCTAACTAGTAACATTGATTATAATTAAAGTTGCAAGATGCAAAATTACCTAGTTCGAAAGTAACACAAAATTTAAAATAAATAAAAGGATGACTGAAAGTTGGACAGGAAGTCCCCAGCAAACATAACAAACAGTATATATCTATTCGCACGATATTATACATCAGTTGATAGTACGAAGCGTTCATCTACAATATGTAACACTGTAAATGAATTAAAAACGAATTGCTCAGGTTTCCTTTGGTTAATATGATAACTTATCCCGACAGGTCAGCGTCACCTGATCAATTCAATGTTCCAGATAACAGTGCTACATGTACATTTACAGGGAAGTACATATGTATTAGGGAGGTGAATTTTAAAGTGCATTTCCAAATAGTAAGTTATATGTCTACTGATATATATCTAATATATACTACTAAATAATTGCAACCATGAAGATTATTCCAAGGCCAAATACTGCAATGTTGAATTGTTGACTTGGCGTTGTTAGTCTGCAGACACTCTGTAGATGCATGATGCAAGCCAATGCAGGCATATAGACTGATCATACTGATCACCATTAATACTGATTGATTAGCATACACCAATAGTTTAATTGCCGTATGCAGCCAGCACCTCCAGTATGTGCGTACCACGTACTGTGTAATAATGATACCGTATGCGAACAGGGCCATGCCAACTGGTATGTATCGGAAACGCTTCCAAAAAAGACCACGACCGACGCATGATTCAGGGATGAGTCATGTATGCGATGTAATTTATATAATAATATCTATAGCAAGGTGATCCACCGCATAAACCAGATTTGGTGCAGACCAACTATAAAGTCGATCACGATCGACATGGGCAGGTTCAAGTTTTTGTAGAGTCTTCCATGATCTGTACGAACTTAGTCCTGAGTCTTTACGGCTGTTCTCTGTACTCTGGCAGATGTAGATCATCCATCATATTCCCAGCGCGCAGTCGCTACCGAGGCATCGGCTTGTGGACGGCCGTGATTGGCCAAACGAAGCTATCCTTGGCTTCCTTGGCAAGTTTTTTGTGCTCTGTACCTTCGTACCAGTTTCTTTGTTTTTTCAGTCTAGAGCTCAGAGTCAGTACTCGGCTCTAATAGTAGGAGGACACCTGGTTAAGCGATGATGTCTATCGATGCCTGATTTAATTATCTTGCTTGTCATCCCACCCCAGTGTTTCAGCTTCTGAACCAGCAAGTATCGGTCCATCTGAATCCGAGGTCTGGAACTTTGTTTTTTGTCTCCTCAAATGCAGTCTAGTGACGCATGCCCACGGAAGATTCCCGTGGAGCCAATCACCTGTCCCATTTTGTTTCACAGAGACTAGTTGGCGATGATCGACACCCGCGGGATCGACGGGTGCTGATTTTTTTTTTTTATTAATCTCGTCTTTAACATCTGCCTGCTACTCCTGTAGTAAGATCCTGATCCTGTCCTTATCCTGATGCCTGCCTGGCATCCGCACCCGAACCCGAACCCGCCGGAATGCGCGGAGGATGAATCCGGATCCATCGCCCCAGGGTTCGTTCGCTTGGGTTTTGCAGGATTGATTCAGCCGGGTTTGTCGGATACATGCCTTCCGTATAGAAAGAAAAGTACTCTACTCTGTAGTATCTATTTGCGAGCGGTTTATCTGATGGTAATTGTTTACCCACAAAGAGGGGCCGCGATCATGTGACCACGCTACTCCGTATATACGACGTGGTAGGTACGGAGCACGTATAGAGTACAGGTGGTATACGTGGTAGTATGGGGGATATAGGGGCAAGAAAAGGCTGAAGCTGACGCGGTCAATGATCCCCCATCTCCAATCTCGCACGAGACCTCTTGCTTGCGCTCGGGGCAAGTCGGAATACGGGCAAAGAAAGTTATTGCCAAGCAAAAGTTGATGCCATGCGAAAGTGAAAAAAGTGAAAAACGCTTAGTCCCCGGAGACAAGGCCAATGCTCGCATGGTGAAACTCGACTAAACTCTCGCGAACAGACCGTTGAAGTGCGAGAGTCAACCAGAACAGAGTTTATCAGAACAGAGTTTATCCATACAAAAAAAACACAGTCTTTGAGTTTTCACTTTGACAGGGTTTGTTTTTTTGTTAAATACGGCTAGTACGGGAGGATACTATATTTTGCTGTGACGCGGTGCGATTCGCCAGGACACCCCACAGTCCGGACTTGATCTTTGCCGGTTTGTATGGTATTAACTTGTAATGTGGTATTGTCGGTACGGATACTTAGTACGTGGTACTATTAGTATGATGTCCGTTATCTCCGTCCGAATCGTTCACTGACAGGATCTTGACAGCTGATCGCAATATACAGAGTATACCGCAGCTCAGCTAAACAAAGTACCAAGGACAGGACCTCCTCCGAACCTTGGAAAAGCACTCGTACCGACAGTACGGGGTAAGTCTGCGAACAGATCTAGAGATACAGTAATTATCATCCTCCGTACTCTGTACCGAGTACATGATTATATCATCCAACCTTGAAAGTGACGAGTCAGCACACGCATCTGCATCTGCATCTGCATCTGTGCAGTTGGTTTGTGTTGTGGGAAATGCCGAGCTCGCCCCTGACGTATCAAAACCACATACTCCGGTCTCTAACCAACACAACGGATCCGAGTCGACTGGTCAGTGGTCGCTGGGTACCCCCTCCCCGGATGTATTGCCGAAATGGGGAAGATTTCCAGATCAGCGCCGCACGGCGCGCCACGTGAGGCGAACCTCCACTCCCTCGCCTATTTCGCTTGCGTGCGCGTCGATCGGGGGCGCGCAAATTTACGAGCGTCAAGGCTGCTGATTCGTTGATGACCCTGGCATAAAAAATGTACTAGTACGAAGTGGAGTTATGCGAGCGGTGCCAATGGGAGGACGCCGTAAACGGATTTTTTTTTGCTGGATGCATGTATCCATGCTCCATACCAAAGATTTTTTTATATTCTTGATTTTTTTTCCGACTATCCGGGACAACCATGCAGCAGGAAACTACTTCCCAAGGAGGGAACATTCGTACACGGCCCCAGACGTACTGTACGTACCATGTAGATCATGATCAGCACGTCCGTCGACATAATAATACAGTAACAAAACACCCGTATGCGTCAAATTGCCGCTTTGGGCACCGCAGCGGATCTCCCCGCTGCGCCGGCCAATCGGCGCTAGCACTTGGGCAAAGCGAGTATCGTTAAGCGAGGGTTGTATTAATCATACTAGATGAATGACGCCTGGACCCTGCGTCGATCGTGACTGTGCAAAGCGATCGCCCAAATCACGTGGATTTTTCTTTGTTTTGTTTCTTTTTCTGTACGGAGTACGGAGTTGGGGGTTCAGGGGCTGTTGCTCTGTCTCTGTGGCTCGTATCTCGTATCGGTACAGAGTCCTCCGCGGTTGACGAGGTCAGTGTTGATGGTAGAGTTCCCGTTTCCAGTCAAAAATATCACGATCGACGCGGTCGGGCAGTGTTCCGACATGAACACTTGGTCGATACCGTTTTTTTTTTTTTTTTTTTTTTTTTTTTTGGTATTAACCAAGGACCGCAGACCCGCAGCGATAAACCATAGCACTCAAATATACTCTGTGCACTCGAGCATGGACGAGGCTCGACCGTCGGGTATTCGCGACTGGGATGAAGCAGACAAAAGCACTCGCCGAAGAATAACCGACAGCAGCTCTCAAGGTCACGAGACTCGTCAGCCGCTGGATGTTCCCTGCGGAAGATCCTCCCGTGGCGGTCGCTGTGTGGGTTGTAACTAGTACGTAGTATGGAGTAGTTGGTAGCAGTAGTAATATCGCTAAGAATAACTCGACAAGAGACACCCTGGAATAACTCCGGATGAAAAATACAGTACGGTACCGATACAGAGCACGCTAGCAGGCGATCCCCGTTGGCGCAAATCGCCCAAAGCGGCAGCTTCGACGCAGCGCCCCGACCTCGCAGAATTGCCTGGTTAGTGCTAGCGCCAACCAACACAATCCCTCGCAGTTCCATGGAACACCGCGCTGACAGTAGTCGATCTGTATATTACTTATTATTACAGTGTCAGTGATGTGAACACGGGGAAGCGACTGTTCCAGATATACGAGCTGTGGGGCAGATAATCATATCATTATCATTGATCATAACTTTCACCCGTACAGAGTTCAGAGGACAGCGTACGCAGTCATTACGCAGTATATGTATCATTATTTCCTAATATCCGTGCAGAGGATCGACTCGTAATCATTCATATTCAGCAAGGCAATTCCCGCATCCGCATGGACAATGACAATCATGCAAGTTGCAGTGCAAGTCAACCAAGTCGGCGTGTTGCCTCGCATGTCCCCAATGGACACGACACACTCGGAAGATCGCTTTTCCAAGAGAGCGTGACCATGCTGACTGCGTGCTTGCTCACCCTGCTGGGCCGCCAAGCAATCAACAGCTGGGCGGACTCCCGGGAACCAACCGACGAGGGCCTTACCGCATGTGGCTAGGCGCCGAAGGGTTCTGGAACCTCCTCCTTGCGCTAGTCTTTACTCTGTACAGGATGGAGTATACTCCGTACTTATGTTAGTTACTACCTCCAGCCAGTGAGTTAGCAGCAGCAGCCCCCACGCGCCTGACTCCTTCTCCAATCGTGACGTGGCTGTCTGGACGCTGGTGCTGACCAGGCGGCAGAAGCCGCCAGAGATGCGTCGCTAACTCGGCCTGTTGTTATTCTCTAGTCAACACTCCGTACTAACAGTCCCAGTTGCGATTGCGTCTGGTAAGCCCGTCATCCTACCAGTATGTACAGAGTACAGGGTACGTACTATGTCGGAATACTCTGTTTAGTAGGGACGAGAGCACAGATCGTCGTGCGCGTTCAGACCGCAGACAGCCACCATCTATTACAGAGGGCAGAGTCCATGGTCGAGTCCCGCCATGATCAGCACGCACAGCGCGTAACCGTAAGAAAACAGGATCGGCGCTAGCATCCGGAAGCGGCCTAAGGCAGCCGTTCAGCATGGCTGATCCTCGCTTAAAACCCACGGGGCCGGTGGGTCCGCACTCAGCTTTTCCATTGGCCGTCCGGCGATCTGTCAAAAGCCCAGTCTGTGCGAGCCCGCCCGAACGCCGCGCGTCACGGTTAAGCTCGATGTGGTAATGCAGCTCCGGTACAATACAGAGGATACGGCGTATACAATAGTCCGGGACTCGATATGGGTTGAGATTATATATTTCGCATGTGTATGTATATATTATTTTATGGATTCTCGTATATACTATTCTCGTACGATTCTCGAATATAGATAGCATAAACAGTCTACAGGATAAAGGAATATTGTCGTATAGACACTTGACTGTGTCGTGCGGGTCATGATGGCGAGTGTACCAGGATTACCGTCAAGGATACGTATTGATCCGCGCTAGTACGGTACGGTCTGTACGGTCCCGAGGGGCTGGGATGATTAAAGTAAAACAGCTCTGGGCTCTCCACGCGCAATTAATATGTGATGGAGCTGCGATTCAGACGTGCACACTGCCTCGTCATTCGCCCCAGCTGAACCCGTGGTGCCCGTCGTATAATACTAATATAAGCCGGTCCCAGATCATCTCATGCCTGATCTGAGACTCTCGTCCACCTCACCCTCGATACACCACAGGGATATACCACACTACACTCTATACCAACACAACACACACATACACAAACACAACACCATGAAGGTCGCCAGCCTGATGACCACGACCACCGACTGGTCCTACGGCACCACCCGCAAATACGACGACTTCCAGGAGAAGCCCTCTTACTTTGCCTCGCGCGTGTCGCCGCAGCTGCCGCTCTCCCCCCCGGCCGACGACCAGCGCAAATGCTCGCTCCCGTCCATCTCGAGTCTGCTCGAGGGCGCCGACAGCATGCCTGCAGCTAGTACGTTTCTTGTTCTTCTCTTCTATTTGCACCATGCTAACCTCCCCCCAGAACGAGCCCGACACAACTCAGCCGAGTATAACCGCGTGTTCCTCCCGCCAACGCCGCCCATGCGGCCCTGCTCTGGCCTGGCCGACGGCAGCTCTCCCTCTTCCACGCTGTCGAGACGCTCGCACTCGGCCTCGATTGCGTCCATCACCTCGATCAACAGCGCCCCGGCCATGCAGCAGTCGCAGTCGCAGGCTTCTCTGCCTTCCATCTCGGCCTCGCTGCCCACGCCGTCCTCGGACCGCGGCTCGCTCTCTCAAGAATCTCGCATGTCGCCTCCTGCCTCGACATACCGCGCTTCTCCTCCGGCGCCAGCTCCCACAATTGCTACAGCTACTGCTGCCGGAAATAGCTTCACCCCGGCCAACGAGTCTTCTTACCAGAGCGTGTCTCCCACCTCTCCCCACAGCCACAGCGGCCCGCGCATGATCTCGCCCGTGAACCCCGCCTGGCAGCATCACCACTACTTCCCACCTTCTGGCGCTGCTCCATACCCGCAGAACCACGACCGATACGTGTGCCGCACATGCCACAAGGCCTTTTCGCGCCCGTCGAGCCTGCGCATTCACTCGCACAGTCATACGGGCGAGAAGCCGTTTCGGTGCGCGCATGCTGGCTGCGGCAAGGCGTTTAGCGTGCGCAGCAATATGAAGCGCCATGAGCGCGGCTGCCACAGTGGGCGGCCGCTGGCTGCTGTTGTTTAAATTCTTGTTCTTTTATATCTATGTATTTTCTTATGTTACGAGGCTGGTTGGCTGGCGTTGATGTTTGATGTTTTATGTTTTATGTACAAAAGTGGCAGATATACCTATACCCTGAGGGTTGCATGGAGTTGGTTTATTATTATTATTATTATTATTATTATTTGGAATATCTTCACTATACAATATTTACTATTCACTGGAATACAAGTGTGATTCCCCTCATTGTGACGTTTTATGGTTCCGTGCATTTCCGACAGCAAACCTTGTTTGGCGGATTATACTATTTGGGCCACGAGGAGAACAGACTACAGACACTACTACAGACACTTAACGTGTATGATCTCGGGGCACCCATTCATCCGAGTGTAACCCTCTGCTAACCTCACAAGTTGCTAATTGCTTAACCCATGCTTTTAACTAGACACTACCGTTCGTTAGTGATTGCCTGGCAGAGCACATGGCACTGACAGACCGCCGGGCTGGAGGCTGGCTGGCCAGGATCAAGGAAAGGATCGTGTGCCCGCCACCCACTCGGGCTGGGTTGATCATTTCTCGTATAAAAACTCTATTAATTTGCGATTTGCGTGTGGTGATTGGTAAGAATGTGCTCAGTCTGTACTGCGTACGGGTTTTGCGGTTTTGCTTTTTGCTTTTTGCCTTTTTTTTTTTTTTTTTTTTTTTTTTTTTTTTTTGATTAATCTATTTCATAATATGATCCATTTGTATTATTAACTACATTAGTGGTCCAGTGTGGATATCATCGTGTGGGTAATACGATCTCACCGTACGAGTACTATGACTATGTATTCCGTAGTTCTTACTTTTACACTGCGCAAGTCTCCAGTCCGGACTGTCGGGTTACCAAGGCTGAACCAGTGCGCGCCAGTGCTGACGGTCTGCAGACTGCACGAGGTTGGCAGTTGGATGATATTAATCAATTATTGGCAGAACAATCGGTGTCCTCATGAGGAAAGTACTCAGGTACGTACTAACATGCCATACATAGTTACTCCGTACTATGTATTAATCATCGAGAACATTCACCTCCGTAGGCGTCAAACTACTCCGAGTTCTCCGCCCACGCTATGACTATCCGGGAAACAAAGTGCGTTCATGTCTTGCGGTAGTCTGTTAAGACAGTCAGTGTTGGTCGTTGTTTGCGTTAGTCGTCGCCAATTGCCACGTTCAAGCCCGTCCAAAGCCGGACCCGGACCCCCAGCAGCCAAGACCCAGCTGGGCCAACAGTGTTTTGAACTTTGATTATTCCCGGACACTGCCACATGGATCAGCCTGTCTGTGTTCAACTGTTGACTTGTTATTGCGGGCTGGCCATTGGCGGTGCACTAGTGCTTATTCCCGAGAAGTGATCACTGATTCAGCGATCCTGACCTGTTCCATATTACGGAGTGGATTATTTATTGATTCGCAAGAGAAGTGAAGATCGTCTGGACTGGTGTGATGATACTGCAGGGAGTCATACTCCGTATATTGCAGCAGGAAAGTTAATACCGGCATATGCAATACATTCAGTCAGTATACGTTGATCACCGTCGGGGTGATGTCTGGACGCCGATTCTGTTGATCAGCAACAATACCAGGTAACTACCAACAAGTGTGCAGAGTACTCTGTACTCTGTAATCGCTTCTAGAATGATTGATTATCTTGCGGGTTGCCTGGCCAGATGCACCGGAAGACTACTTCCATCCACTTTGTCCGTAAGTATTTTAATATAGTCCGGTGAGGGGTGCGCAGAAGCGAGTCAGTCAACCAATCACAACCCCCCACGCGGGCCAGAAATCTCCGTGCGCTAGCCTGAAAATGGCTAGGCTGCCACATGGCCGACGTAACCGCATCCGGCTAGCCCGGCCAACATCTACAATAATATTGTCGCTGTTATTACTTGCTCTCTCTTATTATTTCATGGTTACAGAGTATTATTACTATCAGACGTTATTAATTACATGCTATCACCGCTATGCTCAGCGCCAACGCTAAACCCCTCGCGCCCAAGCGCCCTTGTTCTCGCATTGCAGGGATCATGGAGGTGAATGCGACTGCGTCGCTACCGCTTACCAACACTCTCAGCTGAGTTTCCTGCCACATGGCTGGAAGCCTACTAAACCAGTGTGGTGTGCTGCGTAATAAATAATTAATAAATTAATTTATTAAATGCAAGCGGCCCCGAGGCGTCCAGCCTGGTGCCAGGTTGGGCCGGCCGTTTTGCCTTTTACCATGGGGTATGTAATAATATCGCCATTAATGTCCCGAGGACATGGCAGATCGCTGCGAGGTGCGTCTCCTTGTGACCACTGGTCGTGTCGGGTCGGGCCTTGCTTCGTTTTGGGTTGTTACTCTTTCTTTTCCTTACTCTGTGACTTGCTAAGGCGTAAAGCGTAAAAGTAAAATACAGACGTGACGACAGCGATAGGCGGGCGGTATTTTCCGACACACACAGTGTCATGTCATGTCAGACAGTCAAGACACGCAGCGGGCACTACCTAATTACTACCGTCTACGAGACTCCAGCTCCACTGATCGCATCATCGATCGGCGGATCATTACGCGAACGATGCATTACATACTACATAGTCATACTTGTACGGAGTATTTGTAGTTGTATAATTGGAGAATGTACTAACTAATTACTAACGACAGTCTCCGAGGACGATATCCAGATAACGAGCGAGCTTGATTTGTCAGAGTGTGGTAAGCATTCCAAGATCCGAAGTTGGTTTTATTGCCGAATCGGGAAATTTCTCATTCTCCATGAGTTTAGTCTAACTGATACGAACGAGAGCTTGGAAGCTTGCGACAACGCGGTCCTCATACGTCGTCGCCCGGTCATTGTCTATCATTCCCACCTTGAGGCCGACAGCTGCGTGTGCGTCTGTGTCTGCAAAACGAATCGTTGCTGGCTCGCCCTCGCACACCCCCCATTTCGGCCCTTGAGTCCCAAGGCCACTCACAAACTGCATGCCCTGTAGCCACGGGCCAGTCCAGAGATTGATTTTCTGGATATACTCACCGCCAACAGCAAATTCCTCATGCCGATAGTGCGGCGCCTGCGCGAGCTCTTTCTTGTCGGTGTGGCCGTAGTGGCACCAGCAAAACGGCCATTCACCAGACTGATATGCCTGAATATACCCCCCAAACGCATCCGGCCCTGCGCTCGCCCGGCTGCCGTCTGTATACTCTACCGTAATACCCACAATCGACATGACGAGTTCAACGTGCTTGAAATTCCCATGTGTAAAAGTCACTCGTATCTTGTCGACGCGCCGCGTCAGATCGAACCAGCATGCCACATCGTACTCCGCCGGCTTGGTCTCTGTAGTCCGCCAGCGCGTCTTTTGCTCGTGCTGTCCATAAACAGGGCCGTCTTCGCGCCAGGATGACGGCGGTGCGGATGGTTCCCACCATAGTCCGGCCTGATCGCACGGTCCTTGGTCTTCATCGTTTGTTGCCTCGTATGCTCCAGCAAGTTTGAGTACCCCCAGCGACTCCAAACGGGCCTTGCCTTTGTCGATCTCACTCGACCAGCCGCAAAACAGCCCGCAAATCGCCTTGGTCGCGCTCGACCGGACGACGTTGCGTCGTGGTGCCAGATTCGGTCCAACTGTGAGCTGTCGCTGGCGGTTCGTGACGATCCGCATCCCGTTAAGATGCGACTGGACATCCATAAACACGGCCGTGACGCGCTCGCCGCCAGGCCCGTCGATGGCAAAGGTCTTCATTGCCCAGAGCTGCGGGCCATACGACTTGGTCGACCCGTCTGTGTACTGCAGCTCGATCCCGCCAAACTGCGCATCAATCGAAATCTTGGTCAGTGCTGCCAGCTCGGCTTCATCCTGTCCGAATACAGCCGCGTCGTGTGGGTTGAGCTCGACGGAGTAGTCGTGTGCCCAGTATCCGATCAACGGCTTCGTGATGGTTAGCTGCGGCGGCGGCAGTGCGTGTCTCCAGAGAATCGAGCCCAGGGACTCTTTTGTTCGAGGGTTGACTTTTTCAGGGTCTGGCGCCACCTCTTGGTCATGGCTGAGTAACGACAGGCGCACGATGCCGCCGGTTGGCGTCCATTCTGCGAGAAGCCCGACAAGCAACCGGCCCTCTGCGACCTGGGCGAGTCGTCTGTCTCCCTGACTCTTACCGAGTAGCACGCTATCGCCGTGTTCGAAGATGAGCTCGACGCCGGTTACCAAACGGCCAATGTCGCTCTCGCACAGGTAGGTGTATTCGACTCCGTCGCTTGATATAAACACAAACCCCCGGAGCCAGTCGCCCTTGGGGATTGGCACTGAGTCGGTACGTTCTGCCAGTCGGTTCGACGCTCCGAGATGGCGCGTCCCATCCGCCGTCTTGACTCCAAATCCCAGCAAGAAGCCCTCGCGATCCCAATGCACCTGTAGCGTAGAATCGCGGCTCCCAGCATACTCGATATTGTCGAGCAGTGCCAGCTTGGATATTTCGAACTTGGCGCCTTCGAGGTGTCCCACTTTGATCATCTTGTCCGCAACGGCGTCATCTAGGACAGATGACTGTTTTTGACTGTCTTTGGCCTGTTTGAGGGATATGTACGATTCGGCGATTTGCTCACATAGCCCCCAGATTCTTCGTCGGTTTGCCAACCCCAATATACTCTCTGTTGTGTTATTTCCGCTTTTTAGCATCAGCTCTTTGTAAATCCGAGCCCAGTCAAGATCCATGTTTTTTTTCTCTGGCATATCATAAAGCCACGGCATATCCTGCAGAACCCGTTTTCTCCAGAAGCTGTTGGTCGTGGTAAACGCAGCCACAGACGGGCTCACGGCCTGCAACGCACACATATTGTCCACGGGTATGTACCGCGTAACATGCTGGAGCAGCTCCAGCGGAAGTTTCGAAAAGACATCACTTGCAGAAGTATCTACATTTGCAGTCCTTTCTGGCGATGATTCAAGCAGCGGCAACTGTGAGTAATACTCCTTCAGCCCCGGTATCGTCACCGGATTGACCATGTACGCCTCAGCCCCGGGACTGATGTACCAGTACTGCCCGTGCAGCTCATCCATTTGGTCTCCGTAGTCCAGCCGATCCAAATGCGCAGCGTAGTTTTCTGAGGACGATGTCCCGAATTCTTTGAGTGCGCGATACACGACCTCCTTGTCAATGGAGTCGCTGCCAGACATGTGCGAGATGGCGCGCTCGAGGAGGGTGTGCAGACAAAGGTCGTGGTAGGGGAAGACTAGTGGTTCGTCGTCTCTGCCGCCCCAGGAATATCTACTTGGCGTTAGAATAATTGATTATTTGAAGGCTATATAAAACTTACACGGAAATAAATTCAGAGAGTTCATCAGCCTCGAACGCTTTTTCGTCTGGTGGCTGCAAGGTGCATCCTCCGTAATCAGAATGCGCGGCTGGTCCAGAAATAAACACTCTATATCAGTTAGCATTATACTTTGAAAAAAAAAAAGAGAGAGAGAAATACTTGTCAATCGACGCTGACTCTGCACTCTCGCCAATACACCGAAACTTGTTCACCCACACGGTATCTTCCTGCCGCAATAAGGCATAACTCTTCTGCACGTCTTCGGGCTGTTCGTCAATTTCTTCCTGGTCTTCTTCGCTCCATGAGACGGGGCCGCCGCAGACGGCGCAGAAAATGTCCCAGCCGCCCATTTTATACCAAAGTACGTGCTGACGGATAATAAAGGAAACGGGGTGTTGTTTACATTTATATTAGAGCATTTAGCGATCACGTGCGGCGCTGTTGCCTAGTCTTTTGTTGCATTGCTGAATTGATCAGCTGCAGATCTTCAAGTGCGCAAGTAATTCCATGTTGCAGAGGGAAAACAGCCTCAGCCGCATAATCAGCATGATAAATGGCCCGGTTATCATTTTTTGACTATCTTTTCTGTACAAGTATATCAATTGATATCATATCACAAGCTCTACTTTTACCATTGTAGTGCTGTAAAAACAATGTTTTTAGGTTTGCCCGCGGAAAACGTTGAATGAATTCGTTATTATCTGCACGCAGTTGACACATAATAAAGCAACACTCTACTAATCCTTAGTTACACCTCTTCAACCGGCGGAAAATCGATTTGATCGTCGTCCAGATAATCGACATTAAACGCATGCGCCTTTTCCGCCGCTGTCCAGCCATCGCCCAGCCAGCCATTGGCGTTGTCGTTGACATATCCATACTCAAAGTCCTCCCAGCGCGGGTGAGAAAAGGTCTTGAGAGCGTGAAGCGAAGAACCTGTCAAACATTAACCTTCATTCTTACCCAAAAGAAGAAAGAGAAAAAGACCTACCGGGCCAAACTGCCGTAATGCGACCCTCCTCTTTCCCACCCTTGTACCAGCTGCGACACTTGGTACTAAACACTGTGCGAGTAAAATATTGCTCGCAATGCTTTGTAAAACGATCAACGGCTTCCTTTCGAGGCATCATCCAGCGGATATTGTCTCGCTGCATCTTGGCCACGCAGTAGGTCATGTAGTCAATCGCCCTCTCAATCAAAAGCGACAAGCTGCCATGACCCAAAGACGCATTCGGTCCCAGGGAAATAAAATAGTTGGGAAATTCGTTGGTTGCGATGGAAATGTATGTCTCAGGCACTTCCCTCCACTTTTCAGCCAGGGAAATGCCATTGCGACCAGTGAATGGGAAGCGAGGGCGGAATGTCGTGTCAAACCCCGTAGCACAGACAATCGCATCGACAGGGCGATGCACGCCGTCTACGGTGCGGATCCCTTCGCTGTCGATCGCCGCAATCTCGGTCTTGATCATGTCGACTTTGTCGTCTGTCAAGGCTTCCAGATACCCCGGTCCCGGCGTCAATCGACGGCAGCCCGGCGGGAATGGAGGCACGATTTGATCCAGCAGCTCAGGCTTTTTGGCCAAGCGCCGCTTCATGTTTTCTTTGAAGTAATCCGGGCCGCCGAGTTGCTCTGGAGTTCCTTTTATTGTTACTGCAAAGTCATTCTGCAGATCATGTTCGATTTCTGTTATTCGTTAGTGCCGATGCACTTTTTTTTGTGAGAGTTTGTCGCTACCCTTTCTAAACTTTTGGTAGGCTGCCTTGTCTGCCTTGAAATGCGCAATCTCCTCGGCCGAAAATTTAACTAGCAGAAAGTAAGTTCTGATCAAATATGTCGAATTTTACAGGGACATACTGTTGTCTAAGCCGGCACCGCCCCTCTCGTCAATCTTGGCTCGAGCAATAGTAGGAGCCAGCCATGTGCGGCCGCGAGCATAGTGGTCGATATGACTGACATCCGGGAGCATCGATGGCACGACTTGGATTCCGCTAGACCCGTTGCCAATCACGGCAATTCGTTTGCCCTAAGAACTGTTAGATCTACATAATTACTTGTAGCCGTTAACTCACCTTGTAGTCGTAGTTCTCATCAAAATTTGCAGTGTGCAGCAGCTTACCCTTGAAATCATGCAACCCCGGAATATCAGGCCACTTCCAGTTATTCAACCCACCCGTTGCAGAAATCAACACATCACAAGAATCAGACAAGACAGAATTGGTTTCCAAATTTTCAATTTTTAGGTTCCACTTGGCCTCGTTGTCGTCCCAGTGGGCTTCGACCACCCTGTGCTTGAGCTGGATATACTTCATACACCCGTATTTCCGGGCCACTTTTTTCCAATACTGAAGGATTTCTTTTGACCCCGCATAAAAATGTGACCATTCTGGGTTAGGCTCAAATGTGGCTTGATAGGTGTGTGCGGGAATGTCTTTATGAGGCTATTAGCAACAAAAAAATCAAAAACCGATCAACCAGAACCCACCACATGCACATCCCGGATACCTGTTCTCATACCAGGTCCCCCCAATGTCGTCATTTTTCTCATAAACAGTAAGACTCAAATTCTGAATGCGCTGCCTAAATCGAATGGAAGCGAGGATACCCGACAACCCAGAGCCTATAATGACAACCCGAATAGGACGAGCGCCATCGATCGGCCTATCTTCAACGATCCATGGGCTTTCTTCTTCCACGTGAGGCTTATTCTCAGCAACATTGACTTTTGGGGGTCTTGTTTGCTCTCTAGTCGGAGTGGGAGACGAAGACCATAGCCTTGATATTCGCCCGAAGCGTTGCTGTATAGACATGGACTCACCAGGCATATTTCGCTAGTTTGCTGTTGGAAATGAAACGGAAGAAGTAAAAGTTTGAGCCTATGAGTTTGCTTTTAATAAAATGTCCCAGGCTGGGGTTTATATAATGTCGATAAGACCCCAGTGTAGCCTTGTGCAATAGCAAAGTTCCGTTTTTGCGGCAGCGGCAGAGGTACCGGCAGTTAGCAAGCTTCTAGGCTTCTCTACATGGACATGAAAATGTCATAATCTCGCACTCTGGCGGGGAGGTCAAAAAGTCTTTTCAAAGATATTTCCGAGCACAAGCATTGCCGATGGGGTTGTCCCGAGAGGCGTCACGCAGCTCCTCCCCGTTGGTTTCTTAGTAAACTTGGCAAGAAAACTCAAAGCAGATCCCCATGCTTGGAGAGCTTGTACTCCCCGTGTTTTCTCGCGGGGGCGAGTGGGCCGAGTCAACGGGAATCCCCCTCCAGATGGGTTTTTCCTAATTCCGCCGCATATCTATTCGTATTATGGCCAGCGTATTTTTATCTTTTTTGGCCGAGAGTCTGTCCTGTGATAGCCGCGGGTTGGCTTGATGGCAGCTGGTTGGTTGGCCCCCTCTTTTCTCGAATGCGAACAGACGCGCTGACAGCCTGACAGCTTGACAGTTGTTGCAGTGAGTTCCAACGGAGTTCCCAATCGGGAAGGTCATGCACGCGAGGCTCCGCTGCTGGGTGCTCATTGGCTGGAATCCTTGTTGGGGTTTGGGGATCATGTGACTCGAGGGTTGCTGACTCCGGGGAAATGGCCAATGAAAGCGGCATAATATGTGGGGTCTTCCCCGCAACCGCCTAGAGGAGTGGATAAATTAACTTCATCTTGATTGGCTGATGGTCCACTACCCTGCGCTTAGATCAGCAGGAGGGAGGAGAGGCGGCTAACTTTATTTGGCTAGTGCATAAGCGCAGTTTCACTATGAGCGGTTGAGTGGGCGACTGCAGGAGCTGAAACAGCCTGTAAGTAGGAACCGAGAATAATTATAGTGCTATATCGTGTTTGTACAGGCAGTTGACTTGAAGAGTGAGCGTTATTGCAAAGCGTGGGCGCAATTGACAATATAAATCCCGGAGAACCCCAGCCCCAACCTAAAGCACGTTAAGGCCGGGAACAAGGTCGACTGGGAAGCGGCCCCTCCCCGCTTCTCCTCGGACCTGCTCCTGCCCGCCCAGCAAGCAACCTTCCTTCGTCTCATCCAGTCGCCTGATGGGTTTACTTTGTTCTGCCTCACGGCGCATAGCTTTATTCCCTGTCAACCTCCCATCAGCCAAGCTGGATCGCTTGACTAGAAAACCACTGTAGCAATTGCCGGCTCTGGTCGCATCTGCGGTGGGCCACGATCCAAGCTGGGATCGGCGTCCCCGGCTTTCCGACCTCCGCAATCAGAACGTGCCGACCTCGACGCTGTCGAGTCGTCCCAACACCAGATCCCCCATCGCCAGATGGCCCCTCGTCGGCGTTCACGATGAAGCAGAAGACATCGGACAAACATTTCCGCTGTAATATCTGCCAGAGAGGCTTTACGCGCATCGACCATCTCAAGAGACACCACCTCCGCCGTATGTCCGTCCGGTTCTTTCAATAACATATCATCTGACTGTTGCAGATTCCGGCGTGAAGCCCTATTCCTGTGTCTTTTGTTCCGACTCTTTTGCACGATGGTAAGCTTGCGCTGAGCGAAGAGGAAAACAAATTAACCATAAATCTAGCGACAATCTACGAGATCACTATCCGGATTGCCCGCAAAGAGGAAATCGCCCAATCCCAGAAACTGGCCAGCGAGGTAGACGCCGACATGCTTGCGAATCGGTAGGACTGGCTGTCTTAAAAGAAAATACCCATCTAACCGCTTGCAGTGTACATCCATGAAGCTCCGGTGCGACGGCGAGAGTCCGTGCAGCTCTTGCGTAAAGCGAAATCTCAAGTGCAACAACGAACGAAGACAAATTACGCCAGATCAGAGACAGTCAAACCGTACGTTTTGTTTCCTAGGTGTGGAAGAACCGAAACTAATACGAAGGAACGGTTAGAGTTTCTCCCCGTCAAGACCGAAGAATACGAGCCGTCCGATCGTGGTTCGATCAGCTTTCTCTTAAACGGAGGCACCGACAGCTTCACGGAAAACTTCCACCTCCCCCCTCATAGCGATCGCGCTCGAGGCATGGTGTTTCATAGTCAAACAGAACTGGAACACCCATCCAGCCCGTTCATTCCCAATACGATCGAACCCAAGAATCCCAGTGTGGTGGACGACGCTATTTTTCCAGGCTGGGACGATTTGGCAGGATTCCACGAGAATTTCATGTCTTTCATCACCGGACCCTTTGCGGAAACTCACAAGTCATATCTAGGAGGTTTTACTGGCCAGGCAACGCTCACACCGGGCCATGACCCAAATTTGGCCATGGTTGGTGACCCGTCATACTACGAGCCGGAAAAGTCATTTTCGACAACTTTGATTCAATCGATATTGGCCAGGACCTGGACCATGAATCTGGATGAAAAATCACAGCAAGAAATTTCGACAAACCTGCATTACCTCTTGACAACACAGCGTATTCTCAAGTTTGTTGCTCTTTATTTCCGATACTGGCACCCCAATTGCCCCATTATTCATGCGCAATCGTTTGATGTCGAACATGTGCCGACACCACTGTTAGCTTCTGTGGTGTTCATGGGAGCCATGTATTCAACCGACGAGCGCGAAACGTACGTTGCCAAACGAGTGTTGGATTTTGCAGAGCTTTATGTCTACTCGACCGATGCATTGTCATGCGAGAATGAAGTTGGCCGTATGTTCATCAATCAAGCAACCACCGATATGGAACGAAAAGAGTGGACAATGTTTCAAAATTTCCAGGCAGCCTATCTCATGGTGGTGATTCAATATTGGGCAGGCACAAAGGCCTCTCGAAACAGGGCGATGGAGGCCCGTTTTAGCGAAATCATTCTGGTGAGTTTTTATGCTCTTTCATGCATGGATAATTACTGATATGAGAAGATGGCTCGTAATATGGCGCTTACGAAATGTCGTCATCTACCGGAGGATCGCATTCACGAAAGTTTGTGGATTCAAAAGGAGTGCAGGATTCGGTAGGTGCAGTAGTCCTTGCAATAGCGGTCAACGCTAATCCTCCTGCCAGCACGATCAATATCATTTCCTTGCTCGACTGTGCATTTTCATTCTACCAAAATTTCCCCTGTCGACTGACGCCTGCGGAATTGGAATGCGACCTGCCTTGCGACGACTTGGTCTTCAATTCTGAACATCCTTTTACTCATGAAAAGTTTCGCTTTACGAGAGAAACTACCGTTTACGAGGCTTTCCAGTATCTTTTTGACGAAGATCAACCTATTGGCAAGCAAAAAGGAATGCAAGCCGCCGCAACATGCATGAGTCTAACAGTTCTCGATACGTTTATTTTAATTCACCGTACGTCAGCGCACCCTTGCATGTTGAGCAAAGCTAACGATCGCTTCAGTTTTGTATGCATATATAAACTCCCACATGACCGTTTTAGCTCCTATCATACGACTTCGACAGTTCCGAGAGCAATCTGGGTCACTGACGCCATCGAATGGAAGTCGATCAGCCTCACACAAGGCATTTATTCCAGAGGATCCTATCCTCGGACACATCCGCATTGCCTTGGCTCGATGGCGCACTGTATGGATAAACCTACGGGAACAAATCCCAGCTCATGAGTGGGCGTCAATGGGCTTCTTCAAGAATGGGTACAATTTTTACCTCGTCGCTCAACTGCTGACTACGCAGAAACAGAGCGTAGACGTCATCATGCAGATGGAAGTCAAATGCGAGGACAAGCTAGGGAAGCTCAAAGTCTTGTTACAAGACGAAAACGATTGATGTATTTTACTTTCTTTCACTATATATTTCGATTCATTGTACAGGACATCGTTAGGCATATTGGGCAGGCTTCAAGGGACCGGCGGCGGCATTTGCAAATTGCTGGTACAAAAGGCAAGCAATGGAATTGGCGTTATCTGTCTAGCGTATTCTTTATGTAACTTGGTAAATCATTACCCAACCATTTTTTCCCTTGAAGAATCATGTATTCGGTCTATATGTTCCATACTCTGTATTCGAGCACTAAATAAACAGGCGTATGCCTTTTTCACAATTCTAATTACCTCGTCGTACTTCATACGTACGTGGTACGTGTAAATTTGACGGTCTGATTCTCCCCGATACGCACGTACGGTGATGTACATATAGAGCCGGAATAACCCCTTCACTCGCGGCAAATACGACTACTGCTGCTTACTAGCTCATACATACGGAGAATGACACCATGCAGGCAATGGGTAGTGCGAAATATACAGGATCAGCTTTTCCCTACTTTGACCCTATCAACTAGAAGAAACGTGTTCCAACAAAGTGAAATCGAGGGAGGAAGAAATATGGTTTAATATTATATATGAAACGATGATTTATGAAATTACCTTATTCGGAAAACGTAGGAACATTGGGTATAGAAGTACGGTTCTAGTAAAAACCTTAATAGCTTGACGTATACACTGAAAGGAACACAGGTCTGCTTTCAATTAGATAAAGAGAACGTTTATACTGCAGGGAAGGCGGCAATAGGCGAATACAAGGCAGCAACACTGTCAATGTTTGTCCTGGTTGTTGACATCACCACGGATGCCTGGTTCCTCTTCTCTTTTTTATCTTCTCATCTCTTTTCTTGTCCCCTCTCTATCCCCGTGGTTTTATTTGACTTTTTCATACTCCCACTCCTTAGAGTCCCTAAACTCCCCAGGTGACCTCGATACTCGCAGCATGGCCTCCTCTACGTTGAACCAGCCCGTGCGTCCAGGCGATCTCATTCTCGCTTATACCGACGAAGAGGCGTTCATGTTACTTGCTAAAACCGGCTCTGACGAAACCAATCCACCAACGTCCGCGATCATGGTAGAAACCCCGGGGTGGTCCGATGTCGCAGAGCCTGGTTACTGGACTTTTTCAGGCCCCGAGGTATATTACACGAAGGAAAATGATGAAAATGAGGATGACGATGATCAATCCGCCTCCGAAAAAACCATAATCGAGGACACCCCACAGTCCGGAGTGGTTCCTCTCGATCAACGTCTTGAAAGGCTACGCAAGGGAGAAGAACGAGAAGTCTCCATTATTGTGAATCCTCATGGACGGTATGTTGTCAGGAATGACTCCCTCCTGTTATCAAACCAGATTTCTAATTACTCCCATGGCAGAGATGTTCTCCACAAGTATTTCTTTGGCACGTGCCCGCATTGCGGTGGAGCAAGCTACGTTTGCCCCGGATGTGACTGCATCTGCCGTGAGCAGTCGGAGTTATATAGTGGTTGTGGCGTATACCTATCTTGTCCAATGTGTTTGGGCCTTGATTTTGCATTTTATGACAACGGTTACATGGTTGATCTACTGTCGCTGCAACACGACCTCTTCCGCAACAAAAACCTACGTCCCGACGAAGAGCCTCTCGGGGTTGATGTAGCTTCGCAGATGAAAATAGAAGGCGAGGCAGTGGTCAGAGAAAGATATGAGCTTTGTAACCGCATGCTAAGGGAGATGGAATTGAAGGAGTACGACGTCGAGCAAGAAGTAAAAGATTGGCAGGAGATATTTTGCTAAATGGTGGAGATAATGAAGTTTTGCTACGAGGAGCCAAATAGAAGAGTCATCTCTTCAGATGTCATTGACAAATGCTAGACCTAATTAGTACCAATAGAATTCCTATTAGACGCTGAGTTGTTTAGTAACCAGCAGTAGTTGTATCTGCCGGGGCTGTAGGGGTTAATCCGGCTATTCATGTTTCAAGGCGGGGTTGTCGATATGTACTGTCGTGCGGAGAGCATCGACCCATATATTCATCCATCTATTCATTCGGATCTTGACTCGTCTTTATATTCAAAAGCACACATATTGATGTCAATATCGACTATCCATCATAGTTGTTAGAGGAGAGTAAATAAAACCACCATGTCGGCGCAAACACACAAGAAAGTTTTTATCGTCACCGGTACCTCTCCTCCTCCTATAAAGTAAAAAGAAAAGATTAACAATCAAACCAGGTGGTGCATCCGGCATTGGTCTTGGAATCACTCGCTTCCTCGCCTCCCAGACCCATACCACCCTAACCCCAGTGCACATTTCCATCTTCGACATCAACGCAACCGTCGCGGCGCAGACGGTCTCGACACTTCAGCAGGAATTCCCTGCTATCGGGTGGAGTTTCCACCAATGCGACGTGGCTTCGTGGGAGAGCCAGGCGGCGGCATTTGAAGATGTCGTGAAAACCCATGGCCGAGTCGACTATGTGTTTGCCAACGCCGGCGTTACCGAGAGAGGAACCCTGATCGATAAAAATGAAGAGAAGCCGTCGAAACCGGTTTTGGTGACGTTGGATGTGAATTTGGCGGGTGTTATTTACTGTTTGTCCCCTTTACAAAAAAGGCATTATACGTTCTAACATTGGTGCAACAGCTACAAAACTGGCTATCCATTACATGCTCAAAAATGCACCGAATAGCAGCGGTTCCAAAGGCGGGATTATTTGCACAGCATCAAATGCTGGAATATACAGTTTCCCAATGGCACCGTTTTACGCAACTGCCAAACATGGTGTTGTCGGACTGGTGAGGTCGCTGGCGAAGCCGCTCGGATTAGAGGGAATTCAGATTAACGCACTTGCTCCTTCGGTTGTCGAAACGAATATAGCCTCCTCCGGAGATCTTTTCAAACACATGATCATCACGCCCATGTCAACGGTGACCAGGGCGGTGGAGACCCTTCTGACAGATTCGAGTCTGACGGGCAAGATTGCAGAGGTGTATGAAGGCAATGTGACGTTTGCAGAGCAGCCGGTGTATGCTGATGAGAACGTGCGGAAGAATATTGAGATGTTTTGGAATTTGGGATATGCGTGATTTGAAAATATTTTATCATTCATATTGATATCAATTGATATCAATCAAAAATGCCGTTGTTTATTGTCCTCGTGAATCGAAGACCAGATTTAAGGATTTATCTTGGTTACAAAGATAGGAATCTTCAAGGCCAACTCAAAAACTTTACTATTGAAGTAGCTAGACAGAGTACGACATTACTAATTGCTAGTCTCCAACATTGGTGTTAGTTAGGGTAATAACTATCACATGGTTCGAAGACACAACATTGAAGTGATGGGTCACCTTATAAATTTATCCGATATAGAATCTATATCTTTCTATGTACCTGGACCAGCTTTCTGTCAACTGGTATTGAATGACATTGATGATTCAATTAACCACTCAATTGGCATTATGCAAACCTGACTTGGCCGTCCACTTCCTAAACCGCTTCCCATAAAAGTAGAAAACAATACCAAACGAGAACCAAAGAGTAGCCAAGCACATGTTCAACATGATCGCCGGTATATACCCCGACTTTTCTGTCCATGTGGTAATAAACTTACTAAACCCATACCCCCATACGTTTTTATTGACCGTGATGGCGATGAACACTGATCCAACCACGGGTTTGTAACTGTCGACTGCGTATGTACTCGCAATCGCGGGCAGGGCGGCGACTTGGATACCGGCGCAGGTGTAACCAACGATGACGATGGCCTTAATTTAGTTAGTAAGAAAAGGGCTTTTCTTTAGTGTTTAAGATTGAGCTCACCCTCCAATCCCAATGGTATTCATATCCAAACGCAATAATGAAATTCCCCAGAATGGAAACCAGTATGTAGGGTATCAACGTCGGCAATCTCATTTCAGGCTCTCGAATACCGCGGTTACGTTTCGTCGCGCGCATTGAGATCCAATCCGACAATGGACCGTTGGTGAACAAGCCGATAAGAGCGCCAGCCAGCGTTGCAAAGTTTGTGAACCCCACAGACTGGCTGGACCAGTTATAGGGGGGCGCGGCAAATGCCTGGCTTTGTGTCAAGTTGGCTGTCAGAAAGCAACTGGCCGACCACGAGACAACGAACGCAGCGTATTCGACAATTGGGTACAAAAGCAGTCTCCAGGGAGTCCAGAAGGATAAAAACATTGTTTTAGCCCAGTTTGGAGACGGTTGGTAGATGTTGAATTGGGATTTTGATGGAGTACCCTTGTGTAAGAAGGGGTCGCTGACTTCCTCCTCTTGAGCGGCCGAGCCCTTTTCATCCGAGGTCTGTTCGGTGACTCGCTGCGCCGCAGCCTGATGAATTTCTTGAGGATGCAGCCGGTGCCACTTTGTCTCCGGGAAGAAGAAAATCGATAGAACAATGACTACGGCAAATGCAGCCACATTGAGCCACCAGAAGCTCCGCCAGCCGACGTGAAGGGCCATGGAACCAGACAGGATGGGACCAACCTGGTACGGAGTAGTCAGTACTGTTAGAATTTAGAGACATGTTGCCAGTCTTACCATCAAAGATCCGAAATAGAAAGTAAAATACAAGGTGTTGTAGAAGCCACGCTCGTGGAGGAAGAAAGTGTCCGTGATGACTTGAGGTTGAAGTGTCTACTCGTTCATTCATCTGTCAGCGAAGAATTCCCCTTTTCCGGGATACTCTGCATACCTCACAAGGCCCAGCACCAAAGCCATTCAAGACGCACGCTCCCATAAAACTCCCATACGAAGTTGCCTTTGCGCGCCAGATATTCGACCCTAAACAAACAAGAGACGAGAAAATGAGGACTGGGCGTCTGCCAAAAGTCTCGGAGACGGGGACCCTATTATTACCAACAACGTGTTAGTGTCTGGTTTTGATCGAATATGAATAAATTTACCAGAAAAAGTTGCTGAAGCCAAGAACCAGGATGCAGACTCCGGTAAATTGGACCACAGAAGCCAAGTCCGTGTTGAATTCTTGCATGAGATCTCCAAACATTGGAGCTACGGCAAGGGGTCCTATTCCCATGACAAAGTTGGATGCGGTTATTAGACTTATGACGCCAAGTTTCCAGTATGGATTCCAGTTCTATGCAAGCCGCCGTCAGAAATACCGAATTAAAGAAAATTTGCCGTGTCTGAATACATACCAGTGGATCGTGAGGATCATTAGATGGTTGCGGTACCAAGACGTTGGAAGACGCGCCAGCTGACCTCACGAAATGATGCGTCCCTACATCTGTCATAATCTCTGTACCAGGATATATTTTGACGTCCAGCTCCTCTTCGAGGCTTTTGTTTGTCAGAATTGTTTAATTCGTCACGGATGGTCGTCTCGGTAACATACCGCTGAAGAGTCTATAGGGTTGATTGTCAGCAACTTGCGAATATCGATTGAAGCGCGCCAACTCATTAACCTACCGATTCATCATAGTTCATCTCCATGGTGTCTGTAACTCCAAACACTCAAAGAGTTTGAAATTTTTGAAAAAGAAAAACACCGAGAAGCTTCAAATATCCAACAACCCAGGCTTATGATTTCAACTCAAGAGTGTTGTCCGTTAAGCCCTTACAGGTTAAACCAGGCGCCCCCTTTTTGTTGGCGGAGATCGCGCAACTATTAAAGGTTTATTGATATCTTTTGAGGTGATCAACTCCAACGACTGCATAAAAAGATACTCGACATTGTCGGTCGCGACGTCGCATGGGGGCTATATACCCCAGATGGCAACGTCCCCGGGTTTTAACCTTTTACCCCGCGTTGGGGTCAATTAGCTACTTAGTGCCACTGGTGTTACGGACATGTAGTTCCGGTCGCACTGGTCTTAAAACGAATGTGCTAAAGAAAACGAGACCGGCAGTCGAGTTCGGTATCTTTAGTTGAGCGTAATCAACGCCACGCCGAGTGAAATCACTGGCCCAGACATGGTATTGGGCCTGAGCGGCCAACGGCCGACCTAATGCGACAGTACAGTAATATTTTGTAAGTTACCAACGTGATAGTTGGGTGGAAATTTACAGCACCACCACTGCCACATGGCAGGTTAAATAGGTCAGAAACTTGGTACTGGGAGTGGGTCCGAAAATGGCCAAACTCTGCTACATACCAGTAATTACACGCGGATATTATCCAGTCTACTGCAGCATTTTTTGCCGAGTAAAGCGCTATGCAAGTAGGCTGACAGGCTGATCTCCATGGAAAACGACGAATGACAGCGCTAGTCAGGTATATTCGTGTTATAGATGCCGAAATCAGCATCCGACAGACAGAAAGCAGTCTAGACTGTTTGGTAGACCGAGGCTTATTTATTGTGCTTGCTTAGATTGGTTAGAAGTCCGTCCATACATATATTCCGTCGATTAAGGTGTTGATAAAGCCGCTGCAGCTTCGACTTCTCCAAGTTCTTGGGTCATAGATTGTTTGGTAAATTAAGTTTATTATTCGACTACTGTACGTGGCTTTAGGGTGCTATTTTTTAAGACCGGTATCTCTCAGACCAATACTACAGTAGCACCTGGCGCAAAACAACCTAACTTAAGAAATTGTTGAATTTAACTCTGTGACAACACCAGAGTTGCTTATAAACATAGATCCACCTAACCCTAACCCTAGCAACGGCTCTCTGAAGCCCAGTGTCTAGCCACATTTTCAATGCAATCTATCTTTAGGGCAAACTAGCACTTCATGACGTGCAGTTCAGCTGTAGATTAGATTCGTCAACCTAAAACAATACGGTTCATTAGTTATCGTTATAAAAGAAAAGAAAAGACCGTGAGAAACGTACGTTTTGACAAATAGCGTCATTTGTCCCAGTAGGGCTTGTGACGTTGATATTGCTTGCATAGATGTTTGAACAGACCTAGTAGAATATTAGCCTAAAATTTTAACATAGTAGCCAGATTTCACGTACATCAGGGCTAGAACAGATCAGAGTCGCCACATCCGGCTCCTTGCTCGTGCTCGTCACACCCGTGAAGTCTTTGAACCAGATATCCGAAATGGTCAGGTTGCTGGGATACTCGTTGCACAGCGTTTGATTGCTTTGTCCATAACACTGAGTCAACTCAATTGCCCAGTCGACATTGTCGACAAACATGGTGTCGTAAGTGATGTTTCGAACATTGCCAGAACCGCCGCCGCCTTGAAGGTCAGTTGATAGTTCAGAGGAAACGCCAGGCCAGACCTTGATGCGTGCGCCGTCCTAATTACTCCCGATTAGATACGCATTTTGATACTAGTTCGAAGGTGAACAAACCGATGCATTGAACATGGAGATGTTGTACACCAAGACGTTCTCGACAATGTCAACTTCACCTTTGTATTGGCCAAGAGATCCAACAGAAATACCGTGCGAGCCGTTGCAATGTAGGTTTTGGAGGAGGATGTTGGTACTGTTTGGTTTGAAAGAAACACAGTCTTTTTTTCCCGCGTCAGAATCGCCATTTGTACACAGCAAGATATTTCATCCTTACCATCGCCGTTGTTGATAACAGAGTTCTGGACCACGATATTCTCAGAGCGATAAATGTCCCTTTTTCCAAAGTATCAGCTTCTGCGGTAAGAAATTGAGTGAAAGATTACCATCCATCCGTATTCTTAGCCACATTCTTGCTCGTACTGTAACCGGAAATATCCAATCCGTCGAAAAGAACGTCGGACGAATTGGCGACGAAATGATACCATTGCGGAGAATACCTCAGGTTCAACGGACCAATAGAGCCTCCGTTCAAACCGATGATGCCGACGAGAATTGGGCGTAGGATGAGAGCGTCTTGGGCATACAAGTCGTACCAGACCTGTCCGTTGCCATCGAGGGTGCCGCCTCCGTAGACATTGACATCCTCGCCGCCAATTTGGAAGAACGTTGTCGCATTCTGGTATACTTGTTTAAAGGCGTGTGCTTGCCAGTAGTCGGTGTCGTTGGTGAATTTCACATAACCAGTGATATCTGCGGATGCTATCAGCACTCGTTTCCAGTCTAGACATGCATAAAGTACCTAGGTCAATGTGCTTTAAAAACTGCAAATCCAGCGCAGTGCCGATAGTATAGCTCTTGTCAAAAACAACTCTACCGTCATTGTTGCATTTCTTTATGGCTTCTAGGATATAGTTGGAGTCGTCGGTGCCGTCACCATGAGATTCGACATGGCATACTTTGGTACGGTGTTTCGTGTCTGGCAGGGGCTTGAAAGGATGCTTTGGCGAAACTGCGTGATTTCGAGAGATAGATACTGATCTTTCAGTATTGGGTGCCGCAAGAGCAGCACCTGCGAGGAGGAGTTGAAAAGCCGAGGTGATTCTCATTGTGTAAACACAGCTTCAATCCTAGAGCCAGTATTCAATTCAATGTTAGTTTGATTTTTTTTTCCTGGGCATTCTCAAAGCATATATTATACCTACAACTGAATCGCGTCTCTCCAACGGATAAATCAGCTCCTAATCGAGATCTTGACCAATGCCGGCGACTACTATCCCCGCGTCATCTCCAGATTTCTTCCGAAAGCCAACCCCAACATGGAAATGCGGAGAAGAGACCCATTCGTGGGTGGAATTAGGGGCAATCGAAAGGAAACAAACGCGCAATTCAAAAATCAGTAATAATACTGCAATTATCCTTGGAAAGACAAGCACGGCCGCTGATTGGTGGGATTTCAATAGTTGAGAAATGCCGATTGGACGGGGTTGTGGAGCACTAATTAATATGGAATCGATGATTATACAAACATGTTTACATGTTTTCCTTTACTAGGAGCAAAACGATCAAATAGTATACTGAAATTTAGAAGAAAACTGAATTTTTTCTAATGGTTTGATTGCTTCGAAGCTAACCTATACCCTTTTATCCGGATCCCGGACGGCGAGAGAATTATTGCCAGTTGTCGGGCAAAAATGGCTGAAAAAAAAAAAGAAGAAATGCACAGCAGTTGACACATTTGTGGTCCAGGCTAGAGATATAATTTAGGAAGTACTAGTACATATATAGGTGTGATACTGTCCAGATTCATGCTTGGCTTCCTGCATGCGCCAAAGTCTACCATCGCGGCTGCGCTAGTGGCGGCTACCTCCTGTAAGCGCAAAGTTCTAAGCGCCGGCAATAATAATAATTTGACGACATTGTTCGAGATTCTCATCGCGTCCCTATTGTCCAACCTCTACCCCCAATCGCATTCCGCCTCGCATCTCCGGATGCTCGCCTGGTCCTCGGCAGCAGCAGCACTCTCTGGCTTCTAATTGATTGCCCTCTGTTAGAATCCCGAGAGCCGGTCTCGCCTAATCGCTGCGATGCAAAGCACGCTGCGCCTGCCGTCGCACGCCGTTCGATCATGTCGCCTCATCGCCGGGCGTCGATATGCCCTCGCCTCGTCCGTACATTATCGGCCCTTTCACCAGTCGATTTCTTGGTGGTCCAATCCCTCGTCTGATGCCAATGACTCGTCCGGCGTTAATGGCAGCAGCAACATTTCCAATGAGGCCACCCCTGTCGATGTTCAAAACCATTCCTCCGAGCAGGGTCCAGATCCGGTGGTCAGGAAACGATCGGGAAAACGAAGGAGCTATATTGAGACCGTACGTAGCGGCATGAGGGATAGAAAATCGTCGGACGAGAAGCCTGCAACAAACCAAATAACCCTGCCGCGGTGGTATCTGGATCGAAACATTGCTCTGTATCACAACTCTTCTCTCACACAAAAACCCGATTCTCGCCTTGGGATTGTTTCCAAACCCTCGATGAAAGATGATTCACAAGCTCAGTCGCAGGCCACAGGCGGAGATGACACTGATGGATCGGGTCAAGGTCACTCATGGAATCGTGATTATCGCTATGTGCTGAGTCCTACAGTATGGGAAAAACTACGGGGTCAGGTCAAGGCGGGTTTTATGCTTCCTCCACCAGAGTACACCAACGACCCGGCAACGGAAAATTCGCATCTTCTTCTTCAGGCTCCCTTCAAAGACGGAGTTACCTTCCTGGATACGGTTGTTCACAGGTTGGCCCGCGATTTAGATGCCAATCTAGTGACTCTGAATGCTCTGGATATCGTTCAACTATGCAGTGAACAGGAGAGATTGCAAGGGACGGGGCCGTCGACGATCAGAAGTCTGAGCTATGAAATCTATGATGATCAGGCTAGCGAGGATTTGGCCGATGAAGAACCAGAGAAAGAAGACGACGAAGACATGGAAGAACCAAGCGCATCGTTTATTCCGATCCCTAGTGGTGTACGATCACGTATATTGTCCAGGACCCTTTCCGACATACCGATTCCGCCTTGGCTAAAAACATTTGCGGCGTCGTCCGTGGATAACACGGCCAAACCATCAGAGCTAGATATCATATCCACGCGGTCACTTTTAAATAAGATTTTGTCTACGGCACTAAGACCCCAGTCTGCGGATAGAGGACTCGCCGGAGCAGAATTGCCATCGAAAGTCATTGTTCAAATACAGGATTATGCGGATCTCAAGTCTTCGCGACAAGGCTCCAAAATTCTCGAAATGCTGCAGGAAATTGTTCAACATGCTAGGCGTCGTGGTAATCAAGTCCTACTGATTGGGACACTGTCAAAAGACGATGCTTTTAGTTTGGAACGTACGCCTCCCGCGTTAGCCGACAGCAATATGGTGTCTCTCCACGAATTGACGGATTTTCCAACCTCCACAGATCCTTTTCCTCAGACTTTTGTGATCATCCCTGCCACGGATCCAGAAACCACAAAGGGTGTATTTGATGAGGATTCCAAAGCCCGCACAAAACTGATCAATATACGCCATCTACAAGACATGATTCGCACGCGCGTGGATCCCAAGACAACTCCTATAGACAGCAGTATCCTCGATAGTACGTCATGGGAGCTGGATTCCAAGGCGGTACTCTCGAGTCTCGAGTCAAAGTATTGGAATTTTGGACGTGCGCACGGACTGGTGACATATGCCATGGGTAGTGTTCAACCTAATGAGACATTTAGCTTGCAACATATTCAACGAGCGTTTCAACTCATCGAGGAAAATGACAACACGAGTAAGAAGGTAAGGGACACTCTGGAGAATGTGCAGGAAACTGCCGAGTCAAACGAAGCGCATGGCAAAGACAAGCCACCTTCAGCGCTGGCACCAAAAACCAACCGGCATGAAAAGAAACTTTTGAATGGGGTTGTCAAGGCAGACAGTATCCGGACTACGTTTTCCGATGTTCATGTACTCCCGGAGACGGTCGAAGCCTTAAACTCGCTGACGTCTTTGTCTTTAATACGACCGGAAGCATTCTCCTACGGTGTCCTTGCAACGGATCGCATCCCAGGCGTTTTGCTCTACGGTCCGCCTGGCACGGGAAAAACACTTCTTGCAAAAGCAGTGGCGCGCGAAAGCGGAGCAACAGTTCTGGAGGTTAGTGGATCGGACATCTATGACATGTACGTGGGTGAAGGAGAGAAGAACGTCCGGGCGATCTTTTCTCTGGCGAAGAAACTCAGCCCGTGCGTGGTCTTTATCGACGAAGCGGACGCTATGCTCGGGTCCAGAAACCAGGGCAGGCATCGATCGTCGCATCGAGAACTCATCAACCAGTTTCTGCGCGAGTGGGACGGCATGAACGACATGTCGGCCTTCCTCATGGTTGCAACTAACCGGCCGTTTGACTTGGACGATGCAGTTCTGCGACGTCTGCCACGGCGGCTGCTGGTGGATTTGCCCACAGAAAAGGATCGCGAGGCGATTCTCCGGATCCACCTCAAAGACGAACAGCTGGACGCGTCGGTGAGCCTGTCGGAGCTGGCGCACCGGACGCCGTTTTATTCGGGCTCTGACCTCAAGAACGTCTGTGTTGCTGCTGCTCTAGCCTGTGTTCGTGAGGAGCATGCCCAGTCCATGCAGCAGCAACAAAAGAGCGGCGAACGCCCGCAAGAAAGCCCTGCGCGACGGGTTCTCACAAAAGCGCACTTTGAGCGCGGCATCGAGGAGATCAGCGCGTCCATCAGCGAGGACATGTCGACGCTCAACGCGATCCGCAAGTTTGACGAGAAGTACGGCGACCGCAAAGGGCGGCGCAGGAGGAGTGCAGCGTGGGGTTTTACCCCGCCAGGCGCTGCTGCGGAGGCGGAGACGGGGGACTCTGCTCGCGTGCGGACGTGAAATGAATAGCTTTGGGTGATGCGCATGTGTATTGTATGATTGTATAATAAATTGGGGCCTGGGCTGCCAGGCGTGTACTGTAGCATTATTAGAATTGTCATACCAAGAAGAATTCAAGAGTATATAAGAGTATTGCCGAACAGTTTTGCCAGCAAGCCGGCCGCATTCGGCTAGCGCGTTCTTTCCCAGTGGGCGGCGCTTAAGTCCGGCCCAAAGCGCTCGTCATGCGACTTGAAGCTCCCTCACTGATCGGACTTCTGTTTCTCTTTGCTCTTTGCTACAACATGCCCTCCAAGTGACTGTCTGCCTGTCTGCCTTATAATGTTGCCCACGCCCCGAATCATACTTGGAAACTTCCTCCCTTGATCGAATACCTCACCAGCCTACATGCGCACAATGGCCGCCGGTCTCCCCACGCAAAGCTCGGTCTTTGCCTCGCTCCACCGCAGATCGAAGGCCCCAGAGCCCTCCGTCAAGGAGAATCGCGACGCAGCTGTTCGCGAGGCCAAGCAGTATATCCGCGATGTGGTTCGCAACGACTGGGCCTTTGAGCCGCCTGCCACCCTGTGGTCGTCTTCGACCACGACAACGACCACGACCACCTCGCCACCCTCGTCAATCCTATCCGCCCCCGCCACAGCGACGACGAGCAATACGACTAATACTATTTCCAGTACCTCGTCGGAATCGAGCCAGTCACTGACAGAAGCACCGCCTTCTGATGTCGTCGAATGGCGGTTGCGCGAGTATGCGACTTCGGGCTCGGAATTCGAAACCGACAGTGGCCCCGCCACCACGCTTCCAGCTACTGACAAGAGCCCGTATCGGTTCGAGAGCCCGGATGCTATACAGGAAAGCGTCGTCGAGCGTAGGCGGAAGCGGCGGGCGGCGCTGGAAGAAGAGGCCGAGTGGAATCCTGGGTTGCGCTTCTTTTTAGAACGGCGCAATGCTTGGACGGGGGTCAAGAAGAGGAGAGCCGTATCAGATCTTGCTGTGCAGCAGAAGCAGCACGACACGAAGCCCAACGGGCTTGTCAATGGAGAAAGCTCCAACGTTGAAACGAAAGAGCAAGGCATGTCGTCGGAGACTGCGACGACGACGGAAACGTTGAACGATTTGAAGCTGGAAGACAAGGAAGCGCAATCACAAGGTCCAGGCAATATCGAATCCTATGAGTCCGATGACTCTTTAATCCCCGTCAAGGGACCGTTCATCCCCAATTCAAATTGCATCCGCTCCTCCATCACACCCGCCATATACGCGTCCATCTACAGCAAAGTTGTCCTCCAAGGCCTCACGCCCACCGTCCCTATCAACCTGTCCGATGTCACAAAAGCCATAGTAGAAGGATGGAAAGCCGACGGCCAATGGCCGCCCAAAGTCACAGTGCCGCCTCCGGGGTCAGACGTGCCCGTTCGGAAAAAGGGTCGCCCTGTAGCAAACAACGCAGACAAGACCAGCCGAAGAGGGAGCCTCGGTGGACATGGATCTGGCGTGGCCAATGCCGTCAAAAAGGTTTTTGGGCTCTCTGGCCATTCGTTTCATTTACGACGGCTCAGTCGCAGCTCTGCAAACGGCGACGCGGGCGATCCAGCGTCAACGGCAGCAAACGGGATGGTAGTGGAGGTTCCTGTTGTTGAAGAGGCTGGCAACCATTAGAAACATGAAGACTGGTATCATTGTCACGTTTGTCATTTTCATTTTTAGTCCTTGTTTTTATTCTTGACAGCACGCGCTGTCTAGTCAGTCTGCTTAGGCGGTGGCGGGACCACGAGATCGCATATTACTATCACGAAACGAGCTTACGGCACGCAATGTATAATCAGACATATATATCTGTATTAATATGAAGAATTGGATCATTTATCTTATCTCAACATTAAATTATTCATGCTTCAAAGTTCATGTTTGACTGTACTTAGAACTTTGCGATAACGCCGACAATCCCCAATCCGACTAGTCTGTTGGAAGTGTTGGAAATTGGAAGCATTGAGCCGAGCTGAAAAACGAGTCAGTGATTAAATAATAATTGATGCTTTCTTGCTGATAATTTCCTGCAGGAGTTTTTGTTTTCTATTTATCTGTTTATTCGTTTTCAGTCAAGAAACATGACAGGAGACAAGTTCATACATCAACAACCAGCTAGTACGCGCGTCTTTCCTTAGATATGATAATTAAAAATTTCTTGTCGCGCTGACTATTCCAATATCGGTACCAGAGAGAACTCTCACTTCTCTCATCTCTTGGCTTCCAGTCCAATATTATTGTGGCTGCCTCGTATGAAAATGTCCACAATACCAGCAGCAAGGATGCCCTCTCCAAGGCGCTCCTCTATCCAGCCCTCCGCAAAGTCATGCAGCGGTATCCGGAGCTGGCCATGGTGACGTCCTGCCGGCCTTCCGAGTCAAAAAAGGGCCAGCATCGGCGCTGGGTGGGCTTTTTGCGCGAGATCAATCTGGATGAGCATGTCAGGTTCGTCAATGACCACCATGCTGCAACAGCTGAGGAAGTGGATGATGCTCTTATCAAGCAGTATCATGATAGTATCTGGTTTGACGATCCGGAGAAATTGCCGTGGCTACTTTTTGTGGTGAATGGCAAACACGCGGTCTTTGTGTTTTATCACCTCGTCACCGATGGACGAGGCGCGACCCAGGTCCACGACAGTCTGCTCGAGGCGCTGAATTTAGGTCTGGATCAAGACGAGTCTCCCGTAGTCCAAGTATCGCTAAACAAAGTGCCTGGATTCCCTGAAAAGGACCCCGTCACGCGTGCCGGCGCGAGTGTTCCTATTGCCACGGTCATCTGGCTCTATTTCCTCACCTTATGCATCCGGCTTCTATACAGATTCACCGACCCCTTCTTCCACGACGCACACGTCCAAGAGATCGGTAAATTATCATTCAACAGCCCAGACAAAGAAAAAAATCTAGTCAAAACCCAAGTCCGCACACTGCGTCTCGGGCCCGCCACTGTCAAGAAATGCATCGACGCATGCCGCGCGCACAAGACCTCCTTTGCAAGCCTCCTGCACATGCTCATCAAAGTCACCCTCGCGACTGATTTCTATCCGACCTCGCGCTTCAGCCACTCGCAGTTGACCCTCGACATCAAGCCGTATCTGCTGCCTCATGCGCGCGCACAGACCATGAGCACCGCCGTGTCGATGATTCAGAAATTCGACCGGCTATCGCGTTTCCGAGTGGCAGGATCGAACCGATCTTCCCATACGGACAGCGCTGCTGTTAATGGACCTGTTCTCTGGGACATTGCGCGCGAGCATCGAGCACACGTCGTCGCAGATATCAACCACGGCAAGGTATGGCGCAAGGCCTGGCAGTCCATTGAACTCATCGGCGAGGACGAGGAAGACTACATAGCGCAACTCCTGCCAGGCTATAAAAATTCCCAGGCAAACTGTTTTTCCGTATCCAACCTGGGAGTTTTTGATCCTAGTAGCAGGAGCAACACCGACAAATGGAAAATTTCGAATATGCAGTTTTTGGCCGGTGCGGTCAAGGCAGGATACGGGGCGAATCTGACGTTCAATGTTGCTGGTGTGCGCGGGGGTGCGACAGTGATACACGTCAGTGCCGAAGAAGGGAGTTTGAGGGATGGGTTTTGTAGTTTGTTGCTGGAGCGGGTTCAGCAGAGCTAGAGGCGATTATTTAGAACTAGATATATACGTGTAGATAGATAAATAGATATTATGTTTGTAATGTGGTTACATTTTGCATCAATTGGTATGATGTATTAGTTGAAATAACTCAATATGTAAGTAAATTGATACAGCATGCCGAGTATAACAACACACCGTTCCAACCAATAAGCAGCAAAATATATACTTCAAACTCGTTTTCAAAAAATCACCGTATTCTAGATCCATACGAGGTGACAAATACGAGAATAACATACATGTAATAATTACATGTACACAAGTTTCTTGGCTGCGGGTGATGTATCAATAGCTTAACTTTTTAAAGAACAAAGTGCGGAGTAATTATGGACTACTGTTATTAAGGTTTGGGGTTGATTACTTCGTGTATGTAAGGAGCTCTCTGTATGCATTATTAATAGTAACTACACGTAACATGCAGCGTCAATGTTACCCGTATTTTATTCACAAATGTTGGTTTAAATACGCGGGGTTTTTATAGTACTGATTAATATTACTGGAACTTTATATTACATGTAGTTTCAAGTGTGCATGGTTAGTTATTTTGATAATTGATTACGTGGGATTGTGTATGTTAATTGATATTATTAATTTATCAAGTATCGATTGGTGTAACTATATGTAACATTTGCACCTATACTAACTAGTATGTGAGTATTATCGAAAGTGACTATCTCTTGATAACGGTTTGTTTCAATTTATACTGAAAAGAACGATTAATACACGAAAGGATACTTTGGATATTTCTTAGATGCACATGTAAAAATACAAGTACCATTCATATATATTATTAATATCAACAGTCGAATCCACTCGAATTCATGCTGATATTTCAAAATATACGCGCTACCTACCGCATCGCCCAAACTATTACTCACCAAAATCTAAATTCAAATTACACACGAATTAATACCACAATACCAGAATCTCTACTTGGCCTACTCTGTACTAAAACTACTTACTAAAAAGCAAGAAATTGCTAGTTCATAGTTCAGACTGCGGCACGATAAGCTTACAAACAAAACAATTGTTACCTGTCAAATACAAAAAGACACGGATAAAAAAACAAAAGAAAGTAGACGGCCGTAAAACAGTCGGAAAAAATACCAAGATGAAATTTCAACTAAACAACAATTTAAAACGTCCCAGACCTGTTTCTCCATGTACACCATAAGCCATAAAATGATAAAAATAATATGCCCTCAAGAACGACAATGGAAAAGAAGAGAAAAATAAAAAGAAAGGAGGAAGAACTAATATAATTTTTGCATCGCCTCGTTTAGTTAAGACGGAATGCATCAATAATCACTACATCCAAGTTAGTTTTTGAATCGACATCAAATCCAAATCAGACTTACCTTCATGTCCGCGGCGGCAACCAGATCCCACCCACATGACAGTGTTGGCAAAGGCATAACGTTCATCTCCAGTTTCCATGGTCAGGTTAACGCGGTACTTGTATGTGCTCGGGTTGATTGAGTCTGCAATGTTAGGATCCCCAAGCTTCTCCAACACGTCCTTGGCGCCGGTCAACCAGCCGTTAGTCTTAACAATGATATATGCAGCTGGCTCATCAGCAGTCTGTAAAACATAACTCGCGCTGATCGATGTGGCCAACTCTTTGACCGTAACCTGAGAGTCTTGGCCGCCAGGCTATTTTCAGTTAGCAAGACATCTTTGAAAATCAAGAACTACACATACGAGAATAATGCCCTTGCCCCATCGACCAGCCCATTGACCGCCAACAAACGAGAGCCAATCGCGCGAACCCCAAAGACTGTTTCCAATACTAATCTTCGGGTTCAATTTGATGCTCATCCGGAAGTCAAGCTCTATGCTGGGAACAGGGATTTGAAGGGAACGCGCAATGTCGCCTTCGGGAAATGTGTGGAGCAAATTGTTTGCGGGAATCGAATCTTTCATAACGTTCAAGTAGGTAGGGCATTCGAGCAGATGCTGGCGCTGACGACTGGTGTTCTTTGCGCGCACCTGCTGGCAGTAAATGCACTGGACTGACAAGCACTGCCAATCGTAAGTTACTTGAGTTATGCAAATCCTAAGAAAATTCTCACCTTGTCCTCTTCCTTGGCGCGGAATTCAACAAAAGCAGCATGCACATCGTCAAGAGGTGGCGCGGGCAGACTCGACGTGCTCTGGCGGTTGTTATTGCTTGACTTGGGCTTGGGAGTCGAGTGAGGAGGGCGTTGCTGCGAAAGCGGCGTGGCCGAAGGACCAGGGCCCTGCGGCGGGCCGGGCGTTGGCAACGAGGGACGGTTCTGGAGGTTCTGGAGAGGAGTTTGAATGGGAGCAGTATGATGACTGACTCCATTGGACATCATCGGTCCATTGGGAGTGGCCAACTGCGCGGCGGCTTGTCCGGGGCCCTGCGCACCAGCGGCAGGTCCATTTGGAGTCGCAGAGTAGCCGTTAGCAGGGCCGATGCCGTTGGGCCCAGTTGCAGGCGCGGGCGGCTGCGGCGCGGGAGCATGGCCTCGAAGCCCAGGGCACTCGAGCAGATGCTGCTTCTGGCGCGAGGTGTTCTTCGCGCGAATCTGCTGGCAGTAGATGCACTGGACGGACAGACACTAGAGCGGCCGAGTCAGTATGGAACTGTTTTGTTATTGTTACCAGGATACGCGGTCACGTGCCTTGTCGTCTTCCTTAGCGCGGAACTCGACGAATGCTGCATGCACTTCCTGATCGACTGTGCGACCCATCTTTGCCAGTTCGCCACGGGAAAAAATCGACTATGAAAAAAAGAGAGATTCAAACACACAAAGCGCCAGCCCCAGATTTCACACAAAAACGCTTCTCAAGTAAAGGTCGCGCGGGCAGAGATGGGGGAGACAGACGAGGGTTGGGGCGAGGTGGGAAAGACGCGAAAGGTGGAAAATAACTTACTGGAAAAAACAGCGCGGGCGCCGTACTCGTATTAGTAATTCCCGTGACATGGCACGCCCCGCCCGCTAGATACAAACATGGTGGTCATTACCGAACGACACCGAGACACGCGTTCCGATTGGTTTTACCGTGCATACACGCTGCGACTGCGCCTCGTCTGCAATAACAAGAGCAAGACAGATGCTCGATCACGCGCTTACTGGAGAAGAAGAAAAAAGAGAGGGAAACAAAATAAGAAAAGGTATTGATCATAATAATAATTATCATTATTGCATACATACAGTTGATGGCATTTTACCATAATGTATACCCGTCGCAGAAGCCGCCTGCCTTGTGATTTGTCGGTGGTGGCGTCCAATCATCCGGCCTGCCTGCGTCGCCGTGCGTAAGCAGGCTGAAGGAGCAGAGAGGGCGAGAAGTTGATGGTGAGGGCGAGGGTGCGTTGCAAGATATTCTCAAAATCGTCAGGTAGAATAAAAATCAAGTGGGAAATAATAGACATGCTGGACTATATACTCTGTAATGTATGCTTTGTATAGAAACCCTGACCAGACCGTACAGCGGCCGTCCGATGAATAACGGTAACGAGAAAATATCGTATTACGTACTAGATGTGTATTCAGCTAGTTTGGCTTCCTCGAGTCTTCGAAATACCATCGCTGGACAAACAAATACAGGATATAGAAAAGTAAATAACACAATGCATAACGCATGGTAAATCATAATATCGAGTGCCACCACACCCCAATCCTTGCTAAATTGTGCATTCCGCATCCCCCCAATTCGCGACCCGCAGTGAAGGTAATGCCATTATATGTCGCCCTTTTTTGTTCATTTTGTTTCCATACCTATCATCGTCGTTATATTTTGTCGTTAGTCATATCTCGTAATAACGTCTGATACATGCCCGAAATCACAAATCGATCGCTTCAAATGCAGAGATTTATGCTGAAACCCCGAGTATCTGCTTTCCCAGCTTGAGAACTGCCACGTAGATCTCGCCGAGGTCGTCCATGCTGTAAGGCAGCCCCCAAGTAGCCCGTCTCTGCGAAACTCGAATCACATCCTTGGTCGCGAGGGTTAGCACATGCATCAACGCCTGGGTTGCGACTGAGCGAGACGTGGACTCTGTTGGGAAGATGCTAGAGAAGGTCATCGCATTTTGAGGCGAGATCTCCTGAACCTGGCTACTGTCACGTTTGAAAGCCTGCGCCCGAGATTCTAGAAAATCGAAGAAATTCCTGTCGGTGACACCTAGGCTCGATACTGTCTCTTGAGTTTCAGCTGCATCTGCTTCATCAGTATCGTGAAACAAGTCGGCATCCTCGCCCATGTACGCCCCCATGTCATTGTCGTTGAGGTCACCAAAGTCGTCAAGGGACAAGCTACTCAAGCGATCATATCCAGACAGATCCTGACGCAAACCGCGGCCGGCAAGTGGACTGAGATTGGCAAAGCGACCAGGCAGTCTGTTTGAACGCCCAAAATGCCGACGAGACGAACGGTCGAAACTGTCAAAGGGGCGAGGGACACTAGATGAGCCGGCAACTGACCCTTGCAGAGAGGCCGTGGTATTCCACGGCATTTGAGAAGAAGCCTCATCCGGAAGAGATGCAGGTGCACCAAGCCCAAGTTCAACATCCTATAACAACCATCAACATTTGAATACCATGGTTCATATTGGTACATACCTTTTGCATCAGCATGTCTGCATCATACTCGTGTGTCAAACCCATCTCAACTTCCTCGCCTGTTCTGCGGCGCACACGTCTCGAACTGTCCATTCCACCCTGGTCAGTCTCGCTGGAGTGTCGCTTACGGCCTTGCTCGCTCTCACTGTCCCCGTCGCCGTCAGATAACGCAGCTAAAAGCTGTTCTCCGCAAAATGATTGCAAAGGATGTGGTACGCTCGAGTCACGATCCCCAAGCCCTACAGAACCAATTCCGTGGCCAGAGACCCACAGTGTCGCATTCTTTCTAGCCTGTGCGACGAGTCTGAAGTATGACTTTTGGTTCTCCGCACGAGACATGTTCTGAAGGTACTCTTGTTCCGACTGTACTAGCTCGGCCTGGGGGATTTGCGTGCTTACATCCAGCTGTACCTTTCTAGGACCTCGTCGTTTGCGACCATACGACGCATGTTCGCTTCTCGCATTTCCCTCGACGTAGTCAGGATCAGGAAGACGACCCGAAGTTGGAGGAGGACTGTCACGGGGATCAAGCCCATTGTCACGAATGAGATTGTCATCTTGGAGGACCACTGCATCCTCGACCATCACATCCTCATCCTAGTTTGAATTTAGTTTCATCGTACTTCATTTCACGGTGAAATAGAGAGAAAACTTACCTGAGGCGGCCTGGCGAGATCTTCCGAAACTTCAGCATTCTCCTGAGGTCTCACCGGTGTCTCGATCTGTACTTCCAATCCGTCGTCGCCCATGGCAAGTTCCACAATGTTCCCTTCCTCATCAAAGTCAAAATCTGGACGAAGCAGCACGCCCTCTTCGCCGAGTGCCATGTCACCAAAAGTGTTGACACTATCGCTTTGAAAGGACAAGCCACCGAATTCCCCAGCGACAAAGCTTGGAGATGGTATGTTCAACTGAGGGAGAGCATTGCCCAGCGGTGACGGACTCGAGTCACTCAAATGAGAAGAAATTACGCTCGAGTTGAAATCCGGACGACAAAGCATGGACTCGGGAGGTTTCAGCATGTCAACATCGAGACCAGGTAAAGTGAAATCGGGAATGAAGGCTGGATCGTACGGGACGATGAGTTCTTCTGGTCTGCGGAGCGAGTAGTCAGCTCAGTCAAAGCAACGAAAACATCAAAAAAGAACTGCCATACTTTGCCTTGCCTGCATCTGGGTTCAGTCCTCTACCATGAACAACCTTCAGGGCAGTCTTCATTCTGTCAAGCATGGATTGCACATCGGTGAGAGTATACAGGCATTGGCGGCTGTAGACCCTCGATACGCCATACCTAGAGACCTCTCAGCAACTCCCAGGATTCACTCAACAACAGATTTACTTACAGCAGATTCCCTTGCAACCGCAAGGCCATGGGTGCTTCGGGGTTCATGATGGTATCGCACGCGCGAGGCACGTCAACTCCAAGAATGGCTTTTCTGTTAACTTTTCTGGACGTTGTCCGGGGGCCCAGCGTCGCCACCAGCCTAGCACACGCTCTAGATCAGTTTTGACAATAGAGACAAATGGCAGGAAGGAGCGTGCTGGGCTGACTTACCAGATGGTAGCGACGCCATGCTTGTGGGAGGTGAGCACTATCTCCAGTTGAGGAAGGTGAGTCCATCTCTTCAGACGGGAGGAAAAAGCCATGGTGGTGGGAAGGAGCTTACCTTCGTGGCTATAAAACATCGTGTCGGATATCTCGACAGAACAAGGTAAAAGTGAAATAAATCGTCGAGCAGATATTCAGAATATGTGAGTAAAGTAGCAGAGATCAGACAGACAGAAATTCAATCAATGAAGGGAAATGTCGTAGAAAGCAAGGCCAGAAGAGAGGCTCAAGCACGTATACAGAAGAGGAGAGAGGTGAGGGTGCCAGACATGGCAGGTGCTGCACGCGCATCTAGGCTACGCGGAGGGCGGATGGCACGAAAAGGGAAGGAGGCAGGTGGAAGGCGCGAGGAAAGAGCCCCCCAGGGTCAGATGACTACTGCAAAAAGGGAAGGAACCACGGAGAACACGAATCGACGTTTTCTTTTCTATACTAAGCAGAGCACACAAGACAAGATAGATTCGCAAACACTACATGTATATACGCCGGGTATGATGGACAAGAGAGCAAGTGCAAGTCGACAGAATACAAAACATACATGAAAAACTTTCCAGGCTTTTTCCAGACAACAGGCGTTATCTATCTAAACAGCAATATATCATTTCACAACTACATGGCCTTCGTGCGTGCGTGTCGGTCGTTTACTCGAGCGGAATGCCCTCGTACTCGGAGTATCCAAGTGCGAGATTCATATTTTCTGGTAAGAGCGGTTAGAATAGAGACAGAAAGGAACTTCTGACTTGAACTTACGAAGGCATTGAGTGGCAGCACCCTTGAGCAGGTTGTCGATCGTCACGCAGATAACGACTCGCTTGCCGCTAGAATGCACTGCGAAACCACCAATCTCGACGCCGTGCTGGCCGGCAATGTCTTTCACGAGGGGCGGCTCGCCGACAATCTTGACCAGCTTTTCGCCGGCGTAACGATCCTGGTAGAGGTTACGGATATCTCGCGACGACATCTCCTCTTTGAGAGGCAAGCTGATAGTGTGCTTCGTGGTGTTAGTCTTTTTTCTCATCTTTTCCTTTTCGGAAAAAAAACTTACGTGAATACCCTGGAACCAAACAGCAACATGAGGAATGAAAGCAACGCTGGTTCCCAATTGAGTGCTGATCTCTCGCTCGTGGATGTGATCCGTCAAGCTGTAGGGAATAATGTTGTTTGTCAGCACCTGGACGTCGTTCTTAGGGCTGGGCTTGGTGCCGGCGCCGGAGTAGCCCGAGACACCAAAGACAGTTGGCTGTCCAGCAAGATAGGGCACGAGAGGAGCGATACCAATTTGGGCAGCAGTAGCATAGCATCCAGGATTGGCAATGCGATTGGCTCGCGCAATAGTAGAACGGCTGATCAACTCAGGGAGACCGTACGACCACGATGAGTCGAATCGGTAGTCGGCACTGAGATCAACAATCAAACCGCCCTTGTCACCGCCTTGGTCAACGGCGTCGACAAAGGGCTTGCACACTCCGTTGGGAAGAGCCATGACCCAGCAGTCAATGTCTCCGTTGGAAGCCATTCGGCGCACATCTTCGGGGGTCAGGTTCTCATAGATGATTTCCCGCTTGTCATAGCCCTCGAGTTTCTTGCCCGCAAGCTCACGGGAAGAGACGTGTCGCAAATCGATGTTTGGGTGAGCATTGAGAAGGCTGATAAGAGCCTGGCCAGTGTATCCGCGTGCTCCAATCAGAGCAACCTTGGAGGGGCGAGTGTTGGAGTTGTTCTTCTCGCCGAGAGGAGGATTGGGGTTGGTGGTGCTGTATGACCGACGGCCAGTCATCAAGCTGTTGCTACGGCGGTAGCCACGCAGAGGGTTGGCAGCAGAACTCGTTGTCGAATACGAGCGCTTCTGTTGGACAGCGCTGCTTACGTTCAAGGCAGCCTGGGCAGCGCGATGAAGTCTTGATTCGAGGTTGTAGTCACCGAACATTTGGCGTCCATGCTGAGTAAATTCACGGACCAGCTCCTTGACTTCATCACCATCTTCCAAGCCATACCAGAAGAGGACATCGCCATCGCGAGAGAGACTGCCGTCGGCCTTGTCGAAGAACCAAGTAAGGTTCTCGTCATCTGCCTTCACAGTCCAGACCAGCTTGGGGAAATCCTTCTTGATGCCCGTAAACACGTTGTCAGCAACATTGGTGAGCCAACCAGACTTTGTAATGGTAAAGGTGGCCAGGTGAGCAAAAGCGGAGTCTTGCTGGGGCATGACAACGGCCAATGCTTCCATAGGATCGTCAAAATACGCCTTGAATTGGCGGTCCTTGAGGCCCTCGACGTAACGGTCGACTGTAGCTCTGGCGTCTAGGCCTTCTCGGTCACGAATAAGAACGTCTTTGAGAGCATCGATGTTCTCGAACTCGGACAAGGAAGATTTGGTGTTCACCTTGTTGCCCCTTCGGATCAAAGTACCAGCTCCAGAATCGGTGAAAAGTTCCTTTTGGAGATCGGCTGGATGAATAATGGCAACACTCGAAGTACGAGGAAGATCCATAAGGAGATCCTTCATTTCCTTGATCTTCAGTCTGGTACCGTGTCGCACCCACCACTGGGTCATAAGATGGTCGTATTCCTCATCAAGGTTGATAGCAGAGATCTTCTCGCCAGTGTCACCATTGAACAGGCCGCCCTTTTCGGCGAGGTAGACGATCTTCAGAGGCTGCAGGGAGCGAGCAAGCTCGCCAGCCGCAACGTCAGCGTTGACGTTGAGAACCTGGCCGTCTGGGGTCTCGGCCATTGAGGTCAAGATTGGGAGGCACCCGGCCTCGATAGCCGACTCGATGGGTTTCTTATCCACCTTGTTAATCTTGCCCACCAGGTTATACTTTTCCTTGTCAAGGTAATCGGCCGAGAACACTCCGGTGGTAATGGGACGAGCGCGCACACCCATGTTCTCTAATTGTTCGACCAGCTTCAAGTTCTCTTCCAAGAAGAGCTTGCGCGCCAAAGAAAGAGTCTTTCCATCGGTAACACGGATTCCATCTTCAAACTGTGGCTCAACGCCTGCATCTTCCAACATCTTGTTCAGCTGGGGCCCAGCGCCGTGCACGACGACAGGATACAGGCCGACATGGTTCAAAAAGGCAAGGGCGGAAGACAGGGTCTGCAGATGCTCGGTGATGATTGCACCACCGACCTTGATGACGGCGAACTGCTGGGACGAAACCGAGGTGAAGTGGGAGAGGTATTGCTGGACCTCTCGCTTGGAGCCGATATTGCTGAGGAGCTGCACAACAGTGGACCGGGTGGAGAGCTGGGGGTCGGCAGGACGAGAGTACGAGCGAGTCTGTGAAGTCAGAGAGATCCCCTGTGGTCGCACGGCGTGGACAACGCTGGGGAGAGCTCCTCTCAAGGCGAAGGCCCGCGGTGCGGAGATGGCACGCAGCGACGACTGAGTCACCACGGCCCTCCGCACAGCAGGACGAACAGCGAGCATCTTGCCGGCGAGCATGCGGCAGCTTCGAAACAAGGGGAGGAAAAGAAAGACGGCGGCTCTTTATTTCTAATGATTAGTCACTGGTGGGGGAATTTTAAAAAAAATCAATTGGTGCAGGTTGTCCCTGGGAAAAGCACGCACAAGAGGGGAGATTTTTTTGGACTTCTTCGTTGGCCGGTGGTTTTCAAGAAATCTCTCTCTCTCTCTGCGCCCTTTCGGCCCGGCTTTTTAGTCTCACTCGCATTAGGGCGGGCGGTGTCGGAGCGCTTGGATTATGGAGTGCGGAGCTTAGTCTTGCAAGAGTTATTTTTATGGTTGCATTTGGGCCTTTTAGTCAAGATCTGTCGCTGATTTTGATCTTATCTTGATTTTGATCTGTAGTATTTTTAGCTGGGAGGTTTTGTGCCCTTTGGAGTATAATATAGCGCTGTTTATTGATCTGTTGGCTGACTTGACCGGGATCGCCTTGGCTATTGAGCGGTTTGATGCTTCAATATTTCAAGTATAGGCGAAAATGAATATAGATAGTTATCAATTAATTATCAACTTAGATTATTGATGCGCCATGCATTCCCTGTCATGCTCAAATATTCTAAATTTTCAATGGTTCCAATGTTTCCTCGCTAGTTACCCGACATTTGTATTTATATCGAAACAGCCCGCGAGTACACCAATTGAAGAACACACAACAATTCCAATGCCAACTGGTGTTTGAGAGCTAACAACTTCATATATAACGATCTTGATGTATCCATCAACTCATACATAGTTATAAGATCGTTGATGCGTGTTTGCTTCCATGTACTTGCTTATTGTCCGAGACCGGAGCATTCGGTCCTGTCTCGGTGAGCCAGACTGGTTGCTTGGCATAAACATTGCATGTCAACGATAAAAGAACAACATGTCGTACGATGCTGGCTACTTATGGGATACTATTAGGTCACTTAAAGATGCACCACTCAATTCAGGTAATTGCGGAATGGCACCCGCGATGTCTCATTACTTCGGCGTTAATACTAGCACAGTAAAACATAATAGAACAGTCAAAACAACAAGGGGAAAGGAAAAGGAAAACAGCCAAAAAATTATCAGTCGCCAGAGTATCATTTACAAGCAGAAAAATCCCCCAGAAAGCTTAATAACCATGACTCATCCGGGATATCTGGCGATATTGTGCAGAGCGTGAGAGGATCGAGGAGTCGTGAGATGATGGATGCACTTGGCGCTCGGAAAGGGACAAAGAGAAAAAAAAAGTCCCAACATTTGTATTCATACATGGGATGGATCCTTGGTGGGCACATCCCGAGGTGTTGCCGACTTTTCTCTTCGTTTCCGACGCAGAGGGAAACAAACAAGGCTAGGAAAACAAAAGAGGAAAAAAACACCACACAGGACATTTCCCGAGGATCAGATGCGGATTCGAGAAACTTAGTGCTTGGTTGCCACGACTGTGATCACACTCGATTAGTCACAAGGGTTATACTCGATAGTTGGGATGGCGACTTACCAGCAGGAACGACAATAACAATGATCAGAATGATGATGACAACCACCAAACACACGCGCATCTTCATGTCCTTCCACCACATTTGTTTTCGCACTCGGTTGGCGCCTCGGCGGAAGCCTTGCGCAGAAACAGCCAGGTTGTCGGTCTTATCTTGGAGGGAGTCGAGGCGTTCGCCACGCTGAGACACCTTGTTGATGTTCTCACGCATGACACCGACGGTGTCATCGATTTGCTATTTCTAAGTCAGTACATTCATTTTTTGTCATTTTCGCAGTCGTAGAACAGATCATGTCGATTATTCAACAGCGACACGGCGGTCGATCTTGAAGACAACCAACAGGCATCTGTTTGTTTTGGGCTGCTCTGGAGGCCACTGACCGCTTGCAACGCTGCAGTTCTTTGGTTTCCATTTTGTGCAGAGTTTCCACCTGCAGCACCCCCGGCACCGCCGGTAGGGATATAAGGGTCGTAGGGAGGCTCGCGGTCACCCATGGCGATGTAGTGTAGATTAGGCAAGAAAGGAGGCCTGGAGATCAGGCGGTTGAGTAGAAAGGAGGCGACCTAAGCAGCGAGAAACTGGGAGCGTAGAAAAGTGGGCGAGAAGCGACAACGGCTAGCAGAGCCGAAAAGATCGGGCGGTTGTGGATGGAGGTTGGTGTGGAAGTGAGGTGAGGTGGTGGTTGGGAATTCTGTTAAGACAGTCTGGAGTCGCAGCTGCGTTTCGCCTGGGCCGGACCGTCGGGAGCTGAGACAGCACGTGATCGAGCTGTGGCTCAGACTCGCCGTAGGTAGCAACTTTAAGGAATGAGCCACTAAGAATCTCTCTGCCGTGGAATGCCGCCTGTCAGTCTCGTTGTGGACTAGCCGCAGCCCTGAGTCGAGCGTTTGGTCATGTGATGAACCTTGCATGGGTTTTCCACAAGGGGCGTCGCCAGGCTTGTGGTGAGGTCACGTGATGACGCTAATTGCAGATACTCGGCGCTAAAAGTGGCAGAAAGTGGGCTTTGGGCCACTAACATAACGAATATAATAGGCGGTCAAGATTCTCTGGCCAATGAAGACCGAACGAGTGCTTAGTCAGAAGCAAGTCTCACAGTTGCTATCTCAGTATATAAGATGGAGATAGAGATGGATACGGACTAGAAAAAATGGCCTCCAAATTTATCGAAATCCTAGACAATGCCACCAAACCCATTGCACAACAACACCAAATGTCCTCCTCGGACGTCAAACTCGAAGACGTGCTCGCAGACCAAGACGCCACCGTCCAACAACATCAAAGATCTCTTTTTTCAACAGTCTTCCTCATCACCGAAAAAGTCATGAATACACCGGCACCAACAGCAACAATAACAATCGGCGACTGTCCTGGATGAGTTACCATTCACCAGATTGCATGCAGGCATGGATGTAATAACATTATAAATATGGAAGGTCAATTTGGTCCCCAAACATGCATGAAATGCAATGGATTTCGGTTTCTGCTTTATATATACAAGTCTGTATACTTGCGACATGACGACCCAATGATCCTTTATCTTTTGTTGTTTTCCTGTTAAGGACTGACCAGATACCCACTCGTTTTTTCCTGCTTGTTTATACATTATAATTGCTAAATGAATTTGGCCAAAGCAAACCACAGAAATGAAACAATATACTCTGATGCAAAACCAAATTGAGCAATGATAAATCTAGAAACCGGGCCAGGGACATATCTTTACGGGCGCTAAGGCGGTATGACTTTTTCTTTGTTCCTCACTTCCCTTCTTTATATCAATCGTTTCCCTGCTTTCCTCGACTCCGTACGAGACACACACACACACACACACACACACACACACACACACACACACACACACAGTCTCTCTGTCTCTCTCTCTCTTTTTTTTTCCCACCCTGCCGCCCTATTTAATGGGCAAGAAACCCTTCACAGCTCTATGATGAACTAACTTCCTTGATCACTAGCATTGATCCAGCATGGGCTCTATGGAGAACCCTCTTTCTTTCCATCTTTTTGGGAATGTTTGGTTGGAGGATCCTAGGAGATTTCTCAAAGATGAACAATACCGACGTTTACTAGAGCTTATGCCCCGGATAAATGATATGGAATCGAAATGGCAGAACAGTATGTCTCGACCACTTTGTTACCCTTGCTCGACACTAATATGATCTCATGAGACCCAGGGGCCTCGACTGACTGGAATATGGCATCTGCGTTTGCAGAGCTTTGTGATCAAGATGTTGCTGCGTGGTATAACTTAGGGGTACAACGACCTGCTCATTTCATAACTTCGCCGAGTGGCTCAATCAACTCTCCGATCGCATGCCATCTTATCAATCCTACATTTCGCTGTGCCACACCATTCGCACAACAAACTTTCGATCCAACCAACTCAACGATGAATTTACTCAGCGAAGGAGGATTCACACCTCAAAATTGTTTCATCTTCGATCAGTACCACCGAAGAGAGAACACGAGGAACCTAATTCAATATTGGAATGATGATGTCAAGAAGCCCCATCACGATTTTGTGCGTGAACTACGTAAAAATATGCGAGCTGTGGTTGAGATTTGCTGGGGCGAATATGTCTGGACAACGATGCAAGAAATGTTTCCCATGATACCTTTCCCTCTATGGGGAAAGTGGAAGGATATCAAGCTATACTTGGAGTTGAGTGAGGATCAGCAAACTGTCAAACGATTTGTTTTCTTTGTATACCACCCTCAACACTTCAGGTTCAATAGAAATGGTATCGAACGATGGATGTTGAGGGCTAAGTTTCAAGACCTATCCTTGAGCTTTGCCGGAGAATTGGTTGGAATGAATGCCGTCAACCAGAACTATTACCAGTCTCATTACCAACGAGGCCTGAATCCTCCCCTAACCGCTGAGCAATTTAAGGCTTGTAGGGAGCTGTCTACGTCGGCGAGAACTGAGTTGTTGGCTGCTTTTCCAGAGCAAGCCGAAAGAATCAAAAACAGCCTTCCTCGTGCACAGAAAAGGGCCAAAGAAAATGAAATGCTACTGCGGCTGGTCGAAAAGGAAGTAACGGTCATGGAGAAACCCCTATCGCGTGTGGTTACTGAAATTGAGCACTTGGTAAGAGATTGTAGAATTCACTATGTACTATAAAAGGACCGTTTTCTAACACAAGCTTGATAGGACCTCTGGAGATTACACGATGCAAATGTTCAAAAGGTGGCACATGCTTGGATTGCCATCCACGCTGATATCATGGCTTCATATGCTCAGAGCCCTATATTCTTCAACCTCCCGCTAAAGGAAGACCACTTGGACATGTTGGACGAATGGGAGTCCTTTGGAGACTTTGACTTAGTCCATCTTCCTCAGGGACTCTTCATCTGGCTCCAGACTCAGAAGGGACTTTGTATTGATGGTCGCATGATCGAGAATCGAGAAGATCTTGAGAGAGTTTTTCAACTTCTTTATTGCCAGGAAGAAAAGCTCCAACTTGGAAGCATTAGACATGCGTCTGTTGGGGAACTAGCTCTTGCAGTAGGTGTTGCATACATAAGTGGGATTTGTCGCAAAAAGAAAGAAGTAGTTATTAGGGAAACCATACCAGCTGACCAAGTCATTCGGAGAAAGTGCAGTCTCTGCAAAAGAAGAGTGCTTGATGATGCATTCCCTCGGTTCTCGAAGAAAGACCCCAAATCCTATATCCTGAAAAGTCGCGTGCATCAAGGCTGTGGGCTTACAGGATGCAAAGGAAGCGTTCACTTTCTTCCGAACAATACCTGGCAACCATATCTTACAATCACTGCAGCTAAATCTGCAGATGCCATGATCCCAAAAAGAAGAGGTCGTGGAGACTTCACCACTATTCTTTGTCGTTCCGAGGAGCAGCAGCTTGGGGATCTCCCAAGAGATCTTTGCGTCAAATGTAACGACTGTGGCTATGAAAAAATCGATATGCATCCCCGTTGGACTATAGAAAACCCAGCTCGGTATGTTGTTCCCAAGGGAATATGTCATGGTTGTGGAAAGCAATATGCATATTTCAAACCAGCCGTTGAATGTCCTACAGTATCCCAGGCTACATTGTCAAATATTTGGCATGGTTTCCAAAAAGTGGGATGCAACTTATCTGAGGTCCTGGTATCACCCGATATCGTTTTTGGAAAGGGTAGTTATGATACCAAAGCACGGGCGCTTCAGAGATTAGCAGAATGAGGCAATCCCACAACGAATGTGATCTTTATGAGTCCCGACTAGCCTGTTGATATCAGCCCAATGAAAAATTAGCTCTATCCTCCATTGTCAACGTCAATGCCGGAGTCATAATCGTAGCCATGGAGTTAATTGAATACGTCCCGGCTTGGGTCCTGTGTAACCCCATAGGAGGTTGTAATGACGAGAACATCGACGTGACATTGCGCTGGATTCGGAGCACGAGGAATTATGGAGTTTCTGGGAGTGAGGCCGTGCATCGAGAAGCGCGCAGCGCTCAAGGGCCCTCACGGTGACGTTATACCCAGTGATATCCCGTACTAGGTCATGCTTAGAGCTGCGGCAAAGCGCTGCATACGGCAATTAGTAACTAAACGATACCTGGAAGCAATCATGAGACAAGCAAAAGAATGCGATAAAAGCTCTTCCTTCAGCCTTTTTAGCTAAACGCACTACGTATAGTTCCGAACCTATCTGCACATAGCCACATTGCCGACCCTAACTAAATCCCCGTATGGAGTGAGGATAATGGAGGATACCGATTACGCACATTGATTGAGTTCTATCTTGGGGCACATGCAAAAATTGTAGGGGATTGGCATGTCTATCTACTATGATGCAACAGTAGGATGCAGCGCTTAGCAACAACCAAAAATGAATACGTAAGGTTTTCGACTCGAAAAGCATTTTAGAGAAGAAGAAGCAAAAAGGTGATCCCCAAATACGGAGTTCGAACAACTACGACGAATTTTCGGTGTCGCGTTTATACAAACAACCCCGTTTTATATGTATACTCACGACGACATGACGATCTAGCGATCCTTCACTTTTTTTTTTTTTTGCTGTTTTTCTGGTGTGGCATGACCAGATACCCACTCCTTTGTCTTGCACATAATGTTTTTGGAAATGAAGCTGGCCAGTCAATCCCCGAGAACGGAGAATGAATATATATATATATATATGTACTCTGATATAGGTCCAGAATCGAGCACGGATGATGAATCAGCTCTCTATTGTCTCCGACATGGACAAATTGTAGATACTACGACATATTGTATAGTGCAGCAGCAGTGCTTCATAAAGGTAGATAGTAACAATAAAAATGAAAATGAACATGTCAAATTATCCCCCTCTGTTTGGTGATGGAGAGGGGTGCAAAAAGATAAAAAAGGTATGTCCCCCGAACCGGATTCGAGCCGGTGACTTTCTGATTGAAAGAAATTTACATTACAGTCAGACGTGATAAACCTGCCTTTTTATTAGATTTAGTTAATTAATGGTTGGGAAGTCGCTTACCAACTACACCATCAGGGGCATTTGTTGAGAATTCACTAATGAAAATGAACATATCAAATCGGATTCCCCTTTTGGTGATGGAGAGGGGTGCAAAAAGATTAAAAAGATATCCCCCGAACCGGATTCGAGCCGGTGACTTTCTGATTGAAAGAAATTTACATTACAGTCAGACGTGATAAACCTGTCTTTTAATTAGATTTAGTTAACTAATTGTTGGGAAGTCACTTACCAACTACACCATCAGGGGCATTTGTTGAGAATTTACTTGAAGCTTTGCGAAATGAATGCTGCCTTCTGAAGTTTGATTCATCGCGACCACCCTTTCACGTAAAGTAGATATAACCGATTATTTCGATCAAGTATACAGAACCAACCAGCGTTAAACACGGACATATCGGTATATCCGTCGCAGTTGACTGACGCCACCATATGCTCGCGCAAAAAAGTGGTGGTTTCTGGTGAGGGCCATCATGATCATACTATGCTCTTGGTGGATGATTTCTGACCAATACATGGGAGATTCACAAGCGAGCTGTCACCCCTACCAAAAATTGTGAATATTTTAAACCGAAAAAAATATAAAAAAAATATACAAAACAATAAAATAAAAAAAATAAATTGTTGGCGCCTGTAAAATGATAGATTGATAGATGGACTGTCCAAGGGGTCAAAGGTCTCGGCACTTTGCTCTTCCTTGGCTGTAACATTGAATATTTCTCACTGTTATAAAGTGCCGGCTTCCGTGTGATTTTAATGGGATTTCGCCTTTTCAAATGTTCGGTCTGAGGATGAACCAGAATCTATAACCATGTCCCTCAACTCCAGTCCTACTGTGAATCCTTGCCATGTATTTTACGAATGTGTAAGAAAGGTTTGCAGCAGCAGTCGTGGGACATGGTTACCGAGAAGGGTTCAGGGTGTATAACGGGATGGACACCACAGGTGAGTTTCAGGCTACTAATAATATTCCACAGTTGTCGTCATTGTTCGTCTTCTTTCTTCCGAGGAGACCCTTACACGAGTTCCGCGGTCGTGGAGCTGAGTACTCTCTATTCTAAGGACTCGACAGTACACATGGTTTCTATAACATTCAACTCGACTAAAAGGGCGAAGGTCTTCTACGCTCGCAACAGTAGCCCGACGTGTTGGATAGGGATATTTACGAGGTATGCGTTGTCGAGTACCGATGAAGAAGTGAACGAGTAATTAGTATAAGCCATGGGCAAGACGCATTGTATTGCAAAAAGAAATTGATTTAGCATATATTCTGTCTGCTTGACCATGCCACAACCAGCCGGATCGCGTTACTGTTCCGGAGAAAAGTCCACGTCAAATATTAACCAAACTAGTGTCATTTGTTAGAATGATACTTGTAAAGAGCAATTGTGAAAAATCAACAGTGAATGAATTCTTGGTCAGACGAGGTATACTGGCAAGTAGCAGACCAACCGGGAAAGGGAGGTCCGGATGTCTCTTCAAGGGCGACTCAGAGAGTAAAGAAGTAAAAGAGGTTTGTCATCTTGAGAAGGGCTGGGTGCCAGGATAAAAGCGCTGGTTTGCTTACCTGGTGGTGGTGGTCACAACAACAATACACTAATGTTAGTACACTCGGCGTCTTTTTAAGAGTCTGCACACAAGAATATTTATTGCATTGCAGGCTCGCGATCTCTTGCTGGAGCTGTGCAAGAGATGTAAGCAATATCCGAATGTTGATATTGTGTGAGGCGGTGGCAAAGACCGAGAAAAAAAACACGCAAGGAAAAAAAGCCGAATGCAAGGAGACACAAAAAAATCGGGATGGAAAAAGCGCAGAAAAAGATAGCGCTCACCACGTGACCGCCAAACGCGGCATAGCGTGCCCCAGACAACCCTCAGTTTCAGAACGGGAGGGAAGTTGCGCAGAGCCGGACTCAGCGTGCTCTCTGTGTCGCTCTGTGTGTGTGTGTCTTCTCTCTCTCGCTCTCTGTGTCTCTTCGTCCATTGGCAGTATCGACAAGGGAGAGAGCAAAAGTCAACACGCGTTTCGTTCTTTTCTTGCGTGACCATCACGCCACGAGAGACCTGCCCTCCCTCAGACAACGCGATAAGGTGAGCGAGCCGCGAGCGCCAACCAGCCGCCCCTACTAAGCCTATTAGCCCCTCCCGGCTCCCGCAGCCCTCGCCCCGTCGACTCTGCCTCTGCCTCTGCCAGACAGAACTCGCCCCCCCGGCCTGACCTCAACCTCAATTTCCAATCCTCCTTTCTCCGATCCTCTCTGTCGCCAAGTCGCCAGTCGCTGTTCTCGCTCCCTTCCTCCCCCCCCAGGCCCGATCCGCCTGGCAAGGGCTTTTCTGCGATCTTTCCCACGCGATTCTTCAAATCTCGTGGTCGATGCCCTTGAGTTTGCCTGTCCTCGGCCCTTCCCGACTCTCTTGGCCTCCGACCGGACGCTAAAAGCGGCCCTGCTGTCAATCTCAAACTTCCACACGTCTCGACGTCCACCCGCGCGCGCGCTCGAGTCGCCTTGGGGAGAGAGACAGACAGAAAAGAGTCCATCGCGTTCCTTTCTTGTTGTTCTCACCGCCGTCGCTCCCTTCGCCAGCCAGCGCCTTCGTGTCCTCACCAGCCCTGATCCGGCCGGGGTCTCCGCTGCATAGCGATGATGATGACCCAGCCATTTCCTGCCCATCAAGGCATTCCCCAGCATCCCGGCTTGCCTCCCGGTCACCACCCAATGGCTCAGGCTCAACATCCGAACATGGGCGTGCAAGCCCCAGGAATGGTACAACAGATGCACCCTGGTGTGTCTGCTGCTGGTCCTCAAGTGAGCCAGCCAGGACCCATGATGGGCGGAATGCCCCCTGGCGCGACAACTGGACCTGGCGGTCCTGTTGCAAATGCACATGCCCTGCAGCATTTGAATCCCGCGCAGGCTCACATCCTGCAACAGCAGCAATATGGAATGAGTGAGTTATCTCTTTTTAATTCTCCCTAACACATTATCTCTGCACTCCGTGTTCCTCCCAGACTCTCGAGTCGAAAATGCAACATGTCCATGGCGATATCGCTGGCGCAACCCCGCTATTTTTCCATTCTGCCAGAGCGCATTGGGATCCTCGAAGGGAAAAAAAAAATCATCTATGGTATCACAATACTAACGGTCTTGAACCTGCAGATACACCAAATACTCAGATGCTACAACAACAGATGGCGCGACAGAGGTTATTACAACAACAGCAACTAGCGCAACAACAACAACACCATGGCGGTGGTATTCCTGTCTCCTTACCTGCTGGAACCCAGGGCATGAACCAGGCGCAATTGTCTGCTCTGCAGAACTCTAATATGCGTGGACCTGCCAACATGATGCACTTTCAGCAGCAGATGCCTCATGTACCACAGAACCTCCAACAGCAACAGCAGCAATACATGGCCATGCAACAGGCTGCGCATGTTGCTGCGCAAGCACAAGCGGTAGCGCAGGCCAACAACCAGCAAGGTCAACACACACCACAACAACGTGCGGCTGTTCCGCCTCAAAGTGTCACTCCACAACCACAACCAGGCCCTCAACCTCCTCAAGGAAGCGGAACTCCATCGCAGCAGTCGAACCCTCCCCAACATGCAACACCACAACCGCCTTCTCAACAAGGCTCACAGCCACCGCCGCAGCCGACCCCCAATCCTCAACACCAACAGATTCCTCAGGCCCAGCAAGTACAGCAGCCACCCCAGCAACAATCCCAACCAACTCCACAGCAGCAACAACCGCCACACACCACCCAACCGCAGGCTCCAAATGGACAACAAGCTGTGCAGCAGCAGCAGCCGCAACAGCAAGTTCAAATGAACCAGGGGCAGCAGCAACATCCCATGTCGGCTCCAGACCAACTCAAGATGCAGCAGCAAATCATGATGGAACAGCAGCGGCGCGCTGCCAGCATGAATCCCATTCTGCAAAACAACAAAGGACCATTAACGCATTATGTCAATAGTTATTTCGAGACGCTAAGCAATTTCCAGGTAAGCCACTTTATAAGATAGTGACACAGGGGAGGAGATGGCTGACTTGCATGCACAGAGTAATGGTGAAGACGCAGATCTTCTTTTCTGGCAAGAGGTGGTAAATAAGTACTACAACACAACCTTCCAATCGACCACAGGACAACCATGGGGAGTTTTGCGTCAGGGCGTCTACTCGGCCAGGTCTGGATCAAAGTCTTTTGAAGTAAATGCGACGATCTTGCCTCGATATTATGTCACACTCTTCAACAACGGCATTAGAAAGATTCAAACTCACATGGAAGCCACTCAGGAGTTCACTCCTCAGAATGGCTATCGAGTTGTGTATAGTCCCAAGGCAAGTTTCATCTATTGGTTCACCAACGACTGTCAGGTATGTCCAACTACATAGCCACTACATAAAACTTTGGTTGAGCACTCTAACATGGCATTAGCTTTTTGTCAATGGTTCTCTCAGAGTGCTGGTGAACCCCGAGTTCAAATTTGACCTTGTCGACATCTCGGTAAGCGGCTTCCGGGAATACATTCCTCGTCACCTGCTGCAACTCCAGGAGGCGAATGAACAGAAACAAAGTCCTCGTGTGACTAAAGCTGCCAACAAGCGGGGCCAGCAGAAGCAATTACCTCCGCAGCCTACTATTACTCCACCGGAATCGCTGGTCAATGAATATGGGCTGCCCGCGAGTGTCCAGTGTTTTTTAGAGGTATGTTTTAGAACTTTAATTTGGTCACCCAAGCTCTGACTCGTTGTATAGATTGCGGAGCCCATGTCGTTCATGACGAGTTTAATCTTCCATAGTTCTGGCAATCCTCAGAAGAACGCGGGTGATGTACTTCGTGATGTGACGTCCATGATGGCTCAACAGAGCATGAATTTGCAAGCTCAAGGGGGACAGCGAACTCCCAACCTCAACGGGCCATCACAGTTTGCGTCTCCATTGGTCGGCCAGATGGGCCTACCTGGTGCACAGGCCTCACCACATTTGGGCAATTCAGCTCAACCTAGCCCGGCGCAAACCCATCTCATGGGACCTGGTATGATGGCTCACCAAAACCAACCAGGCATGGCCGCCAATGGAACCCAAGGATCCAGTGCGAACACCAGTCCTAGCGTTTCCAACAACAAACGACGACGTGCGAGCACTGTCAAGACAGAAGGTGACGATGGTGCCGAAGTGAACGGCACAGGGCCGGCAGGCACATCGAAAGTGAAAGCTAGCCCTCGAGGTGGTAAGAGACAGAAAGGCACCTCCTAGGTGGCGTACTGCTGCCAACTAAGTTCGACTGCTTTTTGTTTTTTATATTCGGAAATGGGGGGTTAATAAGGTATTACGGCGTATTACAGGACTTGCCAGTTTTTTTCTTCGTTTCTTTCCTATCCAGGAGTTTGTTCTCTTCTTCGGAGTATACCTATGGATTTTCGTTTTTCTTGTCCTTATTTTTGTCTACATTCCACTTTTCTTCTTTGGTTACTTATTTTCCCTACATGGATGTCTAGCGTGTATGTCACTACAGTGGCCATCTGCTAGGCCGTGATATCTCTTCATTGTTCGCTCTCTGTTTTTCCTTGTTTGATTGGGCGGGCACGGAAAAGGACAGTTATGTTTCCATCTCATCTTCCTAATGTCTCTGCAAACAAGGTATCAATCAGCATTTGGGTCAGCCACGTAGAGAATTCTGTGGCTTGCGTTTTCTTGTGTCCTTTTGCTGCCATGTCTCATTGTCTAATTGGTCGTTTGAACTGCTTCTTCTCAATGCATCAAATATGAGCCGGGTTGGCTGTGCAGTTGACCTTGGATTTTCTTGACTTATATATCCCGTTTCTTTACTCTCATCTCCAGTAACGCATTGGTTTGTGTTGTCTGCGCTGTTGTTACGTTCAATGTTGCCTTTTGTATGGCGAGACGCTTGGTTTCGCCATAACTGTACCTGGTTTGATCATTGTGCATGTACATGGAACTAGTCTAACTTCAGACTTTACTATTATGGTATTAATATTATTGATAATAGCCCCTAGATATAGTTTTCTACTTTTAGCTTTTGTTTAATTCTCGACTCGATGACGATCGACCGGCATTCCAGATGTCTCCACCACGGCTGGACTCGAGGCGGGGCGAACTTTATATCGGCAGACGCTTGAGCATCAACTCTTTCTTTTTTTCCTTCTCTGTTTTCGAGGAAGCCATCAAACTGGGACATACTGCGTGGAAGCACGCTTTCAATTTATTCCACCGTGCGTCAAACGACTTTGTCCGTTCCCATTGAAGCTAGCAAGTACTATCAAGACTTGTCTACCCCGCTAACCAACCACGCGACTTATGCTCGACAGATAAAGCTCTTCGTAAGCTAAACATTGAACATAACAACAACAATGGCATCCCTGGACCACTCACATTCGCACTCGCACGAAGCGCTCGGCGGACACGGCCACACACATGAGATTCTCGATGGGCCTGGCTCGTTCTTGAACCGCGAACAGCCGCTTGGACTGCACGACGGGCGCGATTGGAAGGACAGGGCTTTTACGATTGGCATTGGAGGGTTGGTAGTATTCTTCTGTTGAAATATACCTTGCAGCTGATGATTGTGGGCTTGGAAATAGTCCAGTTGGGTCTGGCAAGACAGCGCTGATGCTGAAATTGTGTTTGGCGTTGAGGGATGAGTATAACATTGCGGCGGTGACGAATGATATCTTTACCCGGTTTGTCATTTTTTTTTTCCTTCCTGAAGAAGAATATGATGAAGATGACAGACTGATATAAAGAACAGAGAAGACGCCGAATTCCTCACCCGCAACAAAGCCCTAGCCCCAGAGCGCATCCAAGCCATCGAAACCGGCGGATGCCCACACGCCGCCGTGCGCGAAGACATCAGCGCCAATCTGCTCGCGCTGCAAACCCTCCAACGCAAATTCAACACCGATTTGTTGCTGATTGAGTCTGGCGGCGACAACCTCGCGGCAAACTACTCGCGCGAGCTCGCCGATTTCATCATCTACGTAATCGACGTTGCGGGCGGCGACAAGGTGCCACGCAAGGGAGGGCCAGGGATTACGGGTAGTGACTTGCTGGTGATTAACAAGATTGATCTGGCCGAGGCTGTGGGTGCGGATTTGAGTGTGATGGAGCGTGATGCGGGCAAGATACGCGAGGGTGGGCCGACGGTGTTTGGGTCCGTGAAGCATGGGAATGGGGTGGATCATATTGTCAATCTGATTATCAGTGCGTGGAAGGCCTGTGGTGCGAATGAACCGACTTTGGAGAGGTGGAAGAATGGAGCTGTGCGGGGATCTGGCCCTGTTTGATTTGAGTCAATCTATCAGTTGATATCAGGGGATTTTGATCATCAAGTATAATTTCATTGTGTAAGCTCAATTCATTCAAAATCTTCTACATGCAGGAAATAATAATAATAATAATAATAATAATAATCATAAAATGCTTTTGTCTTGTATGGGTATTCATCCTCGTGATTCATCGTAAAATAAAGTCTCATGTTCAAGCCAAACTCTCCACCTCTTCAATGGCTCGTGCCTTGCGCGGGAAAACTCTCTTATACAAACTAATTCCAATGGAATCCTGCGGGTTGATCTTGGCGTCAAAAGTAGCTTTAAAGTATCCATGAGTTCCCAGACTCTCTTTAATAAAACCGCTGCGGCCGCGCCGGGTCCAGAGCTGGAGAGCCTTGAACCAGTTGACATCTTCGGCATTGAAGAACATATAGCGAACCGTGACGACCTTTTTGTGGATCTTGAAAGGATGGCCCGTCAAGATGGCTCGTTTGGCGACCACGCGAGAGTGGTCGGATGCGACAACTGTGCCGGTGGCTATTAGTTCCAGACGGTTGATTGTCTTTTCGTCCGAATCAAGCACTTCCGGGTCCTTGACGGCTTGGTTCTTGAATACCAGCACGGGCACAGCGCCCCAGATTACGGGTCCAATGAACGAGGCTATAGCGCTGCGGCCGGGGTGCAGGTATCGGTCAAATTTGTGTACGTTGTTGGGGGTGTTGCCAGCGCCAGAGAAGATTGGGTTTACCACCAGACGGCGTGGACCGCATTGGATGATCACTTCCTCCTTGGACTTGATCGGTTCCTCGACAGACGAGTTGACAGTAATGTTCATGTTGACAACTGTGTGTTTATGCTCATGGCGAAGGAGCGAGAACAGCGCGACTGGTGTCGGGCGGCTGCGAAGGGTGCTTGGAACGGCTTTGAGATGCACGTTGACTCGAGTTCCTGGTGCAACTCCACCCACAAGAGCCTCGCGGACGAGCTTGTTCTTGATGCCTTTGTAGTCATTGAACTGCAACAGTCGTCGCCATTCTTCTGGTTCGTACGGCCTGTCTTCTGAGGTTTCCCAAATGCTGGTCTTGAGGCTTTTCAAACCACGGTATTTCTGCAACCGTTCCCTGGCGAGCACATTCGGGTGCAGCTCGATTTCGTCGGGGAATTCCAGGTCGTCTTCTTCTTCCTTTCTGCGACTGGCACGGTACTCCTCTAGTTGGTCTGCTTCTTCCTCTGGAGAAGGATCCAAAAACATCTCTGATTGGGGGTATTCCGAAGGACCACCCTCAGTCATGGCATCGCCATGGTCAGGAAAGACGCCGTCCTCTGGGCGACCTTCGGTTTCATCGACCTCCATGTCTACATCCTCGTCTTCCATGTCGACCATGTCTGACCCAGAGTCCGAGTCGTCTTCCAGGAACCAGGCGGCCTGGTAGTCGGATGTGCCTTTGGGGAGTCTTTTAGGGCGAGATGGTATGTGCGATTCATCGTCAGAGAAATAATGGTGATCATCAAGCAAAACACCTCGTTTCTCAGTATCGGCATGTGATGGCATATCATCTTCCATTTCAATTTCCTCGGGTGCAACTGTCGCCATGTCGTCGCGATCGTCTGTTGGCTGGTCGAGGACCCGAGGGCCTTCTGAGTCATCAATGTTCATCGCGTCTTCCTTTTTGCCTTTTGATGACGGCAGTGGTGCGGCTGTGATTGAGTCAACTTGGAAATCGCCCCAGCCAGGTATGTGGACAATTCGGTCCGCCTTTAAGCCTTTGCCTCGCACCACACCTGTAACGGTAACGTTGGTAGAGTCGCTGCTAGTTTCAGGCCATTGGACATCCTGGATGAGCATCCAGCTCCTATCTTCTCTCCATCGGATTCCTTTGGGAGTTGCTGTACACAGGCCGCGAACAACGTTGGAACACTCTTGTCGGGAGTCCAGAGACAAGATCTTGTCGATAGACGGGAAGAAATGATTGATATAAGACTTTAGAGAAGCGATGACCTGGGGACGTTTCTTCGGCGGATTTACATTATCCACGCCATGCGCGACGACAAGGACATTGGATATGCCCTGGCTTTCAATCGACCGCAGCAGAATCTCGCCTTCTTCGGAAACCTCGACGTCGGTTGGCAGAACCACGACAACAAAGTCGGCCACTCGGCATACATCCAACGCATTCATCAAGTCGTACTTGGAAGGAATATAAACGATGTTTTGTTTGAAGCGATCAATGCGTACACGTGATAAGCCATCGTTACTGACGTCTTGGGTCACATCGACACTCTCGTTCAAGGAACGGATAACAGCAGAAAGGTCGATTTTCTCGGAAAGGGGAACGACGGCGACTTGACGAGGGGCTCCATGCTGACCAGAAAAGATACTGACAGCGTTGGCCTTTTCTTGGTGTTTCAATTGCTGTTTCTGTCGGGCTTGATTCTTGCGATCGAGTTTCGACATCAGCTGCTGGTGGGGGGTTTTGCGCACCCCTCGTTCTCTGCTCTCGACTTTCCCTGTGAATTTATCTCATCAGCCATGAATTTAAAAACGAATACCACAGGCTAGTACCTCGATTACGCTCTTTAATTGCGCTCTTGGTGGCATGTTTGCTCTTGAAGCCCTTGTGGGAAGTCTTGGTTGTGCTGCGGTGGTGGTGCACCGACTGGGTGATCGGTGCCATGTTGGCACCGCCTGACCCTTTGAATCGAAACGGAATCGATGCCAGGATGAAGGGCCGGGAGAGATAGGTGATCTGCTGAAGGTATTTGTACTCTAGTCGAGAGAAGACTAGAATTCGGAGATTGGTTTCCAAAAAAAAGAAATAAAATATTTACGATTGCGGGGGCCTTGGCTGGCTCTAATCGATAAGAAATTATCTTGTGGCGGACAAGCGAGTGGCCCGGAAGGAACTCTTGGCAAGAATTTTTTTGGCCGAGCTCGACCTAAGTCTTTTCGACGCCTATCTTGTTTTCCCACCCAGGCATTGCCACTATTTGTTGGCCTTTTGAAATAATCAATTTATTGCAGCTCTGGTTTATCTGTTAATCTAAACAGAAAACCCCTGCGCCGATCCAACCATGGCCGCAGTGACAAAGTCCTCAGCGCAATCCGGCAAAAGGCGATCACCGCAAGAAATCATCGAAGCCCGAGAAGCAAAGAAGCGACTGACGGAGGCGACGCATAAATATGGCCGCGGCAAGGCAGTTCGGTTAAAGGCCATTAAGGACAAAAAGCTCCGTGGGACTTTGCAGGCAGTGGAAGACCGGTACAAAACAGCTGCGTTAAGAGCAAAGGACGCGGAGATTCTCTTGGAAAACGATGCAGGTTTTCTCGAAGCCGAGGGCGAGCTGGAGAGAACGTACAAAGTTAGGCAGGATGAGATCAAGGCAAATGTGGGAATTGAAGTGGCCAAAAAGGGCTTTGAGCTGAAGCTGGAGGAACTCGGCCCGTATCGCGCGGATTACACTCGGAATGGCAAGCACTTGCTGCTTGCTGGGCGAAAGGGACATGTCGCGACCATGGATTGGCGAGCTGGAAAGCTGGGTTGTGAATTGCAGCTTGGAGAAACCGTCTGGGATGCGAAATGGCTGCACAACAATCAATTCTTCGCTGTGGCGCAAAAGAAAAACGTCTACATCTATGACCACGCTGGCGTGGAGCTCCACTGCCTCAACAAACATATCGAGGCTAAATACCTTGAATTCCTACCCTATCATTTCCTTTTGGCCAGTGCTGTAAGTGCCTACTTTTAGTTATGTTCTGTGAAGGTTACTAATGAAGATCGCTCTCGCAGGCTAACAGCGGCTTCCTAAAGTATACGGACACTTCGACCGGGCAATTGGTTGCAGAATTGCCCACTCGCCTCGGTTCTCCTACATCGCTATGCCAAAATCCCTGGAATGCAATCTTGCATGTCGGCCATCAGAATGGTACAGTCACTCTGTGGTCGCCAAACTCGCAGACCGCTCTCGTGAAGGCTCTGGTCCACCGCGGCCCAGTTCGATCAATGGCCATTGACCGTCAGGGCCGGTATATGGTTTCAACAGGGCAGGATATGCGAATGAATGTTTGGGACATACGCGCCATGAAACAAGTTCACTCATACTCTTGCTACCAGCCTGGCTCCAGCGTGTCGATTAGTGATCGTGGTCTGACTGCCGTTGGCTGGGGAACACAGGCCAGCGTTTGGAAAGGTCTGTTCGACGCTGCAGCCGCCGACGAAGAAAAAGTCCAGAGCCCGTATATGGCATGGGGTGGTGACGGACAACGCATCGAGAATGTCCGGTGGTGTCCATATGAAGATGTCCTTGGTATTTCACATGACAAGGGATTTGCCAGTATTATAGTCCCTGGTGCAGGAGAACCCAACTTTGATGCCATGGAAGTGAACCCATACGAAACCACCAAACAACGCCAGGAGGCCGAAGTCAAGGCACTATTGAACAAGCTGCAACCAGAGATGATTTCATTAAACCCTGATTTCATTGGCAAAATTGACCAGGTTAGCGAGAAAAAAATCCGTGAAGAGCGAAAAGAAGATCGGAAACCCGAAGAGGCCATCGAAAAGCTCAAGAACCGCGGCCGCGGCCGCAATAGTGCCCTCAGAAAGTATCTCCGAAAGAAGGGCAAGACAAATGTCATCGATGAGAAACGTCTCAAAGCAGAGGCTCTGCAGAAAGAACGCAGTTCCCGACAGAATGAGGCCCTTGAGCAGGAACGAGAGCAATTGGGACCTGCCCTCGCAAGATTCGCCTCAAAGAAAGACTTATAGATTATGTTCCTTTTTCTTCCTCATTCGCCTTTGCCTTGCAGTTTATAAAATTGGCAGCTCCCAGGGGTTTTGTTTGAAATACCCAATCGGTTCTAGGAAAAATTTGGCGTCTCGGTTGTTTGGCCTAGCATACTCGGAGTTTTTATTCTTGTGATATACTGCATAGACGCAATTTTTATGTAATTCAATAGTCCAGATGTTCTTATAGTTGACATGATTCCAAAAAATCGTGGAGATACTACTATTTTTCATTTCGGTACAACATTTAGAGTCTTGTTTTTTTATCAACCCATTCATTACTATTGACGGCGAGACTTAAATATAAATGTAAACATAATCTTCATTGTATTGTATCAAAGAAAAAAACTGGAAAAAAAAAGAATCACGAGAAGTCCTCCCCTTGCTCTTCAATATTGTCTTTGATGCGAAGAAACAGGGTCGTCTTCCATTTATCCAACTTGCTCAACTGGTCGAATTGAAACAATTTATCAGCGAAAGCATCCTGATCTCCCTGTTCGACTGCCTGAAGCAAATCGACCAAAAGTAAATGTTCTCTGGTAGAAGCAAAAGTAGGATCGGTCTCTCTGTACCATTCTAGAGCGCGGTTGGAAGCAACAAGATCCTGAGCGGTGGATTAGCAATGTCCAATCTCATAAAGCTGGGGGAAATACGTACGCCCGATGCAAGATGGCAGATGCCAGCTTTGAAAAAGTAGTCTTTTACCGACCACTTCATCAAGTTATTGTTGATGGAGACTGTGCCGACTTTTTCATAATTTGAGATTGCCTTGGGGTACTCGCTTTCAATGGCAGCGAGGTCCGCAACCTTAAGGTAATATTTGTTCGCGAGTCTGCAGCCCTTGGTTATTATAATTGTTATGGCGAATCATAGGTTTCTTAACAGACTTACGCCTCAGCATTATCACTCTCGTACCACTCGGCAGCCTTCTCATACTCCTGCAAAGCCCTTTTCGCATCTCCGATTTCAACCTCGTAGGTTTCGGCAAGATTCTGCTGATGAGTGGCGGCTCTTCTGAAATTTCCTTTGGATATATAATGTTGAATTGCACCGGAGAGCACCCTCACTGCATCCTCGGGGTCTGTCTTGCGGTAAACCTTGAAGGCTTCGGTTAAGCTGTTGGCAGCATCGTCCGGTTCGTTAAGATTGTTTCTCTGAACAGCACTGGCCTTTTCAAAAGCGAGACCAGCTTCCTTGTCTAAAATCCGCTCGCTCATCAGCACGTACGCTCTGGGTTTGTTTGCGCAAAGAATCGACAGGAGTTAAGCTTGACATACTCAGCTTCTGTACCCGGAAAGCGTTTGCTGCTTGCACGTAAAGGTCTGCCGCATTCTCGTATTTCTCTGTTCTACCTCCGAAGAAGCTGAAGCCACCAGAGGCACCCTGGAGAGCTTTGTCTGCCTAATATAGGAACAGAGCCACGGTTAGCCACGTTGCAGACAGTAGTACTAGTTGGTTTGTATTGGAGAACCTTTTGAAGCAAGGCGCGCGGATCTCCCATATTTCCAGTTCAACGAGCAGTCCGCTTATCCCGTGATAGATTTGAACAGGTATCCCAGATGGATGGACGATTAATTCGTTGTGACGCAGGAGGAGCTGAGTGATAGCGGGGTCTTATCGGCTCCTGCCACTGGACCGTACTCTCACCGCCTTTGCCGGCGCCGACTAAGCTCGAGGTCGTGTTCTCTTGCTGTACACGAGGAAACAAACCAAAACATTGTTGCCCAAAGCTTTTCTACTCTCTTTCTCTTATTCTTACTGTTCTCAATGCCTCCTGTTCCAGTACAAATGAACGGGCCCAGCCCATTCCGCCTGGCCTACGGGCAGCTACGAGCTCCCTCCAAATTGCGATTTTATTCATCCGAACCACCCAAGACTACGAGCGAAGACATAGCTGCTCTTCTGGATAAACCGACGTGGTCTGTTCGCTCTCTCATACCTAGCAGCGATGCCCTCGAAAAGACTCCATCCGTCAGCCCTGAAAAGCTTCGCCATCTGCTCCGGTTATCCGCGCTCCCAGAGCCAGTCGACGAGGCAGATGAAGCTGCCATGCTAAAGACCCTCGATTCGCAGATTCACTTTGTACGAGAAATCCAACGCGTCGACGCCAAAGACGTGCCACCTTTACGCGCCATTCGCGACGAGAGCCAGGAAGCTATCAAAGAAACAACCATCGGACTGCAACAGTTGAAAGATGCCTTAGCCAAGGAAAAGGTGGTCGGCCGGAGGAACAAGATACAACGTGTGGAAACCAAAAATGAGACAACACCTGATAGCGACCAATGGGATGGAAACGCGCTAGGAGCAGCAACCAAAAGCATTGGGAAGTATTTCGTGGTCCAAAACCGCAGCTGAGAAGCGCATGCGTCTCGTATCTCTTTTTCGGTGTTGGCGGCTCGGCGGGAACGGCTTAGGCTTAGCCCCATCCCGCCTACATATGACGCAAGTTGCCCACGACATGCCTCGACCCTGACTGCTAGGTCGATCGCTGCATCTTAATCTATTGCATTATCCTGCATGAGAAGTGCGAAAATTAACACCCTGGCTTATTGGTATATTTCTTCTGCGTGGTTTTACAATGTCTTTTCTTGCTCGCAAACATGACACTGCGAAAAACAACAAGGAGGAAGAGCAGAGCTTATCCTCTCTGCTGGATGACTCACAGCGTGGTTCTCTTATGGTCCTGATCTCGGAAATACTAGAACACATGCGAAAGATTTTTTTGGACAATTTTGAGGCTCCACACACTACGCCGACTTCGAAAAAACAACGTCCGAATGATGCTCCGCCCGACTCTGAAACTCGGGACTCGTCGAATAATGCCCAGCAGAGCCAACAGAGTCAACAGAACCAACAGAGTCAGGAAGTACCACCGGGACTTGACGTAAAGTCAGAAGCTGAAGCACTCCGGTACTTTGACGACTGGCGAGATTCCGTTATATTACGCGTCGGAGAGGTCCTGAACGAAAGGAAAGAGCCGACCAAGAAAATAACAACTGAGGAGCGTGACGTTGCTGAATCCAAGGAAGAACCCCCGAGCAGGCTGCGAGACGTTTATCGCCCTTTTGAAAATTCGCTTCGGAGCCTACATAAAGCAGAGAAGCTTTTGATCCTTCACTCTTTACTACTCCTGCTTCTCAGCCTCCAACATTACAGCGCCTACTCAAGGGTTCTTCTGTTACACATCACTTCGAGTCTTGACCTTACGCTGAAGGATTTGAATGATGACGAGGCAAAAGTTGCTCGTGGCCTATTGGATGCCGCTATGGCGATGACTGCGGACGAGGAGGCGAAGAAGAAAGCAGAAGAAAACCGTGATATGCGGAAATGGAAAGTTGGCTTTGCCACAGTGGCCGGGGCAGCACTTATTGGAATTACAGGCGGTCTTGCAGCGCCTCTGGTAGCTGCAGGTCTCGGCACGATCATGGGTGGATTGGGACTAGGAGGCACCATCGCTGCAACATATCTTGGTGCTCTCGCCAGTAGTGGAGTTGTTGTTGGCGGCCTCTTTGGGGCGTATGGTGGAAGAATGACCGGACGAATGATGGATCGATATGCTCGAGAAGTCGAAGATTTTGCATTCATCCCAGCACGTGGGACGCGGAAGAACTTCACAGATGAGAAGCAAGCTGCAAAGGAAGACCATCGTCTAAGAGTCACTGTGGGCATCACTGGTTGGGCAACAGAAGAAGATCACATTGTCTTGCCATGGCGAGTCATCGGCGCCGACTCTGAAGTCTTTGCTCTCCGATGGGAGTATGAAGCATTGTTGAACCTAGGCAACTCGATGCGCACGCTGGTGACTACAGCAGCATGGAAAGTCGCAAGCCACCAGATATTGGTGCGAACGATTTTTGCTGGCATCATGAGTGCCGTATTTCTACCCTTGGGCTTGACAAGGCTTGCCAAGATTGCGGCAAACCCCTTCAACGTCGCCATCGCCAGAGCTGATAAAGCCGGGGAAGTCCTGGCGGATGCGCTGATCAATAAAGCTCAAGGCGAACGCCCTGTTACCTTGATCGGATACTCCCTGGGCTCCCGAGTGATTTATTCCTGCTTGCGCAGCCTAGCTAAACGACGCGCATATGGCTTGATCGAGTCTGCCATCCTGATCGGATCGCCCATTCCGGCAGACACAGTTGAATGGCAGTTGATGCGCACTGCCGTCAGCGGCCGACTTGTCAACGTGTTCTCCGAAAACGACTCTGTCTTAGCCCTTCTCTACCGAGCCACCCACCTCGAGGTCGACATTTCCGGTCTCCAGGCCGTCAAGGGCGTGCCGACTGTAGAGAACGTCAACGTCAGCGAAAACGTCGACGGCCATCTCCGCTACCAATTCCTCGTCGGCAGGATTTTAGAGGATATTGGCTTCGAAGAAATCGACACAATCCAACTGGCCAAGGAAAAAGACGCGCTAAAAGCTCAAGACAAAGCAATCGAACAGGAACAAGCTGATAACCAGCGCAAGCGAGAAGAAAAACAGTCAATCCGCCGTAAACCAGTCGGGGAAGCAGCCAAAGATGGCCGGCCCAGAGAGGAGGAAGGCCCTCCGCCTTCACTACCACCACGGCCCTCCAAACATGAAGCTGTTGCTGCACCTGATGAGAGTGATGAAGACGAGAAATTGAATTTCATTACCATGATAGACGAGGAGGAAGAAGCCCAAATCCAGCGTGACATCGCCCAGCGCACTCAGGAACAGATGCTCAATCACAAGATGCGGCAAACAAAAATACAAGGCTCTGGGGGTGAAAGATCTCGACGAGATTGAGAGTGAATACGTTTGAGGATTTAATCAACTATATATCATATACTAAACAATTTTGACCATCAATTGATGTTTCATTCACAAAAATCGGATAAACTATCTGGCTACCTAATGCAAGATATATATGTACTCAAAACTACAACCGCTGTCCAAGAATATAACAAGTAGAGACATTGAAAAAAAATAAAGACATTTGCAGATAACAAAAACTCCAAAAGTGATAACTCCAAAAGTGATAACTCCAAGAAAAGACAAAACCAAAGCCAAAAACTACTGAGAAGATCAGTTTCAAATTTTGCTGACCTATATTCCCATTTCCATCACTTCGTTCTTCCATATATACTAACGGTCATCTCAAAACTCATGTCGCAGTGGGGAGCGTAGTAACAACATTGACTTTTTCAAAGCCCAGCAAAACGAGCCCAGCCCGCAGCTCGGGCTTGCGATGGCTTCTTCTCTGGTGTGCTCTCCTCAACAACCTCAGCAACACCTCCGCGGCCTTCCTCTGCCACCTTTCCGCTCACATCGCGCCGGCGGCCAACCCCGAGTCCAGAGATGTAATCACTGTACGAACTTGAGCCAGCACCCAGCTGGAATCCAGCGCCAAGATCAATGCCCGAATTGCTAACAACGCGGCCCTTGCGGTCGGCTTCTTTCTGTTTGCTGTCGGGCGTTTTTTGCAGCTTAGACCGGCGTTTCGGGGTTGTCAGAACAGGGGGTTCGCGGTTCTCGTCGCCGCTGCTCTCGCCGGCAGACATGTCATCGTCTTCTTTGATCTTGACGGACTCGTAAGCCGACTTGCTGGATTTGCGTCCCCAGATCCTGATGCTGCCAAATGATTTTGATTGTGATTCCTTGACCTTTGGTAGAGAAAAATCCTTTTTGTTGCTTGACTGGTTCTCAACGGAGAGATTGGGAATGTCGCCAAGTACGGCACGACGAAGACTTGACTTTCTGCTTGTTGGCACTGGGGCTTCAGAGTCATCTTTGGGCTGTGGAGTGGGAGGGTTCATTCCCAGAGGGTTGTTCATCGGCTTGGACAGGTAGTTGGTGATATCTTCCTCCAGGTTTTCCTTGTCAGCAAACATAGAACGCTCGAGGTGATCGTCGTCTGCCTCCAAAACTGCATATTCACCACGGGCTTTGGCCTGAGGAACACTGCTTTCAACGCGACCAAACTTGGGCACTGGCCCGAGCCAAATTCCGGCACCACTGTACAATTCTGGCAATTGAGGAACATCTTTGGTGGTCTGAAGAGGGTTTGGCCGGCGAACAGTTTCCTCCTCGCCATTCGGAGAAGGCGTGCGTGATGGATATGCTACCCAGTTGTTGGAATCCTCCGATGGCGCGGGACTGCTCCATCGGAAATTGGTAGGTACAAAGTTGCTAGTGGTGGGAAGAAGTACAGGCGCATCAACAACCACCGAGTTTGGTCGTGACGGTGAATCGTGGGGCTTCTGAGCAGCAGTTTCGGCTGGCTGGTTAGTCAGATTGGTCTGTTCGTCCAATGTGGCTTGCTGAGCTAGCATGTTCGATTGAGAAGTTCGGTGGGATTGAGTAGACCTCGGTCTTTGGTCATTCACAACGCTGGTGGACGATTGCTGTCTTGTATGCGTGAACGGGATTGATCGTGGCGCAGCTTCTACCGGCTCATCCAGGTGGGATTTAACGCTGAAATAAGCCGAGTCCAATGTGCTACTGCTCATGTGCTTTTCGGAAATTGCTGACTTGGGCCGTTTGCTCCGTTTGCTTCTCTTGGGGGAACGGGCTGTGAGGTTGTCCTCCAGTGGGTTCATATCAGGTGGAAGCTTAGTGATTTGCCTGAAGACAATGGCCAAGTAGACAGAAATGCCGAATGAGAACAAATGCAGGCCACCGCATACTGCACTGGCAAAGAAAAACGCCTTGAGGATGTAGTATTGGACGTCTGCATTGTTAAAAAGCGTACCCCACCCATAAGTGTTCTCATGCTCTTGCATATAAGCGATAAAACTAGTAAATCCGTAGAATGGGACCAAACCAGCATCTATGCAAGCGGCAAAGAGGTGGTAACTGGAGGAAGATGCTGGAGGACGAGAAGCAGGAGACCGTGCAAGATGGTAGATTGCATATAGAGTGTGAAGGATGGCCACCGCGGGCTGTATCCATCTTGTCAGAGGTTTTAGTATAATGCGATAGAGACGTAAACTTACCGCAACACGAATAATCCACCCTACCGCGACACCTGTGTGATTGATACTAATGACGCAAAACAGAATACAAAGAGCTCCAATGATCTCGACAAGTCGAAACAAAAGCTGGAATACCCGAGTCCGCTTTACCCGGGACTTGGTATAAGGACTCATAGGGATATAAGGTGTACTTTGACGGGGAGCCACCCACTTTGATAAGCTGTTGTTAGTGTGTGGCTTTTCACAAATGTCGCAATCAGGCTGAACTTACCGAGTCGGGATGACGGTTGAAGCCGACCAGCGGCCCATTTGGTTGATGCCTTGGTGGTTGAGGGACTCTGCTCTGCTCGGTCACGGCTTTTGGATTAAAACTAGCGGTCATAGAGTCGTTGAAAGACCACCGCGATGGCGGATCATAGAGGAATGGAGGGGATGCAGCTCCACCCATGGTGGTGGAATGCGAACGTGGGAGAGATCTGGGGGTTAAGGAATGTGCGAAATGCGATAAGGATATGCCAAACCTCAAACGAATGATGCGATAACTAATGGACAGAATGCATGGACAAGTGGCATTCCACGGCAAGAGGCCTTTGCAGTGGTTATTATTGTCAGTTGCATCGAGGGAAGCGAGGGCGGGCAAGGATAGGGCTGAGAGGGAAGTGTTTGGGTCGACGTGTTGGCCGGGCGACGCGATAAGATAAGGCTCGGTGCACGTGCCCGGTTCGCGCCGGCGACGGAAAAAGCGAGGCACATCGGCCATTATGCAATTAGTAACCACCAACCATGAGCGTCTCGCCTGCTTCGTTTCTGTGCTCGCGGTGCGCGTATCAGAGTCTTCGATTGTTGCGTCGATCTCCTTTCCGAGGCCTCAATGCGTACACCACAGCCTCTTCTCCCCAACATGATCGACCGTTTAGAGTTGCCGTCATCGGCTCCGGCCCGGCAGGGTTCTACGCCAGCTATCGACTGCTTTCAAAGGCGGACGATGCGGTAGTAGACATGTACGAACAGTTGCCGGTGCCGTTTGGTCTGGTCAGATACGGTGTGGCTCCAGATCATCCGGAGGTCAAGGTATTTTACGTGGTTTGTATTGGCCAAGATTCTGTACTAACTGGCTGGTTTCTTTAGAATTGCGAGGAAAAGTTTACAGAAGTTGCCTCATCTCCGAGGTTTAACTTCATTGGAAACACTGCGGTAGGCTCTCAGCTGCCTTTCGAAGCCCTCAAACCGCACTACGATGCTATCTTGTTCTCTTACGGGGCGTCCGAGGACCGCGAGCTGGGGATTCCTGGAGAAGACGCTTGCAAGAATGTCCTATCAGCAAGGGCGTTTGTAGGCTGGTACAATGGGCTCCCAGAATACCGTGATCTGTCTCCTGATCTCACAAATGGGGAGCACGCCGTTGTTGTCGGCCAGGGTAACGTCGCGCTCGACGTGGCACGGATTTTATTGTCGGACGTTGATGCATTGCGCAAAACGGATATTTCAGAGCATGCGCTGGAAGAGTTGGCGAAGAGTAAGGTCAAACGGGTTCGAGTTGTGGGCCGACGAGGTCCCATGCAGGTGCGTCAATATATCCTAGATATGGAGGCAATTGGCACTGATTTTTGATGTAGGCGGCATTTACAATCAAAGAAGCCCGGGAGCTTCTCCAACTCCCTGGGGTTGCGTTTGATCCGATTCGAAAAGAACTGCTGCCTCCAGATGAAGTGGTTGCGAAGATTCCACGGGCCCAGAAGCGTCTCATACAGCTTCTGGCCAAGGGATCTTCCAACGAAGCCAGTGCTACCGGTAAATCCTGGTCCCTCGATTTCCTCCTTTCCCCACACTCTTTGCATTGGTCGCCTGTGTATCCCTACAGACTATCTCATGCCAAATTCGCTCGAAACGACATAGTGTCGGACGACCCTTTCGCTCCAGATGCCAAGGTCAAGCCTCACACCTTGTCAAATGGCCGCGCGGCTGAGGTGAACATCCCCTGTAACATATTTTTCCGCAGCATTGGATACAAGTCGCTACCTCTTCCAGGATTTGACTCTCTGGGAATCCAATTCGATCACCGTCGAGGCATTATCCCCAATGACGGATTTGGGCGAGTCACCAGCACTTCTGAAGCGGCCGAGGATAGTAAGACACCGCTTGACCATACACACATCTCTCACATACCGGGACTGTACTGTGCTGGCTGGGTCAAGCGGGGCCCCACGGGAGTGATTGCATCCACGATGATGGACGCCTTTGGCACGGCGGATTCGATCGTGGCAGATTGGGAGGCACAGAAAGGTAGCGGCGATGGCCAGATCTCGTTCCTGAATTCAGCCTCCGGGGGAAGTAGTGGGCTAGGGTGGGAAGGCGTCCGGGCAGTGGCCCATCAGAAAGGATTGTTGCCGACCTCGTGGGCAGATTGGCAGCGGATCGACTCTGTGGAGAGAGAACGGGGCCAGGTGAAGGGGAAGATACGCGAAAAGTTTGCCCGCGTCGAGGATATGCTGAATGTTGTACGATAGTTTTTACGCAAGTACGGAGTATACATGTCATATATCACTAACCCATATCATTGTACAATATAACTTTGGCGTGGGCAATGATCACGTCAACCATTGCTACCGTCATTCCAATCACCAATTGACCATCGCTGTACATATCAAGTCGATAATGCAATAATAATTGGAAATTGCCCGCGGAGTTCCGACCACGGGCCGTTCTCCCCGCTGCATCAAACAAAGGCAAGCTTCTGAAGCTCGCTAATGGCGAGAAAACGGGCTCTCCCCACCTTGGGGCTGGGCCATGGTTCAGCACTGCCAACACCAACAACGGCTGCCAGCGACCCGAGCAACCGGATCCTCCAACGCGAATGCTAACTGCTATGAGTAAATAGTGGAAAAGCCCTGGCGATAGTATGGCGTATGTTATATCCGTAGTTGGACAATTTTTTTTTTTTTTTTTTTTAAAAAAAAAAAAAACAAGTATTTTGATCAGCAGGGCCTGAGAGCTGGCTGGTGTTAGACTTTGAGGGAGTTAGGTCAGGCCACCAACGAGTCAGCGAGAAAATTAATTTGGTGAGCAGTTCGAAGTTGGAATCATAACTAACACATACTAAAAGCATAAATCCAAAGTCAAAAACATTAACACATAGGGATATACTCCGTACTAGCTCGTGTGCTGCGATTTTAGCGCGATATGCAGAACCAGACACTCGTCACGCCAAGCCGCCGGTGAGCCACCAACTAAGCTCGGCTGCACCCAATAACACACCCGAAATGGGAAACGGGCCCACCGGGTTGGGGCGGCGCGCGCCGCCGTGCAAATCGCCTTATTAATGGGCCGCGGCTTACCCCTGGCGCTAACCTTAACTCGCCTCGCCGGGAGCCGATGATTCTTGTTGGTGGCTCTTGCAGCAGTCACACCGCGTCAGCCAAAGAGCGTTGTCTGAAACTTCCTAGCACAAACGGTAACAATACTAAATACTAAACGCGGGATGAGTTATTATGGTATTCCCAGACGTACAAGTTGTCTGCTGGGATTTTTTACAAGGTGATGGGCGTTCCTGTACTGCGTAATGTACGCACCGTCTAGTAGCTCCGAGTGGAAATGACATCAGTGATTCTAATTATATACTCCGTACATACCCAGCCGATCAACAGTTGCATACATATTAATATGATATGTTATCTGTTATAGCGAGCATTGATGTGACTTTTAATATATTAGACTTAGGGTTCGTACGGAGTAGTGCAGTGTGGTATATTGCCCCACTGACTCAATAATTGATCAATGACATCAGGGCTAACGTCTAATAAGGGGTCCGAAACTCAGGGTATCCTCCGTAATAATAATACATAGTAAAGTTCTGCCGCGTTGGGCTGAACCAGTTGCTATTATTATCCATGTGAAACACACTGCTAGTATCAATACCGAAATATTTAATTTACCATAAGTTACGAGTTACGACTGCTCCGTCTGTACTACGCAGTCTGTAAGCACGTATTATTATTACACCTCCGTAGTACGTATTACTGTACAGAGTACGGGGAAAAAGGCTGGTCACGATACAAATATGAGGTGCCAATGGATTATTATTATTACCAGTGACAGCACGCAGCATTGCTACATTGCTCCGAGTACATGCAGAAGTGACAGGCAGTCGGAATTGCCCTTTCCAGGTCGCTCCTGCCTGGTCGACGACGAGACACCGGCCAAGCTGCCTCGCACTAGGGTCGCTCCTGCCGGGGCACGCGAATAGGCTCGCAGCCCGCATCCACATCGCGCGCCTTCCCAGCGAGATCCCCGGGCAGAGAGAGCGTCTCATCCGGTTCGTTTGAGGCTTAGTCTTGCCTGGCTGGCTCCTGCCGTCGGGCACCTGGGCCCGCCTCGATCACGGCACTTACTGCCTGCGAAACGCTTGCCTTTTGCAGCTTCAACCGAGCCTGACGGGCTTTTTTCTTTCTTTCTTGTTTTCTTTCCTACTTCTTTTCTACTATGCTATCGGCTCGTTTCGCTTCGTCTTCGTCGTCTTTCGCTCCACGCGGCTTTCCTTGACGCCCGCCATTTCGTTTTTTCTTCTCGGGCCCGTCCATTGTCTACTTAGCTCACCTTCGCTTTACGAGAATCCGACGACTTTCTACTTAGTACTGGGACCGAGCGTCTCTGTGGGAGATTAAAAAAAAAAAGAAAAAAGGATACAGGATATAGGATATAGGATATAGGAAAAAGAAACACTCAGAACACAGCGGAGTCGATAGGGAGACAGAGAAGGAAAAAGAAACAGAAAAAGAAACTTGTTGTCCAAGCTGGCCATGCTCCGACCCTTCGACGTCGCCTTTTGAGCAGCCATTGTCCGTCGTATTTCCAATCCGTCGTTGATCCCGATATCGTCCCGCTGTCTACTGTCCGGTCCGGTAAGGGATACAATAGTTCACGTGTGACGGCCCGTTGTTCGTGGGGGTTCCATTGTACATGCCGGTTCATAGTTACGCACGATCCGTGATGGGATTCAATTGAAATTGGAACCCGGCGCCACTGTCGTTCAGCATCCCGTCGCCCGGCGTGCTGCAGGGTCTTCATGGATGCGCAACCGGCGCCCAGGTCAGGGATACCTACTGGGATACCTCGCCGCGGGCCACCTCTCTCCCCCATCCGGACCGACTTGTCCCAGCAGCATCTCCAGCAGCAGCAGCAACAGAAGCAACAGCTGCCGCAATCCCAGAAGCCGAAACAGCTTCCTGTCCTGCAAAAGCCGCGGCCCCAGCGTCTTCGGCCTGCCGAGCCCACTGTTCAACCGGCCGAAGCAGTACCACTTCAATCAGACCCGGCCAAGCGCAAGCCTTCGAAATCTAGTCTGAGGAGCTTGTTCAGTCGAAACAAAGCTCTCCGCGATGTCAAAAAGAACGACAGCGCCCTTCCTCAAGTCGGGGAGAGGCGCGAGTCAGATGCCCAATCTATGCACCCTCCAGAGACACCGCGATCCTTCACGGGCACTGTCACCTCGGTCTCAACTGTTGTTGCCTCGACCGACCTCTCAGGGCCGATTGGCACCCCAACCGAGCCAGCTTTCGACAAGGGCACCAACACTCAAACAGCCAAGGCGAAACCCGCTCGGAAACCCTCCGCGCCTTGGGCTCCGCCGCCGCTTTTTCAGGCCTACCCCCAAGCATTGAAACATGCAACGGTATCCGCGCCAATTCTTTCCGCCGATGCCATCTTGCGCATTCAATCTTCAAAAACGACTACTGAAGCCAAGGGAGAGAAGGCGGCCACTGCAGACTCTGCAGCTGCAAAGAAGAAGGATGAAAAAGACAAGAAACACGCAAAGCGAACGTCAATGGCTGCAGGTGATACCTTGCTAGCAAAGAAGATATTCGTCTTGGTAACCTCTGGTCGTCTTTTACAGTACGCAGCCGAGGGTCGCCATGATAGACTACCGGAGAAATTGATGCGCCTGGGTTCAACATCAGCAGCCTTTGTCAGCGACGCCATTCCCGGCAAGCCCTACGTCATTCAAGTAACACAACAATTCTCTGATGATGGCAAAGCTCCACCAGAGACCTCTGGCCGAGGGTTGCTGTCCAGATTTGGGATTCAGGGCTCTGATGCACGCCGAATGGTACGGACCTTTCTAATGGTGCTATCTGAACCCGAAGAGATGCACTCGTGGCTGATATCTCTGAGAATGGCCATTGAAGCTGTAGGCGGGAAGAGTTTTGTGCCAGAGTCACCGGTCGAAGACAAAAACGCGGCCGCTGGAAAGACAAACCAAGCTACCTCATCCGCGCGGGCATCACGACAACTCAATATTCGAAGACCAAGTCTGAATGAGTTCAGCCAAAATCATGGAGGATCGTCTCGAGCTCCTTCTCGGAATTCAATCGCTCCTGCACTCAGTCGAAAGAATTCGAACAAGGAGTCAACGCCTTCGAGCAACCTCGCCAAAGCATTGAGCCGCCGTTCAATCACTGCGCCTTCTGATGCCATATCCATTGCAACGACTGCTACTACGTCGATGGAACCAGACACTATCTACGAAGATCCGCGAGATGCGCCTCTTCCTCCAACAAGATCCCCGAATATCTCCCAGCCTCCTTCAGTTAAACCTTCACCTGCGACTTCACCTGTTCAATCATCTCCAACCACCCCTCAACTGCGTAATAAGCCTACTTTTGCCAGCAGTGCTTTCCGGCCACTCATGTACGCCGCGTCGCCGCCGCAACCAGACCACCAAAAGGAAGATGCTGCACCCAGCCGCAGGTCATCCTACCATTCTCCTCCACAAAGCCCGTCTCCCACACCGCCGAATTTCAGTGTGCCCTCTTTTAGCACAAGATTTGCCATACCTCGCCGTGGTAGTGAACCGTCAGTAACCTCAGATACTAATGAAACTCCAACGGACTCCCCGCCTGCAGAACAGACTGACCCTCGACGAAAATATTCCGGGTTAAACATAGACATGGGAAGAATAGCAGCTGCCAATATGGCCAAGCGCTCTCTGGCCACTGAAACCGCTTCAAACACACCTAGCCCTCTATCACCAATCAAATCTTCCATGCCTGGGCCAAGAAGCATTCCTTTACACACTGCCCCATCCCAACCTTCCTTGCGATACGCACACAGGGCACAGGCACCACCAGAACCTTCACAAAAACCCTCGCCCAGCGATACCCGAGCTGCCCTACCAACTCAGAAGAGCCGGCCATTGACCAGATTGCCCAAGCATAATGAACCCGACACACTCACGGCGTTGCCCAGTTTCCCCCAGTCTACGCCGGGAACTGATCGAATAAAACGAACGTCAGTAGCTACCGCCACACCGTCAAGACCCCCATCCCAAATCCTGCCGCCATCCCTTCAAGCAGCTAGGATCCCTGGTCCCGGTGGACAGAGAGCTAGTAGAATGGCAGTCCCTGCAGCGAAGTCTCCTCCAGTTGGAAGCAATGAACAGGAAAAGCAGCCCTCGCGCCGTCTTTCCGCATTACCACAACAAACATCGCCTCGCAAAAGGAGTATCCCAAGCTTGTCCATGTCTCCTCCGGCGCCGCCTCCAAATATCCCCTTACCCGAGGTTCCATCTGATATTTCAGCACGGCGCATTCCTACGTGGCGGAAACAGTCATTACTGCCTGCTCCAAATCTGGATGCACGAAGACAGCAGAGTCCAGAACTGCGTCAAATAGGCTTCGCAAGAAGGCAAATATCTCCGACAACAACATCTTCAATACCCCGTCATGATCCACACGGTCTATGAAAACCCTCCATAGAGCTTTTTCTTCTTTTTGAAATATACCACTACAGACAACGATGCTGCAGATCATCGTTGATCCTCCAAAATTCCCTTGTATATATTATTACGGGATTCATGGCCCTGGTTGTTTAACCATAACCTTGCCATTTTACCACATATTTCCGAAATTTTCCTTCTCTATACTGTGTTACAAGAAAAAATTTTGTTTGATTTTTTTAAAACAAACCATGGCTGGTTGTTTTGTATCCATTAACTCATTTTGAACATTTTTGGGGATACGGAGTATATACTGTTTTCTTGAGAAATATTTTTGCATATAGCATGCATGTTTTTTTTTTTTTAACCGATTCTTTCTTTCCATCCTTTTCTCTTTTTTTTTCTTTCATCGGTCGATATTTTAGTATTGGATTCTGTATATTACATTACATTGCATTACATTTTTTGGTGGCTACATGATACAATTGGACTGGTGACTTACCACGCCAGCATTTTTTCAATGGTTCTATTGGATCGGTATGCGTTGGTAGATGATACCTTACCAGTTAGAATTGCATGGATGATGCTGTTGGAAAAAACTTGCATTCATACATTTAAATATTCTTGTAACACCAAGTCAATGCACACACATACATACACGAGAGTGGACAGATACATTGCATTTAATAATATCACGTCTCGAAATGAAAAAGAAAGGAAAAGGAAAAGAATAAATGAAACGCCAATGTAGAAGTCAAACTTCCCGAAACTGAAGAAAAAAAGGCTTGAAAAACGGGGGGAAAGAAAGGGGGTTAACGATGCAGAAAGAGGCCTCTTCCCAGTCTATTCTTCTTCTGCGTCTTCCACGCTAGCTGTGAGAACACGTTTGGTGGGTGTTTCGGCGCCTGCGGCGGGGGCTGCGCCAGATGTAGTGGCGGAAGAAGTGGTAGTAGGGGCAGTGGTATCGGCGGTAGAGACGGGGGTGGCGGCAGGTTGAGATGACGGAGCAGGAGCAGCGGATTTCTTGGCCTTCTTGGCCTTCTTCTTCTTTTTCTGGATGATTGTAAGTATTTTGGTTTCTCAGAACAAATAAAGGTGGATAGAAACGGACCTCTTGCCAGCCCCAGAGAGGCTTGAAACTGTCAAAGAATCCAACATCTTCGAAAAGATTGGGGAACAGCCATAGTCCAGGAGGAACAGCAAAGACAGTGATGCAAAACAAGATCAATCGGAAGATGGCCATGGCAAAGAAGAGACCCAGCAGACCCATCATACCAACACTCAGATACCAGACACCCTGACGCAGCATAATCGGCCACAGCGGGAAGAGAACAACCGCAAAAATACCCGCGACAACAGCTGCGGCCATGGCCTTTTGCTTCCATTGTGGTCCTTCGTACAGGAAGACGTAGTGCATCATGGGATCTGTTTCTTGGTGCTGTTCGATCTTTACCGTCCAAAGACCCTTGACGCGCTTCCCCTTGCCGTGGCCGTGGCCAGCGTGTGGATCGTGTTTGGAAATCCGTAGTGCGAGCAAAGAGAGTGGGAGAAGTTTGAAGACGTTTTCGGCGGATGCCCGATCTGTCACTGGGGGGAGGAGACCCTTGCTCTTGCTAGAGGCTTTGGCATATGCCGGAGATTCGAGAGCACGAATGGCACGTTTGACTTGTTCATGTCAGATTTCAGTCACTCCTTCGACAACGGGAGGGGTTATACCTTTGAACATATCTTTGCGCTGGCCATCCAAAATGCATGTGCGGGTCTTCAAGTTCTGCGAGCGCAGCCATTTTGCCACAGCAATTGCCTTTGGATCAGGGGGGTTGTTGGGATTGACCGGAACTTGCTGTTGAACTGTTTGCTGCTGTTGCGGTGGCTGCTGGCCCTGGGTTTGCCCTGGTTTTTGCTGCTGACCTTCCACCTGTGGTTGGCCTTGTCCTTGTGCCTGTGCCTGTGCTTGTTGTTGAGCTGCACGCTGCTGGAGAGCCCTCATCCGCATGTTATTGACGTATTGTTCCGGAGTCATTCCGTGTTTGGCGGCCTCTGCGTTCACCTGCTCCCGCTGCATTTTAATAAACTCTTCCGGCGTCATACCCCTCTTCGAAGCCTCGGCAGCCAGCTGCTGCTGCATATGCTGTTGAAACGCCGCCATCTGCTGCGGCGACATGCCGGGAGGAGCGGCCATTGCTGCGGTGGGGTTTGAAAGGTTGTGGGTGTTGCAGCGGCGAGGTGGTTGTGTATGTCGAATAAAGGATCATGTGCAACTGAAAAATCGATTGCCAAGTTGAATCGATCCCTAGCAGAAATGTGGAAGAGTTGGGGAGAGTGTGGCGCACTTTTATTGAAGGTGGACAGTTGAAGAGTTGTCTGGTCGAAGAGGCCAGATTATCGCGCTCGCGTCCCGAAGGGGTAAAGCGTGGCGGCTGCCGCACTAGCGCATCTCTCCTTCCGCGACGCTTTCACATGGAAAGCTTCAACCTCGTTCAACCTCGTTGCCGCGTCGGCAGAAGCTGTCTTTATGAACCAGGCTCTGCGAAATGTCCTGAAACATTACACCAATTTGATGAAATGATATATAATTGACCCAGGGTTGCCGGGATGCAATGTCAGGCACTTATACCTCTGAAATCTCACTGCTCACTGATATCTTCTGGGTGAATTTGCTGGTCAGTGTTACTCCTGTCGTTGATTCCGTGTAATGACTCTAATTTGGGCGGGGTGATAGAGTCAGCGAGATGTCTCGTCCCAAGTCCCAATCAACTACATAACGCAACCTGCGATCGCTCTGACCGCAGCTTGTTTCAACGACCATTCCTACGATGGAACAGCAGGCTCTCTGTGCTTGTCGGAACTCTTAGTTATTGGATACCGCCGTTTCATTATCGATATATATTGGTCGGACGAAACCCAGCAGTGGTTGCTGTGTCCAGTCTCGCTTCCTTCAAGCTCGACATCCGGCGCTTCTCAGTATCATTTGGGCGCCTATACGTGCAGTGGTTCCTTTAATCTACGCACTATTGCGAATGTCATACATCAATATATACAAGATTCTGAAGAGAGGTTAGAGACTACATTTCTTTATCTAATCTTTAACCTGCACGCCGCCGCTGCTAGCGATGCACCCGACCAGCCTCCGCCAAAACTATCAGCGTCAAGTCTTCCTTCCGATACTTTGCTTTTGGGATATCGAATGGATCAAGAGCTTAAGACATACTTGTATACTCCGACCCAGCTAAGGCAGGAGCGGAGGAACCTCAATGTCTCTTGGTACGCGGATACTTCCGACGAGACGAATCCACTGGGCAGCTACTTCACAACGGATAGCGATTCCCATGGTATCCAAAGTACAGCAGATGGATGGCCATGTGCAGGTTACTTAGAGAAAAAGTCTAACAAAAGACTATTACTTGGATGGGGTTCAATTGACGATCAGATGGAGAATTACGATTTTGACACCGATGCGTCATTTGTCTTTGCGGCAGACGAGATACTGTCTAACGTCAGCACCACAGTTACTTCAGACGGCAAAGGGTTGCAGTCCGGGTGCTTGTATGATGATAACACGACGCAAGTTTCAAATGTCAATGCTTCCTGGGCTGCCTCAATACCAGCCAACGTCAACCTTAGCGCTAGCGCTTATTATTCTGACTTGTTGTTAAACCTCACCTCCTGCGGCATATCTCCAATAATCGACCAGCCACTGGGTGATGGTCCAGCTAGCACCGACATTAATCCGTATCGGAATTTGTCCATGTCGAACATGTGGTCGTGGGCTAATGGGGAGCCTCGAAACGCATCGAACCACCCCGAGCTTGAAAACGGTTCCACATTTCGATGTGCGGTCATGGATATCAACTCGCAAGGGCATTGGAGGGCTGGAAATTGCTCCGATGAATATCGCGCCGCATGTCGTATAGAAAACCAGCCGTATTTATGGGCCCTGTCCCCAAACGCAACGTCCTTCTCTGACTCCATGGATGGATGCCCGGAGAATTCTTCGTTTGATGTACCTCGCACGGGGCTGGAGAACACGTACCTCTATCACTCTGCTATGTCTACAATCGGCGAGACGAGTGTTGACCTAGTATGGGTCAATTTCAACTCTATCGACGTTCAATATTGCTGGGTCTATGGCGGCTCAAACGCTTCTTGTCCCTATAGCCCTGACGCAGATGACGTTGAGCGAAGAACGATCCTGATTCCCACAATCGCGGCGATTGTGGTGCTCATAATCACAGCTCTGACCCTGTTTATCAAATGCAATTCGAATCGACGGGTTTCGCGCAAACGAAAGAGGGTTATTGAGGGCTGGGAGTACGAGGGTGTTCCATCATAGATGTATCATATACCCATTTTTGTATAGTAAATCAAAACATTGATTAACTGAACAGTGAAAAGCTTGGTTGCTAAAAATGAACTGGACATACCATCGGACGCCTAGGAATTTGATTACTCGAACGCCCGGAAATTCCATTGTCGGATCTGGATTGGCCGAATGCGGCCACAGGCGTCACATGATGCCTGCGCCCGCTCAACGTCGACATCATCCGATGCTCGACTCATCCACAAACCAGGAGTCGTCGGATGCGGCTTTTTCAGTTGTCTCACATTCAGTAAATAAAAGCCACCTAACAGCACTATTGACAGTTCTGCTGTAATGGCACCCGACCTCAACTCTCTCCCTCCTTCTCGGTCGTCGACATCGTCCCCGCTCCACACACGCAACTTGCCATCCACCATGGAGGCACATGGACACAGCAATAATAATGGAGCTTCGCAGGCGGTATCATCTCAGTCGCCGATTGCTTTGCCAATCAGTACCAGTGACTTATCTCGGTCGTCTCTGAGCGGCCATCGCGGTTCCCCGCGAAGCCACCGGCCTTCAATATCAGAAAGTCGCCGTCGGTCAGGTATCGGGATGCATTTCAACTTGAACGACCCTGCTGGTGCGGAACACCGTGAGCAACATCGTTCCTCATCGATTAGCAATTACTTCCGCAACGCCAGCCCTTCGAGCCTGGGTGGTAGCCCAATTATTGGAACCGGGGACCCGCACCACCAACGTGCGCCGTCGCTGGGAGAGCTGCATCAGGAGCTTGAACAAGAGCAGGAAGCTCAGGTGGTATGCTGAAAATATCCGGGAATTTTGCACATGTAGTCAAACTGATGTCCCTTCCAGAACAGATTGCTCCATATGATCCGGCAACAGCAGTCGCAGCTTCAGCAGCTCCACCAGCAGCAACAGCAGCAGCAACAGGGTCAGGCGCCGAATTCTGGAGCAGTAATCGACGACATAACCCCCGGGTCAGAACGCTCGCAGTCAATCCCATCTGTGCCCCCTCTACCAACCCCGGGGTCTCGTTCCATGCAAATCCCTCTCTCGCATTCTACTCGCCGCTCATCCCGCGCTTCCGAAGCAGCATCTCCCAATCTGAATGCCCCTGTCTCACGGCCTACATCGGCCATAGACCCTGCATACAGCAGCTTTAGCTCGGACTGGTCTGTTGTAGGCGGTAATGAGTCTGCGGTTCCAGTGGCCCGTCGAAGCAGCCGCGATGAGAGCGCTTTTTACCAGGCCGAGGCTGCCATGCTGGCTCGAGAAAATCAGATGCTCCGCATGCGTATAAGAGAGCTCGAGCGCCAGCTCAGCGGTCTTTCTTCTGCAAGTAACGATTTGAATGAAGCTGGTGAACCTGGCGGACACACTGGTGCCGCTGGTGATGCAGGCGCATCGAGCGAGGCCACAGAGAAGACATGAGGTTTTTCGTTTTGGCTAATTATGGTGAAGAATCAACCTTTTTAGTGAGATGAATAGACCATCTCGTTCGGAACAAAAAGAACAGTTCTCAGGAAGACTTCCCGCCTCGATCTTAAAGCCTATGCAGCGTCGACGTTCTAGAAACCGCATCAGAAGCAAGCCTATAAAACTGGCATGATTGATGCTTGAGGTGGAATTTGAAGTTGTGCATGAACAAACGGTCTGTGCGCAAGGTCACCGTACGATAACTAGGGGATATGTATACAACCCTGGCACCTTTGCTGGTAACTATGTCTGTTTATACGAGAAGTTTTAAGAAGCATGTTTAACAAATAGATTGAGGTAGTTCTCACAAAGTGCAAATTTGGTCAAACATCATTCATTCCAGTGCCTCCCAGTAATGGATTATCTCTGTTCCATCAGGCCAGATGCGCTCAAGTCTACTTCCATGCAAGCATATCGCACTGCAGCGCCACATACCAAGCATCCTCCGTATCAGCCCATTTCCCCGCAGCAAGCAACGTCTGCTGAATCATTTCCTCCGTGATACCAGCATCCAGCCAGCTCTGGCGAAAGGGATCGCCCTCTTGCAGCTGGCCCATAGCGCGAGCACAGAGCCATTTCCGAGCCTCTGGCGTCGAAAAAACCGTTGCTCCGCCTCCAACACGCACATTACCAGTATCAGAATCAAACCCAGCTTTCCGCAATAGCGCCGGCATCTGCGTGGTCGTGGGATCTACGTCCGGAACATCCTTATGCGAGATCACCCGCCTCATATTCCCCACCCACAGTCTGTCGAGATCCAAGCTACGTGGATAAAAGTGCTGCTCAGCGGCGTCGCGCGTGGCCAGGATACCGCCGGACTTCAGAATGCGTCGCATCTCAGTTAGCGCCTTCAGAGGCAGGTCTGGCGGTGGCAGGTGTCCGAAGAGCTGGGAGCAGTAGATGATGTCGAATGACTCGTCCGCGTAGGTGAGCCCCTTGAGGACATCTCCTTGCTCAAAGACGACAGAACCGGGACCATTTGTGGGCACGCTGGCCTCGGCGGCCATTGCTTTCGCTTTCTGCAGGACTTGTTCGGAGATGTCGACTCCAACTATTGCGCCTTCGCTGGCGTATTTGGCAAACCCGGTTGTGATGGTGCCAGGCCCGCAGCCAATGTCGAGAATCTTGTCTGTTTTTTTGATGTGTGGCAGGAGAAAGCCTGCATCTGCCTCTGCTGTGCGCGTCACCTGGGTTGCGACGGTGAACTTGGAGTGGCCCTGGGTGTAGCCCGTATTATTGGTTTGCGACATTTTTGTAGACTTTGTATTGCCGAGATCCAAAGTTAGCTCTAGGGTTTATTGGTTGATTGTGTAACAACTTGAAAGACTGAATGAGAAACGAGAAAGTTTGGAGCTTTCCTGTCCTATTTATACCTTTCCCCAAGACATACATAAGTCTTGCAAGCCACTCAATAGAGTTCGATGCCCGTAAACTCAGCTATTTAATAATTAGGTAGTTAATACCAGAGACTGCCCAATGAATATTCTGCTCTCTCGTGCTACTGTTTCTTAGATTTCGGGGTTGTAGCTGGAGCATCACCATCTCCGCCGGTTCCGGTGTGGTTCCGGCGTAGTTTCGGTGCGGTTCCGGTGCGACTTTAGGCTTCTCTTCTAACGTTTAATAGTAGAATCAATGATGGTAAATCATAGCTTGTCCCCTGTCGATCTTATTTCTATGCGTTAATGACACCAATGCGTGTTTCAGAAGTGATGTGCCTCTGTCACCAGCAGTTGTTAAGGCTGTTACATGTATATACTTTAGCTTTATCAGACATCACTTCTGCTATATTAATATATTTTAAATTATGCGAGGAATTTTTTAAATTGTTAATTGACTACATAATAATATATTGTTAAACTGTTTAATGTGTTAACTGCCGTATCCAGCAATTCAATTCTTCTGGTATATAGCCCCAAAAAGGCAGAGCATCACGTACCTGACCTTCAGTGGATAACCATCAGCGAGACAATAAAGATAGAATCCGCTAAATATTTTTAATAGTTATTACAATATTTCATTTGACCGACCAAAGTCGATTGTTTTTGCAGTCTATTCTTCGTCGTATCCAATTCTGGTGTTAGGGCTAGGACTAGGGTTATCAAGAAAAATAAAAAACTGGGCTACCTAGGTATAATTTTGGGTTATTCGCGTCAAACGAGCCTCTTCTAACACTAAAACTAAATTTGAAAACCAGATGCAATTAGAACCATGGTCTCAGCTTATTCTTTTTGTTTGAAAACTTGCGCTTCATTCCACACGGTTTCAATGTTGGTGATAGTACCAACATTGCCGAAGAAGCATATGTGGATCAACAAAACGCCAAAATTTCATCATAAAATTCATTATATAGTATCTTTACAAGCTATAATCTAATATTTGGAAGCCACAGCAGTGAAAGCACATGGAGACAATATGACGTTGGCTTAAATACTCAGCTCGTCAGCGTTGGCATATAATTACTGTGATTCGGAGTACGGAGTTCGAATTACTTGATCTGGCACCTTCAGGCCAAGCGCCAAGATATAAATGCATGGCGCCAAAGAGCACGTTTACGAGGTTAGCTTGGCGTAATAGTTTGTGTGGGCATAAGAAAAATGTGTGTAGTCAGCATTTTGCACTTCACCTCTCTCATGACAATGGATATACCAATCAGATGGAGCACCCATCATGCGTATGGAGGGCACTTTGCAGCGTACGAAGTTCCGGAGCTGTTGGCGAGGGATTTGTGGACGTGGTTTAAAAGCTTACTTCAAAATGTTGTCTAGTGGTGATCTAAGAGAGAAAATCAAGTAAGTGAATGTCGGATCGACAAACATTAAATTCAAGTCTTAAATACAAAAACTATCTAGGATACAATGCAAAACAATCCCGAATAGTAAGTATCAACTGATAAGTATAAGTTAAACACCAAAAAAAAATCTACATTTTGAAAATTCTACCCAAGCCTACAGCTTGGCCTTTTCCTTTTCCGCCAAGAGATCAGGCATCAGCAAGTCGCGGACCTCCAGGGCAGCTTCATTGAGATAGAAACTCATGCGCTCAGCGCCGAGTCTCTTGCAGACGATGTTGAATTGGAGGCTACTCAAAGTATTAGTATATTTATCACCTACAGAGAGAAAGAAAGCTTACCTGTCCTCGTTGATCATATAAGCAATGCCAAATCCATCGTCGATGACCTGGCTCCAGCCGTATCCGTTAAAGTACTCGGAGCTGAGCTGTGAGGTCGAGAGGTACCAGGATCCACTGTACGAGTAAACTGGGTCCTGGTAGATTTCTGGTAGGCTCTCGCCCTCCTTCAACAGCTTCTTCAAGCCAAACAAGTGACGGTCGACACCGTGCCCGTCGCTGGCCTCCATGGTGTACTTGGTGTGCTGCTTAAGGGCGGCGCGGAAGAGCTTGACAACCTCTTCACGAGGAACCTGCGGGTCTTGGTGAGCACGAACGAAGGCAACACTTTCGTCAGACACAGTTCGTGTGGTCTCGGTGCGACCCTCTTGGAATTTACGAGTCGAGGCCGACTCGTATGTTGGCCGGCTAACGCCGTACATTTTGAAGTAGGCCAGTTGGATGAGCATTTGCACATAGGCATCTGGGCTGCACTTGAACTTCTTGATGAGGCCCTTGCCGTATGCCTGGAATGCCTGCACACGCAACTCGTGGGACGCAATCTGGGAGCGGTGTTCTTGGAGAGCCTCGTTGATGGCCTGTTCAACCTCAGCATTGAGCTCAAAGTTGATAGGCGCCGGCGACGAGAGAGTGGATCGAACAGAAGTGTTGTCGTAATCGAGCTTGTTGCCAAAAATGAGGTTGTTGACGTAGTCGTTCAGTCGGTGTGTTGGCGTGCCATCCATCATGCTGTGCTCGCCCATGAAACCAGCAGTACCGTTGTCATTGATGATGAACTGCAATGGCTTGTCAAACCACCGGTTGCAGCCATCTCCGTGCCAGTACTGGTGAGCACGCTCCTCGAGGGTGACGGGAGCAGCGTCATCCAGACAGACCAAGAAACCAGAAGATTCAATCTCTTTCAATGCCTTGGCGTTGGCTGGGCTGACATTGAGAAGCTTTGCGCGCGCAGCAGTCCAGTGGTCACGGTTTGCAGCCGTCAAAATACCAACAGGCGTTACTGGGTGCTCGGCGCGCTCGTAGATGCGCTCGAATTGCTGCTGAAGCTCGGCGTTGGTGAGCTGCTGGCCATCAACGACGACCGGAAGCTTGAAGAACTGGTTCTTGCGAACGACGGTGATGTGCTGGTTATCCTGGGCAGAGTATTTCTGCGGGTAGTCGGCGCTCTCGGCGGGAATGCGAGCGCAGTTGAACATGTACTGGTAAGAACTCATGGCCATGGGCAGACGGCGCAGATACTCGGGCTCGAGAGAGCCATCGTCAACCTGGCGCTTGAATTCCAGGACCGAAGTAGTAATGGCCGCTGCTCGGGCAGCAGGATTGCGACGCTTGCGATCATCGCGGTACGAGTAAAAGTACGAAACATACGGCACCACGGGGTCGCGGTAGCCGAGGTAGGCGGCATGGTTCCACCACTCGGTCAGCCAGTTCTTGATCTTGGGGTCATCGCGACGCGCCTCAAGCCTCTTCTGTAGAGTCTCGCCGATACCGCCGGGCTTGACAAAGTCTTGTACGGCCTTGGTTGTGCGCTCGAACTCGGCGGCCGACAGCAGCGGGTGGACGGATTTCAAGTAACGTTTACTGGTCTCTTCCAGAGAAGGGACTGGGAGCTTGGGAAGGGAATCCTCGAAGCGGAGCAGGTTGCCTTTGGACAGGTCTTCAACGTAGCCTGAGGATCATTGTTTAATGTATGTCAATTAGGTGAGCGGCGGTACTATCTTACCTTCGGGGACCGACGATTGCTTCCGTCGAGGAGCCATGGTTAGAGTCTAAAGAATTGTCAATAAGAGAATCCCATTCGAAAAGGCAAAAAGAAACGCTTACAGGAGAAGTCCGGTTGGAGAGTCGCAGAACAGGAGCACGTCCGAGAGAAGGCGACAGGACACGACTTCGAGCAGAAGCCAGAAACATCCCCTCGACTGTTGGACTCGGTCTGGAAAGGAGGAAGGGTAGGATTGGGAAGATACAAGTCAGGGAAAGGAGCAAGAGAATAAATTTCCCAGGATCACAGGCTAGGGCGAGAATTATTATTAGAATTTCGCGTGGACCGTGAGGGTTCAGGTCAAGTCTCGGGCGGCGCAGGGAAGCTGCGTTACCCGCAGGCCGTTGGACCTCGGCTGAACCACGGCAGCCGTGCCCCGCCATGACTGGCTGCTCAAATACATTAGTGAAGTGGTATTTCGGCCTACAAATAATAGTATTTTGCTGTTTATACGGTTCTATCATGTCGCGTAATAAGTTAGAACAATTTCAAGATTTTCTCAATTATTTCTTGGTGAATACGTTGTTTACACAGCGTATTGAAATCTGATAGTTTTAACGATCCCCGGATTGACCGGGCCTCGGTTCTTGGCACTCGACGTTACTGTTTGCTGGTACGTAATTACCGTAATACTTAACACATGTATATACACGGTTGGTTATTTGGACTTCATTGTTGACTCGGCCGTAAGGATGTATATCAGTCCTTATTAACGAAAACGACATCTTGCAATGCCAACACATCTGGCCAACCGCATCTTATACCCAGAACTATACGTGTCTGTCTTCCGGTCACCCGGTGGATATGTAATTACAGCAGACATCACAAGACCATCAATATCATAATATCAACCAACGCTTATGAATTATGCAACGACAATAACGGATCTTTAATACGAATCATGAGATGCCGGTGGCTAAATCGACATGCTCTCAAACATGGCGACAGTTTCTTCCAGTGCTCGCAATCTGGCTTCAACATCCCGTTTCCGAGCCTCGGCTGACTGCATGGCCTCTGTGATGGCATTTTTGTCTTGTACTTTGCTAAGCTCTGTCATGAGCGACTCAACTTCATCTTGGTCTATCCTTGCCTCGTCCAACTTGGCCCTGAACTTTTCGGTCTCCTTTTTAGCGTCTTGTATGCGGTCCTTGACTTCAATATAGACGTTCGCATTGGCTGAAATTGGAAATACGGCACAGCCAGTAGGGATGGGTTCTCCAGTGTTGAGAATGGCGATATCCACTGGTATCTTCCCACTGAGTGCCTTGATAGCTGGGAGCTGAGCAGATGCAGTACCATATGACTCCTTATTTAGAGATGCAATATAAGCCCGGCCTTTATCCTTGACAGCATAGTCTGCTATCAGTGACCGGATACCCTTTGAACAGCCCAGGACAAGCTCATAGGCCGCCTCTGATTCTGGATCATCAAAAGATGCCTCATACTCTGGATACTCCGCGACTGTGATCGAGGACGTGCTGTCTCCTGGTCTGCGCGGCAACCGCTGCCAAAGCTCTTCAGTCAGAAACGGCATGAACGGCGACATGAGCCGCAAGCCAGCCTCGAGCGTGGTGTAGAGCGTGTCCATGGCCGAACGGGCTTCTTCAGGCGTGCCGTCTGAGATGATCGACTTGGAGTTCTCAATGTAGATATCAAACAGTTTGTCGTACAAGTACCCATAAATGATCTGCGTTGACCTCGCGAATTCACGCCCTTCGAGCGCCCGGTTTACCTGTTTCGCGGCTGTGTTCATCTTTGCCAGGATCCATTTCTCGGACAGCCCTTCTTTTCCTGTCAAAGCACTAGTCTCGCGGGGGACAAAATCATTGCCAAGCTTGCCCAGGACGTATTTTGTAGCTTGGTAGATCTTGTTACAGAATCTCCGGTAGCCCTGCATTGTCTTTACGTCGAAATTGATGTCGCCGCCGGACCCCTGAGTGTAGTTGACAAGCGAGAATCGCAAGGCATCAGCCCCGATCTCAGGAATACCTTGTGGGAAGGCCTTTTTCTGGTATTTTTGCGCATTTTTGACTTCGCTCTCAGCGAGGTTGCCTTGTAGAAGCTTTTTATGCAGGTCATCTAGGCTGATACCATTAAGGACATCAAGTGGGTCAATGACATTGCCGAGTGATTTGGACATTTTTCGACCATCGCTGTCCCGAATCAAACCGTGGCAAAAGACCTCAGTGAAGGGAACTTTTCCAGTCAGTTTTAGAGAGAACATAATCATGCGGCTGACCCAAAACGGTAGAATATCCCAGCCAGTCTCCAGAGTCGTGGTGGGAAAGTAGTTTTCGAAATCCGACGTCTTGTCTGGCCACCCTAGGATACTAAATGGCCAAAGTCCGGAGCTAAACCAGGTATCCAAGACGTCTTCATCTCGCCTGAGCGTCAGTTTTTTGCCCGGGAATTTCTCCTTTGCTTTTTCCTGAGCTTCCTCTTCTGTCCTGCCACACACCCAATAGTCATCATTAGTATCTCCCCCAGCATTTTCTTCCCCTTCAATACTGATATAATATGCCGGTATCTGATGGCCCCACCACAGTTGCCTCGACAGGCACCAGTCTTGCAGATTTCGCATCCATTGTAGATACTGTCTTCTCTGAAGCTCTGGCCGAATAACGAGCTCGCCGCTCTCCACCACATCTATGGCAGGTTTCGTCAACGGCTCCATCTTCATCCACCACTGGGGTTTGAGTAATGGCTCGACGACGTCTCCCGAGCGGCTGCAGATGGGGATAACCATCTTGTTTGATTCTTGCCTTGTATAGAGACCGAGTGTTTTGAGCTCCTCAATCACTTTGTACCTTGCATTGAACCGCTTCTCACCCGCGTAGTGACCAGCATTGTCATTGAGAGTGCCGTCTTCATTTAGGATGTTTATGAATGGCAGATTGTGTTTCTTGCCCAGGTTGAAATCATTGTAATCGTGAGCGGGCGTCAACTTGACAGCGCCAGTGCCAAATTCCCGCTCCACATATTCATCAGCGATGATCCTCAGCTTGCGGTCAGGTATGAGAGGGTGCTGCGCAATCTTGCCCACAAACTCCTTGTATCTCTCGTCCAGAGGGTGCACTGCAATACCAGTATCACCGAGCATCGTCTCGGGTCTCGTTGTCGCCACTTCAATAGTCTTGCCTGGGACGCCTTCGATTGGGTATTTGAAATACGTGAGCGTTCCAAACTCAACTTTCCTGTCATATCCAGGCACACTGAGCTTCGTAGTTCCTTCAATCTCTTTCTGATCCACCTCCAGCGTAGACAACGCCGTGGTAAGCCGGCACGACCAATGCACCAGCCTGTTGGCTCGGTATATCAGTCCCTCCGAATGCAGGCGCACAAACGTCTCAGTCACCGCTTTCGAAAGCTGTGGACTCATAGTGAACGCCTCGCGCGACCAGTCCACAGAAACACCCAGTTTTCGGGTTGTGTTGTTGATCTCGCGGTGATAATCCTCCTTCCAGTCTTGACATAGTTGCACGAATTCGGCGCGGGTGAAATCTTGCCTTTTGGACTTGCCGTCCTTGGGCCGTTTGGCCAGCTGCTTTTCGACAACAGCTTGCGTGGCGATTCCAGCGTGGTCGCAGCCGGGGATGTAAAGTGTGGTGAATTGCCGCATGCGATGCCATCTGATGAGCGTGTCTTCGAGCGAGAGCGCCAGAGCATGTCCGATGTGCAGTTTGCCAGTCACCTACGCCTTTATTAGCAGATTGTCAAAACATCTATCAATGGAATACACGTCGGCATACATTTGGCGGCGGTATAGCAATAACGTATTTCCCCTTTGCCTTGAACCCACCATCCCCATCCTCATCTGTGCGCGGCTTGAACAGTCCCTTCTCCTCCCAGAAACTGTACCACGCAGACTCGACAACTTTCGGTATATAGGCCTTGTGCAGCTCGTCGTCTAGCGGTTTCAGAATCTTTTTTAGGCCATAGGGTGTCTCTTCAATCCAGTCCTTTGACGTGACAGTAGTAGAAGCATCGTCCTGTTTCTTGGTTGCTTTTTGCTTGCCACCACTACTGGCTTGTTGTTGCTGTTGCTGCGCCTGCTTCTTGAGGAACTTTTCGTGTTTTAGGCGTTGTTTCTCACTCATGGGCTTCTCTTGGGGGTTTGTAGAAGCCATTCTCGGCGGGGTATCAAGATGTCCAAGTCGAAGGGTTAAAAGAAGGAAACGTATGCCTTATAGAAATTTAAAAAAAAAAAAAAAAAAAAAAAAAAAAAAAAACAATTATAAGACGAAAAAAGTCCAAATAAATAACCATAAACTATGGAATGTGTGAATCCAACACTGAACTCTGAGTCATACACGGATACTGACTCATTCAACGTATCCGTTGGGGGGCTGATACTCACTCCTTCCTAACACGGCAAGTATTGAGTATTGCGCAACTTGTTTATACGCGGTAGAGAGCATTGAATTATCAATTGAGGCAACATTTTAATTTTCGAGGTCTGTAAAAATGTATATTCATGTAAACTGTCTGGAATAAAGTAAATATGGCAAGGCTGACTCTATACATTTACATAGCATGACACCTTGATAATTACTCAACACATACATGTAATTAGTTACATCCAGTCGTTATTATCTATTACACAATACTAGACAGGCTGCACAGTCGCAGCAGCTGCTGCCGTGCTGGCGCCAATATCATTCTCCGGCCTCACTCCAGCAGCCCCGCCACGCATGCGCAGCAGACTTGGCCCGGTGCAGATTCGTCCAGACTGCATCATGTTTTGCAGCCGCTTGCGCCGGGCTGCTCCGCTGCGCTCTTCTCCACGGGTTGAACCCTCGTCAACCCACTCAATACGTTCAACCTTGAAGCTCATGCCATCATGCGAGCCGTTGAATGGGCGAGACTTGATGCCAAACATGAGGCTCGGCTCATACTTTTCCAAGCGAGGAAGAATGAGCAGTGTTATATGCAGGTCTTTGTTTTCTTCAAATACCGGTGGTATTCTTTTGGTGCCTGTCGAACTCTCATCTCCGTCGGCCGGCGGAGCATGATTGTACCCATCTTTGATTTCAAGATCTAGCATCGAAACATCGACATCTTCTCCCCATTCTCCTCGGATGTATCCAGAGTGGATAGCGGCTGCCACAGGGTCTGAATCATCTGTATAAACACCGGTGCCCCATAGAGCTCGGCGTACACAAATCTCCTTGCGATGGCCAATGTCGATGCGATATCGAGGGACGCGCACAGTGAATGTGCAGTTTTCTTTGCCTTCAAAGCGGGGAATAGGCACTGGCGTGCTGGTGTAGCCAAACTTGCCGCTTTTCCCGGAGTTGGAGCTTGGTACTCCGATACGTGGGGCATACAAGGTTGATCCAAGGTGATGCCGTCGCAGATGTGCGACGCTCTTCAGCAGCGGTTCGATATTCACAACTGTGTGAACTTCCCGAGGCGGGGGTACTGGAACGGTGTTTGCAGTTGGCGCGGTCGGACGTGGCCCATGATGGTGGTGGTGGTGGTGATGGTGATTGTGATGATGTGCTGGAGGAGGTGGGTTTGTAGAAGTTGCAGCCGTCTCGGCAGGTGCAAATCGCCCCAAAATGGTGGCTGATACGGAAGGTGCACGCGACGCCGCTACCTCTTCTTCGTTCTTGTGGCGGTGATGATGATGGCTAAAGTCCGAATTAGTAGCTGGTTTTGACAAGTACGCGTCAGCCCTGTCAACATACTGGTGATGGTGGTGATGGACATGGCGGCCCCGGCGAGAGCTGCCTCGAGACAAAGGTGTAGCTCGTCCGTCGAGAGACTGTTCACCGCCGTCAAATTGAACGTCTTCCTCCTTCGCGCTTCGTTTCCTTCCGTTGATGGAAGATGTCCCACGACCGAACTTGCTATCATCTGCACTTTCCGAGTGCCCAGGTAGGCTCTCTCGCTTGAAGGGACTGGCCGTCATTGGCGTAGAAGGTCCACTTCCTACAGAGCCAGACATACCCGTGCCTACTCCGCTGCCGATACCTGCAAATACTCGTCCCAGCTCTCCTTTGATACCAGATTCTCCAGCCGGTCCGATGATCTGGGCTTGGGCGCCTTGAACGGCTTGCGGTAGGGGTGATGCTCTTCCGGCACGACGGCCATCAGCATTTATTCCTAAGAAGCTGCGATGCTGCATCAAATCGTCACTACCCTTTCGGCGTTTCTCATCGGTTGTCGAAGACCCTGGTGCGCTTGTCAGTGGTTGGTTACCGGCAGGCACCGAGGTCACGGAGATTTGGCGGCCGGCAGTAGGTTTGTGGTGGAATGGGTGATCATGAGGAGGCGGGGTCGGTTGACCCTGGCGAGATTGAAGTGAAATACCAGAGTGTTGTGGTGGGGGCTGAGAGACACGAGAAGGTAGTGAACCAAGAGATTTCGTGTAACTTTGTATAGCACCAAAACCAAACCCAGACCCTGGCTCTGAGCCTCCAAACCTTCTGTTTTCAGGTGACCCCGGTTGAGATCGACTGATTTCCCAGGGTGCATGGCTTTGCAGTCGATCTGGTTCGCGTTCGGCAAACGGCGCTCCGTATCTACCATGTAGCGATCCAATCGGGCCTTTATTATCCAACTCGTTAAAGGAGCTTCTCTCTCGTTCTCGTTCCCTTTCGCGATCCCGTTCACGTTCTTTTTCTCGTTCACGCTCTCGCTCTCGCTCTCGAGCTGTCTGCTCTTCTCTAGCGCGGTCTGAATAAATACCACCATATCTTTGAACCGGCCGGGAATCGTGATCTGCAAAAGATGTCGGACGATGGCTGCTGCCAAGAAGACCCTCGCCGAGAATTCTGGCCCGGGGACTATATGCAGGACCGCGGGGTTCTTCATGGACAGATTGGCTGCTGGATCTCTGCCCGCCCAGGCTATGTTGACGGGAGTGTGTTAAAGGTGGCTCCGAGGAGGGAGGAGAACCTTGTGGTTTGGAGGTCTTTTCGGAATAGTGGGATAAGGGCGCCCTTCCAAAGACGAACTTGAAGGCGTCTGATGATAGACTGGTAGAGCTCGACTTGGATGAAGGGCGGGCGGGTTGGTCTTTCGAGTATTGCTTGTCCGGAGTCTGCGATCGCCGCAAAAGTGAATGATCGAGAGAAGAAGCGGGTCGCGCAGGGGCAGTTGGGGGTGACATGGCACCTCCTGATGTGCGAGCAGTTCCGAATGGGGACGACGACATTGAAGGTCGAGAGAAGATGGAAGGCGGGGGCTCGCGGGCTAAGCGATCTGGATCAGAGCCCAACATGGAGGATATTGACATGCTACTCCCGGGACGATGCAAGGGAGCCGAAGCCGAGTCACGTGGAAGCGAATGAGCAGGCTGCGACGATGTTCCGGAAAGGCTCCGTGATGGATATGGCTGTGGAGGCGAGGGGGGAGGCATCTGGCGGCGATTGAAACCGAGTCCGGACGACGGTTCGGTTGCGCCTAGAGGGGTGCTCGTTAGCTTGACAAGTCATAATAGACGATCGAAAGAAAAGAATAGAAAAAAGAAAGAAAAAAAAGCGGTCTCGTAGATTGCTGGGGGGAAAAAGCGTCGGCAGCCTCGTCGTCGCAACTCACCGCCACTAAGGGGCCCGGCACTGCGTCGCAAACAACCGGGCTTCCTGCTCGGGCGCAAGTGCTACGCTGAGAAAAGAGGAAAAGAGAAGATGATGATAGTAGCAGATATAGAAGCAGCGGCAGTACATGCGCGAGAGCAGAGAATAGGAAAGGATGAGACACAGTCGCAGCAGCAGGGAAGCAGACAAGAACGCAAGAAACACACGGAAGTCGCGGCCGCGGCTGATTGAGGGCACTAGGCCATATCGGACCAAGCGTGCAGCTGCCCCGAAAGGGCTAGCGCTCCCGGAATCAACGGGCCAACCGCGATGGCAGCCAACAAAGGGTTCTGCAGGCCAGCCCAGCACAGGCAGCGAAACTTGCTTGCCCGGCTTTGGGCAGGATGACACCGCAGCATCCTGATCGGCGAATAACCGGGTCACACAGCGTGTGACGCGACATCGTCTGTAGCGCTTTCTTTGACAGAAGCATCCCGTTGCGCAGACGTGGCATGGCAGCACCGCAGCAGGATTAGTGCAGCAGAATGGCATATAGGGCAACAAGAATAGAAAAGAATGAGAGAATAATGTACATGGTGTACATGTTTTCAAAGGGCCCGGGGGCCAGGAACGGGGAACAAAGAATGGGACCAAGATCAGACGGAGAAAAAAACGACAACACATGACCTACCGTCGTGGTATAACGCGCTTGATGATTCTTTGGCAGCGGAGCCATTCTGCTTCACGGGTGACGAGGCATCCGATCGCATGGAGCCAAATCGCACGGGCGAGAGAGGTCGGGACCTGGGTCTCGTATCTGACGCAAACGAAACATTATAGCCGAAGGATGAGGCGGTTGTTGTTCTCGGATAGTCCGTCTCTAGACGGTGCAGCCCACTGTACGGGGGATGGGCGCGTCCATCCTGGCGCGATTGTTGTTCTGAGCCATACTGGCGAGCAGGCTGAGGAGCAGTGTTGAACAAAGACGATCGAGAAGAAAACGGCGGCGGCGGACGTTGGTGGTCCATGAAGACGAAGACGCTTCGACGGAGACGAGGAGGAGGACGAGAGGAAATTCAACGGTCGTGGATTGTTTCGACACGCTATGTGTAGGCGTTGGCGCCTGGGTTGGCAGGTTCGAAGAGGACGACGACAGCGACAATGCGGTGGAGGCGGAGCAAGGTGTTTTGGGGGTGGAGATCTGGGCGCGCGACGCCACACGTGCGCACGACGAGGAGAGGACGGGCGGGAGGAGAGGAGAAAGGAGGAAAAGGAAAGGAAGAAGAAGAAGAAGAAGAAGAAGAAGAAAGAGGATAGGAGAAAGAGGAGGAGGGAGCTGCTGGGTGCAGGTTGTTGATGGCGAAGACGAGGTTGTAGCAGGGACGTAGGAAGAGGAGGGAGAGAGACCCAAGCTGGAGCGAAAAACACACACTGTGGAGAAGGCATGGGAGGAGCGATTACTTTTTTGCACCGCATGGGGTGCCAGTGGGCCCAGCGCTAGCGCCCATCCGTGCCTTGCCTTGGCCGGCCCACCCAGCCCAAGTACGTAACCAGTAAAGGAACTTGCCGGTACGTATTATTTCTTTATTATGTATTAGCACTGGTTGCTGCCGCGAATCACCAGGCGACCCCATTGCCGCGACCCACTCGCATGCGCGGGGAAAACAATTCCCAGCAGCATCCTGCATAGTCCAGACTACGCTCAAGGAGAGGAATGGCGATGCGCGACTGACTGTGGTGTGATTGGCTGGCCTGGATCGACAGGCGACATCTCGGGTCGGCGCGCTAATCCGGGTCGGGACTAGTGCGCAACTGGGGCGGATCGGCCGCTGACATCAGCGCGCGCGAGCTGACCGCTTCCTTACAATGAAGCATTAGCATTATTTACTGTGATTAATATTATTTAATTGATTAGTATTAATATTATTATCGATGGTGTTTACTCGTCGTGTTTTCTCATGGTTACTCAGTCGGTACCCCCTGTGCAACCCGCCCACAAATCTTGTTCAGCCCAGATAATACCGTCCGATTGCAAAAGCCCCTTTCATAATGGCCGAGCATACTTGGGGATGATGCCTCGGAGTATATGCCGCGGTCCGGTGACGTTGCTCGCCACGGCTCCAGGTTGTTTGTTTCATAGTCATAATCATCCACAAGTGCATCCTATTTATTGCTGTAATTTCTGAGGGAAAAAAAGAAAAAGAAAAAGCACTAGCTAATCAACCTGTACAGCTGAATGGCTGCCCGGGGAGAAAGATTAAAGAGCCGAAGGCGGTGAATAACACTCTTATCAACGATATGTGGCCCGTGCGTCGCCCATCCAACGTCCACGAGATCAGAAACTCTAGCTGAAGGTAACCACCTCCTTCTTTCCGTCAGATCCCTTCTCCAGAGCTCTGTCTCGAGAACGGCTTTGTGTGCCACTGCTCGCCCATCACAGAAATGCATCTGTGACTAGCCCTGCCCTTCCCTTTTCAGTGTCTACCTGTCATTATCGACTCTGTGTGGTATGCCAGCCTCCGAGACGTCTCCTCTTTCCATGCCGCTGCCTCTCCCCGGAAGCCCTGGCACGTCATGGGCAAGCTTCCGCGACAGACTCAAAGCCCTCTTCAACGACGCTGATCCTCGCGTTTGCACGGCTTTCTGGTTCTTTGGTGAGCGCTCTTCTCTGCGACTGGCGAGTCGCGTGACCTCTCCTTGATGACATATTCACTGAACGGTGCACTTTCTTTTCGACCCCAGGATTGATCAATAATGTTCTTTATGTGATTATCCTCTCTGCCGCGCTCGACCTGGTCGGTTCGGGCATTCCAAAAGGCGTCGTGCTGCTGGCCGATGTGGTGCCCTCCTTTGCGTGCAAGCTGACCGCCCCCTACTTCATCCACCTCGTACCTTACCCGGTCCGCGTCATAATATTTGTCGCTCTCTCGGTTCTGGGCATGTTGATAATTGCCCTCACGTCTTCAGCGACCGATGGCGGGGCTATTTCTACAAAGCTGGCTGGTATCGTCCTTGCCAGTCTTTCAAGCGGTGGTGGGGAACTCAGCTTCTTGGGGCTGACGCACTACTATGGCCCATTTAGCCTTGCAGCATGGAGCAGCGGCACCGGTGCTGCAGGTCTAGTTGGCGCAGGAGCCTACGCCGTTGCCACAAATTCATTCGGCCTAAGTGTCAAATCCACTCTATTGGCATCTGCCTGTCTGCCCGCAGTGATGCTCGTTAACTTCTTCATGGTTTTACCACTGGAACCAATCCGCTACATATCTCGCATGCAATCTGAGTATCAGCCCATAGCTGATACAGTTGATGTTGAAGAGGTTGACCAGGTCGATGGACCGCGCGACGGCAGAGCCTCAAAGGCTACAGGAAATCGCGGCGGCTCAAGTGGATGGGCCCTTTTAATGGCTAAACTTGAGCGCTCTAAAGGTCTCTTCATGCCCTTGTGAGTTTACCATCCTGGTGTTTTAGCTCTTTTCTTCTGTTCCTCACTAATATATTTCTAGTATGCTCCCTTTACTTTTGGTGTATGTTGCAGAATACACTATCAATCAAGGAGTTGCACCGACCCTTTTGTTTCCCTTGGATGAGACGCCTTTTGAACAGTTTCGTGCCTTTTACCCAACCTACAACGCGATCTACCAAGTCGGCGTCTTCATCTCGCGGTCCTCCACGCCCTTTTTCCGAGTCCACAACTTGTACCTTCCGTCTTTATTGCAGGTGATCAACCTGACCCTGCTTACCCTGCATGCCTTGTTCAACTTTATCCCGAACGTGTATTTCATCTTCCTCGTCGTGTTCTGGGAAGGCCTTCTCGGCGGCCTGGTATATGTCAACACGTTTGCAGAAATTGGCGATCGAGTGCCCGCAGAGGACCGAGAATTCTCTCTGTCAGCAACCACCGTCAGCGATTCCGGGGGCATTTGTATCGCTGGGTTCCTGGGCATGGCTATGGAAGTGTGGCTGTGCCGGTGGCAGGTTGCGGGGGGGAGACCGTATTGCCAGCAGTCGTAGCGTAGTTACTAAGCGTATTGCTGTTATATATGCCTCTATAAATATAAAATCAGCCATAACAAGAACTTTTCTCTGTCGTCGCATTTCCCTTTTGATGCGGGTCACATGCCCCTGCAAAAGGACCCCCATTGGCCCACCCGCGTCATCTTCACATGCGGCGCCCAGCAAAAGGATCGATTTGCATGTGAAGGAACCTGAAGGAACGACCACACTGCAACACTGCAAAATACCACTCCCTTCTGTTACTAATTAATTAATCACTGTCAATCGTTTGGATTCCTCACTCTTGCACAGACCTCATCAAGCAGTTGTCTCTTCTTTCGTCTTATTAGCGCCTGTTTTTGTCGCATTTCTTTATTATATCCTGTGTTCGGTTACCAGCGGATGACTGAATGACTGACCTTGGCTTTCTTTGCATGTGATCTCAAGCAATTCATTTCAACTTGGACGAAACACTACGACTACGACTATAGCTGGCATTCTACCGGGTCCCAGCACCCCAGCCCACCTACTACTATATTCTTCGGGATTGATCCCTGACACTCGCGTTCCGAGCCCCGGTATGAGTGGGTTGCTATCCTTCGGCATATACTAGGGCTTGTGGTTATTATAGGCTGCATCTAGAATGATTGGTTAGCCTTACTATCATTTTTACCCCTCTTGTGGTATTGACTCGAGGAACAGACCACGTCCTGGGTCGGCCATCGACCCAGTTTCGCAAGATCCAGGTGTTCTCCGTGGTGCTCTTCTGGTCTGTGTACTTATTCAAGTGAGTCTAACCAGAACCAAAGAAGAAACAAAACTGACTCCATCTAGAGGAAACCATCATGGTCCCCCAGGGCTCCGCGCCATTTCCAGCAAGCTCTCAGCCCGCCTAACACCATGGCAGACTATGGTAATAACCCTACTCTGGCTGTACATCTCACGCAACTTTGCCAAAATCATGGGCTTTGAAAGCCCCGAACCGCTGGCAAACCTGTACTCTCGATCCTACTTCCGCGCAACGTGGGTGACCACCGCCCTGGATGCCGGATTCTGGACCGCAATGAAAATTAGGCCGGTCTGGCTAAAGGATATTGCCTCGATGGTGTTTACAGTCTACTATCTAATCGCCGCCGAGCAGGCTGACGAAAAGGTTCGGCGTGTGCGGGCGACGCTGACAGTTGAGCATCTCCGGAATTCTTGGAATAAGGCAACGACGCCGTATTTGTCTCTGCTGAATGCTCTGGTTCGCCCGCGGTTTATGAGATACCCGCCGCGAGAGATTAGAATTCCGCGCCCGCGCGGATCGTCGTACCGGGAACCAGTGAATGCATGGCTCTATTTTGACGGAACGCTGGCCGAGCTGCGTGAACAGAATCAGCTAGTTCTGGATGTTCCCGGTGGCGGGTTTGTGGCCATGAGTCCTCGGACGGCGGATGACAAGCTGCTGGCATGGGCTGGCAAAACGCGGGTTCCGGTGTTGAGTCTGGATTACAAAAAGGCACCAGAATATCCGTATCCATATGCACTGAATGAATGCTTCGATGTTTATCAATCGATAGTGCAGAGCCGAGGCCGGTGTGCCGGCCTCAGCGGTAAGAGCCGGCCGCATATCATTGTCTCTGGCGACAGCGCCGGCGGCAACCTGGCCACGGGCATGACGATTATGATTCTTCAGTCTGGCAGAACCGAGACGAGGAGATGGCAAGGAGAAAGCCCGCTTCCTCCGCCAGACGGCCTGGTTTTGGTGTATCCCTCGCTGGACATGAACATTGGGAGCTGGATGACCGAAGAGCAAATGTCGCTCATTCAGGAGAGGGGTATGCGCAAGACGAACGAAAACATCTTGAGACGGAAAAGCGAAGATTACAACCGACTGACCCCGTCTTCTTCGCACACGGAAGAGACTTTTTTGCCTGACCAGAGCAAGAACAACAAGCCGGGCCTGTCGTCCCAGATTGTCGCTGTTGCGGAGAACAATCAACCCACGCAAATCAAGACTCGCATTGCAGTGTCTTCGATGATCTCGTATTTTGGCGACCGCATCCTGACACCAGAGATGATGCGGGCGATGATTATTTTGTACGTCGGCCCGCATAACCGTCCAGACTTCAAGACGGATTTCCTCCTATCGCCCATCCTCGCCCCGGATGCCATCCTTGCGAACTTCCCCAAGACGTATTTCCTCACCGGCGAACGAGACCCCCTCGTCGACGACACCGTCATCTTCGCAGGACGCCTCAGACAGGCCAAACTGCTCCGATTCCGCGAACGTCAAGATCTGGGGCTGGAAAAGTCGAACCTCGAATTCAACGAAAAGGACCACGTAGAAGTCAACCTCGTCCCAGCCATCTCGCACGGGTTCTTGAATTTCCCGGGTTTATTTCCGGAGGGATGGAGACATATCAACAAGTGTGCGAAATGGATTGTCGAGCTGCTGAACCAAGCAGCCGAGAGGGAACTAAAAGCGTCCACGTCGAGCCTCGCGGAGTCGATGAATCAGGATCTATCGAGATCCGAGCAGTACACTATGGTCTCGTCTAGCCATAACCACGAAAGTAGGCGGAGTTCGACGACCGGCGAGTCGTCGGCAGACGAAGACCTTCCGCTAGAAATGGGCGGCGCGAAACTGACGCCGATGACCAAAGCGAAGATGTCTTCTGGAAGTCTCAAACAACCATCGAAGAAAGAAGGAAACACAAATACAAACAACAAGAAACCCCCCCATCAATCCTCAGATACCAACACAAATGGTTTCACCTTCCCGCTCACTCTTCCAAAGCTCAATAAAGCAACACCATCATCATCGTCGCCGCAAGCTTCGGCGGAGCAGATGATGATAACGAGCAGTGTCGCGGATAATGGATCGACGATTACGCGTTTGCCGAGTGAAGAGGACTTGATAGGCCGTCGTATGAATGGGCTTGCGGGCGGGTTGATGGGGTTGGGAGAGGGTGTGCGGACGCCGTGATATGCCGACATCTATTTACGTGCTGTTTTCAAGCATTTTTGAAGTTCAATCTGTTGGTTATTGGATCTAGACGATTGATGAGCAATTTACTACAGTTGAATGACATTGGGACCCCACCAATCGATCAATTGATATTCATGAATGATCCCAGATAGACAACATACATATATGTTAAGACAAATAAAGCTTTTCAAACAACTCTATACTATCTTTCTATATAAGATATAGTGCTTTTTAGCCAACACCTATAAAACACCATCATTCCTTGCCCAAAACAGCCCGGAAACTATCCTCCAAAATCCCCAACCCAGTCTTAATCTGCTCCTCCGTGACCGTCAACGGCGGCACAAACCGCAAACACCCTTCACCAGCAGTAATAATCAACAACCCGCGCTCTCGCGCCGCAGTCAGAATCTCCGATGCCCTAGACGCAAATTTTTCGCTGAGCTGCACGCCCAGAATCAGACCCAGGCCACGGATTTCCGAAATCACTTCGGGGTATTTCTCTTGCAGATATTTGAAACCGGCGACAAACTGCGACGATTTGAGCTCGACGCCATTTTGTAACTCTGATGAGCTGAGGCGTTCGACAATGTGGTGTGCAACGCGGCATACCAGCGGATTCCCGCCAAATGTCGTGCCGTGGTCGCCCGTTTTGATGGCCGATGAGACTTTGTCGGTGACGATGGCTGCGCCAATGGGGATTCCATTACCCAGTGCCTTGGCGACAGTCAAGATATCCGGATGAGCAGCTTTTCTGGTGCCTGCGGGTGCGAGTGCTGGGTTTCCATGTGCCCATAGTGTGCCAGTGCGAGACAGGCCGCATTGGATTTCATCGTAGATCAACACGGCGCCAACCTGGTCACAGCGCTCGCGCAGGGCGACGAGGAATTCTGGCTTGGCCACGTTCACGCCGCCTTCGCCTTGCACCGGCTCGACAATGACACCGCACGTCTTCTCCGTGATTAGAGTTTCTAGCTGCTCGATATCGTTGAATGTGCCGTACTTAAAACCAGGCAGCATGGGCGCAAAGGGGGCTTGGTATTTGGGGTTTGGTGTTGCGGACAATGCGCCCATGGTTCGCCCATGAAAGGAATTGTGGAACGAGACAATCTCGTGTTTCTCGCCTGAGGGGTCCGTTGTCGACCCGACCTTGCGCGCGAATTTGACGGCGGCTTCGTTGGCTTCAGTTCCGGAATTGGCGATAAAGACCTGCGATGCGTCTCGCATGCCGCCAGATGCGATGGTCGATTCAACCAATAACTTGCTGAGAGCGCCTGTCCACGGGTTATGGTACAGATTAGAGCAGTGGATCAGAGTCTCTGCCTGCTCTGCGATCAGCTGTGCGATTTCCGGGTCGCAGTGGCCCAGCGAGTTGACTGCGATACCGCCGGTGAAGTCCAAGAAGCGGCGGTTTTCCATATCCCATAGATAGCTCCCTTGGCCCTTTACGAACATGGGCATAGGACGCACGTAGGTGGGCACCATGTACGGGGTTCTTTCTTTCAGGAACGAGGCTGTCGAGGAGTCTGGGCCGGGGTCGGCGGACGGGAGTGACGCTTCATTCTGCATGACTACGTTAGGATAACAATCTGAGATGAAGCTGAAATATGGATTGAGTACTTGAATGCGCGATTTCTCGCCCGGAGATAAGCTGCACACACGAGCTGTCGTGCTGAACGAGCGTGCTGTAAACAGTGGGCGGTGGACCGAATGCAGGCGGCGTGCGGCCGCTCGCATTGCCATTGTATGGATAGCGCTGATGAACGTATATAATGGAACCAGATTGTCCAAAGAAACGCAATTTTCGTTTTCAGACGTGTAGATTGGCAGAGAATTCGATTGTTTGTTAAGACGAACTGGCGTGAGTCATGGTTGATCGAGAAATAAATTGCTCACTCGCCTGGCCGACCATCGGCCCTGCGCTTATCGATAAGAACCCGCGGCCTTTGCTCGGCGAGTCGGTCAGACTTGCTTCCGCAAATATCTAAATCAACGGAACCGTGGCGACAACACAATAAGAGACATCTTCTCGCACGACTCCAGCTGAAGATAAAAATAAGAAGAAACAAAAATGACACTTTTATTACGAAAAATCCCCAGAACGACTGTGCTCGCCTCGCGACGCGCCCTACTCGCAGGCTCCCGCCGCTCGTTTGCCTCATCGAATAGCCGCCATACAGCCGACCAAAACCCCTTTGCGACGGGCCCAGCGCCTCCACGCCTGCCCAAAGAAGAGCAAGAGATATTTGAAGAACTACAGAGGAAATCCACAGGCGCTTTCAGCACGCCCAGAAAGACCCCGAAAATCAACCAGTCTCCTGATTCGCAGCCCGAAGGGCTCGCGCAAAAAGCATCGTCTGGATCGGAGGAAGAGCTTCACCCGCATATCAGAGAGGGCGTCAAGCCCGAGTTCGAAGGAGAGAAGAATCCCAAGACGGGCGAGGTTGGGGGTCCGAAGAATGAGCCATTGCGCTGGGGTCATCAGGGGGATTGGAGTTACAATGGCCGCGTGACCGATTTCTGATATCTATTATACACGTCTACTTTAACGACCAAGCAAGATCGACAATTTGTTGCAGTTAGAGCATCCTATGTACATTATTATAAAGACAAATTTTACGCCACCATATAATGCAGCTTGCCAACCATACTGATCAGCTGCGATCAAGGACACGGCTTTTCTCCAGCGAGGCGCGCAACGGTTGCCTTGCCTGCTCTGCTATCATTGGCTCGGCCGAGTTCACCGCTAATCCAAGAGCCAATCCTCGACATCTCTTCCAGGTCGATTCCTGTATGCATGCCCAGGCTATGGAGAGTGTGGACCAGGTCTTCCGTAGCGACGTTGCCAGTAGCCCCCTTCGAATATGGACAGCCTCCTAAACCACCTACACTGCTGTCGAAGATTCTGATTCCATGTTCTAAGCCAACCACCGTATTCACCAGTGCTTGTCCGTACGTATCGTGAAAGTGAAGGGCGAGGTCGCTGTTAGCAATGCCCGCCGCTGTGAGTGCGCGCAAGAGTGCCAATGTTCGCGGCGCCGTGCCCATTCCCGTCGTATCTGCAACCGACACTTCATCCGCGCCCATTTCTAGCAGCGTCGCTGTAATCTCCGCAACCTTGGAAGGGGCGACATCCGGTCCCTCATACGGGCAGCCCAACGCGACAGAAACATACCCTCGGACTCGGATATCTTTTTCTTTGGCCAACGACACAATCGGACGTACTCGTTCGATGGACTCGGCGATCGAGCAGTTTGTGTTTGCCTTTGAAAAGGACTCGGTTGCAGCTGCAAATAGAGATACCTCGGTCGTTGTGGTGGACTTGGAATCACCGCGAGAACCCGCAGTGGCGCCTTCAGCTTCCATGACCCTGACTAAGTTTTCCAAGCCTTTGATGTTTGGGACTAGGTAGTTGTATGCAATTTGGTTGTGAGACTGGGGAGGTGTTTTGATGAGATGCTGAAGGATTTCCGATGTGCTGGCCATCTAGCATTGTGTTAAAGACACCATCATCACTTTGAGTAGTATCTACACGCACCTGCGGCACCCATTTTGCAGGCACAAACGAACCTGCCTCTATCGTAGTCACGCCGGTCTTTGCGAGGCGCTCAATCAATTCCAGCTTTGTTTCTAGCGATATCGACTTCTTCTCGTTCTGCAGTCCATCTCGAGGACCAACCTCGACGATGCGAACATGGTCCGTCGTTAACCGAGCCTCTGTCGCAAAGCATCGAGCAGCTTTGGGACGAGCAACCCGTGCGGAGCGGAGCAGCTGTAGGGGAAGTCTAGCCTGATGCATGATGTCGATCGGCTGCTTATAGTTGGGAGTAGGATGAAAGAATAGACAGACGTCAAGGCATGCTAATTAAATACGTAGTTGAGAACCGTGGACAAGGAATGCGGAGAGACTCAGCTTAGCTTAGCCCGCGGCTTATCGACGGCGTTAACGCCCCCCACCTTCCTTCCGCTTTGGTTCCTCCCAGAGTCCCCGCCATGACAAAAAAATAAAAAAAAAAAAGATAAAATAAAAAGTCGCAACTTGCCTTCAGAGACTATACTAGTTGAGCCTATCTACAGTTGAGGAACTACTGCCAACAGTATTCATCTCTTTTAACCGAGTCCACACAATGGAAGACACAGACCCTGCAGCGGCATCTCGCACCCAAACCCGCCAGCCAAAAAAAAGATTCGTTGGTAGACGCACGGCAGATGCTCAGTCGCAAAACGAGGTATCAACAAACAGTGACACGACGGTCCAAAAAGGTATCGTACAGTCTGATGGGCACGCTTACTATCTCGTCGTACGTAGCTAATATGATCGCAAGCAACTCCACGAAGAGCGCCAAGGACTCTCAATCATGTCCCACCAGAGATTTCGGAAAACCCCGATATCTTAGCTGCCATCGAGCTTCTACCAAAGAATTACTCCTTCGAGATTCCCAAGACAATACACCGGATTCGTACCTCAGACGCTAAAAGAGTTGCCTTGCAGTTTCCTGAGGGATTGCTTCTCTTTGCCACTACGATATCGGATATCCTGACGGAATTCTGCCCAGGCGTCGAGACCTTGATCATGGGAGACGTGACGTATGGAGCCTGCTGTGTCGATGACTATACTGCAAGAGCACTGGGTTGCGATCTCCTTGTTCATTACGCACACAGCTGTCTGGTTCCTGTGGACGTGACAACTATCAAAACCCTGTACATTTTTGTCGACATCAGCATCGATACTGCTCATTTGATTGCCACGCTTGAACGAAACTTCCAAACAGGCAAGACAATCGCCACCGTAGGCACGATCCAATTCAACGCCACGCTACACGGCCTCAAGCCGGTGCTCGAACGCGCGGGTTTCAAAGTTGTCATTCCGCAAATCATGCCTCTGTCAAAGGGAGAGATCCTAGGCTGCACATCTCCTCAGCTGTCTGACAAGGAAATCGACGCCCTTCTCTATCTCGGAGATGGTCGTTTCCATCTCGAATCAGCAATGATCCACAACCCATCTATACCAGCATATCGATATGACCCGTACTCGAGAGTTCTCTCTAGAGAAACATACGAGCACGAGGAGATGCACAATCTACGGCGCGATGCTATTAAATCCGCCAAATCTGCGAAGAAATGGGGCATCATCTTGGGTGCCCTCGGTCGCCAGGGCAATCCACACACTATGAATCTGATCGAAAGACACCTTCAAGACCAGGGCATACCGTTTGTCAATCTCTTGCTCAGCGAGATTTTCCCTGGAAAGCTTGCCTCCATGGCTGACGTGGAGTGCTGGGTGCAAGTAGCTTGTCCGCGGTTGAGTATCGACTGGGGCTATGCATTTCCCCGTCCTCTGCTGACGCCTTACGAGGCTCTGGTTGCTCTCGGCGGCAGAGAGGGTTGGGACCAGGCCAATAACGGCGTTTACCCTATGGATTACTACGGAAAAGAAGGCCTTGGACGCACTCGACCGGCGCCACGAACACCGGTTGCTTAGCAATAAGCGAGGGATAACCGGGGGGATACAAGCTACAGAGACCAAAGACTTGGAGAGTTGGTAGCAATTCATACATTCATTCAATGGAAGCTATCTTTTACAATAAAACGGTGCTCCACCTTGTCATCACCCCTTGATGTCACTGTCCGTATTCTCCGCATTTTCGCCACTGTTGCCTCGAAGAGTGAACAAGTTCTTGTTGCCGAGATCATCTGCCGTCGTGCGTTCCGCTGCGCGCCATTTTGTGACAGCTTTCTCGACATCATCACACATCTCGCGAGTGTCGCGGAAGATGCCACCTTCATCGAGTTGCCAGGGTTGCGAACTTGATCGGGATTCATTGGCTTTTCCCAAAGGAAACGACGGACCGAATCCACGCTCGCGTTCGGGGGCGGGGTTGAACATAACAGCGTTCGCAAACATGCGTATAAGCTCTTTTTCCAACTGCGATGAATTAACAATTGCCTTGGGCGGGATCAGCTCGGCTGTCTTGGGAAGCCAGGCGGCGTTTTTCGAAGGAGTGCCAGCGGCAGCAGGATTGGGCGACTCCCCATCGACCGGGGTACTGAAAGATTCAGTGGCAGCAGCCACAGCTCGGTTCCCTTGGTTGAGGGCTGACCTGATGGTTTTCAAATCTTGAGGTCGATAAATCAAGTCCTTGTACCCTGGCGCCTCTCTCTCGGTCAACGGTTTGCCGAAGATGGAAGCATGCTTGTGCGCGGAAACATCGTTCATCAAGGGAGCCCCCGTTCGCGGGAAATTGCGAGTACAATATATGAATTGTGACGAAGGGCGAACCGGAGTGGGTTGAGCACTTTCGATATCCAAGACTTCACTTGCACCACGTTTACGTTTTGGTCTTCCCTTTCCGTGGCCATCTTCGCTCGGCGCGGCCGTAACGGTTGACTTATGTCGAGCTCCTAGCCTTATCTCAGCTTCCGTGTCTTCTGATATACCAGCCGGAGTAGCGGGGACTTCATCTTTGATTTTCTTTTGTGCAGCCGCTGAATCAAGCATATCTTCGTCTTCACGAGAAGCTGCTGACCTCGCTCTACCCCTTGTCGATGGAATACTGTCACCTCTCTTCCCTCTCCTCGTTCTGTCACTCTTTGGTTCTGTTTTCTCTAAACTAGGTGGAATACTTCGTTTCCTACCGCGGCGTGGCTTCTCAGAGTCGGATTGACTAGGCTTTTGCAGCTCATCTTCTTTGACAGCAGGCTCGGGAAGATTGACAGGCGATGGTGCTCTGTCGCTGATGGGACTGACATCTCCAGGCTGAGGGCGTGGTGGTGATCCTGGAGTATCGGGAATGCTTAGGCTTAGGCTTGGAGTGCGCTTCCAAGGCGTGAGAGACCCGGCAGTATCCATAGATGCGCGAGACGGTCGTGGCTTCATGCCTGGGCGGAAGGATGGAGTTCCAGGAAGTGGTGTTTGTGGAGCACTCATCGGTGCAAAAGGGACCTGTGCCGCACCGGGTACGCCGGGTGTACCAGGAAGTGGACTTTGGACAGGCACAGGAACTGCATTCGCAAACGCTGGTTGTCCATGGTGTGCTTGCTGAGGCATGATCGGTCTTTGTGCTGCTGGAAGAATGTTAGGTGTACGAGCCGAAGCAGCAGAGTGAGGTGGAGGGGGATGGGGTGTCCATTGCTGAAAGGCTTGTTGCCCCGGTGGGATATGCGGAGCAATTGGGGTACCAGTTGGAACAGGCACATCTTGACGCGGTACGTTGTCGCCTACATGAGGAATATGATGTTGAACTGGTGGTGTAGCCGGCAAGGTTGGTCCCTGCTGTGCTTGGAACACAATAGTCGAGCCTGGAGGGAGTGTCGGCTGATTGCGGCTCGGGGAAGGCCCAGTGCGTGAAGGAGTATGAGATGGCGGTCGATTCAGCTGGTTAGGCGGCGGCACTTTGACTTCAATCTTTGGCGGTGCAGGCGATATTTGTGCTGGTTGTGGCGCCAGAGGTTGTTCCTTTGCAATGGCCGGTGTCGTTCTAGACACTGGCTTCGGCGTAGTAGCTGGTATAGGTACAGGCTGTGTCCCGGAAACTGGAGGTTGAGGTTGCGGCTGAATCGCCCGTGCCTGGGCAATGGCTGCCGGAGCTGGTGCTGAGGGGTGTTGTTGCTTGACTGCCTCTGGCTTTGGTGGAGTGCCCTTTTCTTGTGGCTTGCTCGGAGGAACTGGTGGTAGTTCGGGCTTAGGAGCTTGGTGTGATGTTATAGGAGCAGCCTCCTGCGGTCGTCGTATTTCTTGAACATCCTGAGCAGTCACGTTCGGGGGAATAGCACTGATTTTCTCTTCCTGTGCAACATCTTTGGCATCGATATCCATCTTGTCACTTGTAGAAGGTACAGGTAGGGCTTTGGCAGAGTCCGGTAACACCTCCGTCGTAACAACATTCTGGGCAGCAGTAGGTTCCGTAGGTTTTTCCACCTGCTCTTTCTGAAGCCTGTCAATCTCCTCACGAATCTCCCTGTACCTTTGCTCCTCCTCTCGAATCTCCTTTGTCACTCGATCCTTGTATCTGGCATAGAGCTGCAACACCAGCGCAGGCACAATGACCGCATGCGATTGAGCTGCATTGTTGCTGCTGTTTGTAATCTTGCGCTTCCTCAAATTCGCATCTTGCACATTATTCCCCCCATTAGTAGCTTCTATGCCGTCAACTGAACCTTCTTGCAAAAGCGTGGTATACAGCTCCTCCAGCGCCTCGGGACTCAGCCGGGCGGTATCAAAAGCGGCATTCTCCTTGACAAAGCGGTTCTTGCGCAGCGTATCCGATATATCAGCAAAACTGGCGGGGGGCCCCGGGGTGGCGAGCGACGCGAGGCATTGGAAAAAGAGAAGCGATTCGAAGGGCGTGTAAGCCGACAGCGGCGGCATTCCCCGTCGTGGTTGTTGGCTGATGCTCGCAAGGGAGGAGGGAGTGATGGGAGCCACTTTGAAAATAAGGAAGAAACGTTCGATGGGAATTAATTTAATTAATTGCCACCGGGTTTTTGCGAGGGTGTGTAGGTAGAAATGTTCCCCGTTTTTTTGGGCTAGTAGATTCGCATTATCTTGATTGGAATTGTTGGTGATCGAAAAAAAAAAAGATGATTCAAAAAAAAAAATCTTGGTGAACTTTGGTAGCCGGCCCGACCGAACAGAGAGAGACGCGCACCAAGTCACGAAAGAACGCGAAAGCGACGAGGGTTTCGGTTCCGTGGATCGGACAACGAGCAAGGTCACTTTGGCGAAACCAAGGCTAGAGTAATTAGTGGAATTCGATAGATATAAGGCCGATGCTCCGAGTCGATGGATGGGATGCGGCCGGTTGGTGTTGGTGGTGGTGAGCTCAATGTGGCCTCATTCCACTGCGTGTTCGCAGGCAGAAAATTGCTTCGCCGGGGGAGAGCGAATGACAGCCGCCCGGGCACGTGATCTCTCTCTGTACTTGAATACTTAACCCCAGTCATCACTGCCAGTGAATATGTAATTACCAAGTAATTAACTGTATACGATTGAGCTGATTTGAAGCACAGGAATAGTTTCTTGAGTTTTTGTTTTATCTAGGACATGCACTCAAAACTAAGCTGGATGCATTCATACCACCCATTATGACTAATGTTTGAATATAGTAAATATGGAGTAGTATTTTCGAATGTGAGACAGAAAGTGCTTTTGAATTCCAATCTTCATTACTGTGATTCAAGTATTGAAATGTTTGTTGATCAGCTTCGTCGATAGCTTCATATGTAACCCCTTGAGCACATACCAAGCTCAAGAAAATCATGCATTTGACAGTTGCAGGCAACTACGCACTCTGTAATTGCTCCGTA
>JBCLNQ010000082.1:0-188377 GCA_039119965.1 Talaromyces sp. DC2
TAGCGCCGGGTCTGGCGACGAGACATGTTAGGACGAATTTTGTCAAAGTGTTGCTGGACGGCGTGCCCCTGCCGCCGGTGTTTTCGAGTGCTGGCCTAGATGAAGCCGGGGAGGTCGATAGGAGCAAGATTCTGGTGCAGGATGTGGTCGAGGCAGTCCAAAAGTTTGATGAGAGGGGATTGACAGTCAAGATCCATGCTACGGGCCATGGCAGTACACGGCTCGCGTTGGATGCTATACAGGCCGCCAGAAAAAACTCGAATACAAATATCAAACATGAGATTGCCCACTGTAATGGTGTTCACCCAGGTGGCGTCCCATCTACTCTTTCATTCTCCATTGCAGGATACTAATCGTATTGGTTAGACGACCTTGCACGCTTCACCAGCCAAAACGTGACCGCCGAGCTCTCGCCAGCCATCTTCTTCGACCACCCCGTGACGGCCGCCAGCAACGGCGCCATGAACTGGGACTTTGCAGCGTTCCTGAACGCGAACACGAACCCAATCACTGTTGGGTCCGACTGGGGCTCGCGCGGGGATCCGAGCTTGCTGCCCACAGTCCACCACGTTGTGCGGCGCGTCAGCGAGTGGTCGTCCTCCACCAAAAACCAACAAGCAAGAGAGAACCCAGTATCGCTTGGCGCACGACTGGTCCTTGAAATGCTGACCAAAAACGGCGCCGAAGCAGTTGGGTTGAGCGGTATTATTGGGAGTATAGAAGTCGGGAAGCGCGCAAATTTCATCATGCTAGACAGGAATATCCTTGACGAAGAAGCAGATTTTAAGAATGTAAAAGTGGTCAAGACGTGGTTTGAGGGGGAGCTGGTGTGGGATGCTGAGATGGACTAGCCCACAAAACATTTCTTATTTATTATTTGAGGTTTAATCTATGAGTACCCTGGGATCTCACTCCTCTCACCAATGTCAGCCCTCACCTTAATACTCTCCATCTCCTCTCCATTCTGCTCTGCCTTGAAAACCCTGGCCACCCACTCCTCCGGCTCAAAATCCACACCTACGGGGTTCCTCGCAAACGCCTCCCCCCTCATAAATGCATCCGCCTCCTCGGCAGTTTCGAAATTATCAACCTGCAACTCAACGCGCGTCCCGTTCGGGTCACGGTAGTACATGCTCGTCGTTGGGCCGTGGTTCACACACCAGACGGGAAGGATCGGCTCTTTTGCCGATTTTAGGGATATGTAGGTGCGTGCGAGATCTTGGAGAGATGCGTATGTGAATGCGATGTGGTCGAGGCCAGCCATCAACGAATTTTCCGGGACAGGCTCGACTGATGGGGTCTGGATGATGGCGAGGCGGTGGTGTTCGTGGTCGTAGCGCAGGAAAGTCATGGTTTCGTTTTGGTGCGCGGGCGTTGCGGACAGCAAGAATGTGTAGAAGGAGACCATTTGAGGGTATTTGGATGGGGTGGTGCGAAGCACGACGTGTGCGAGGGAGATGGGGGTGGGATGGGTGGGCATGTTGTTTGATCGCTGAACGTAGTGAAGCGTTGATAGTTGCTCTTTCTGTTAGGGAGTAAATTGTAATTGGCATCTGGGGTGGAGGGTATTCAGGCAGCCTTTATAGGGAAAGTTTATGCATTGAAATGCGGAGAACTCGGATTTGTTAAGCAGCTAGAACTGCATGTGCTGTTCGTCCATGCAAGGAGCCGGATCACGGATATAACGACCCCTCGTCATAATTGAGGGTAATTATTAATCAAGTACAACACTTTTTGAATCATAATTGTCACTAGACTGGTCGTATTTGTAACCAGACTGCGGACAAAGCATTCAAGGTTGTATGTAGTACATGATGTCACAATCTCCGAGTGTATTGCAGAAACTCCAGCAAGTAAATCATGCAGCTAACCTGAACGAGTATTCCTCTCGGCCGTAGTGGCCTGGCGTAACGAACAGCTGCTAGAGTTGTAGTTGTTGGTTATTAGACTGACCAATAACTTTTGGGCTAGGAAGTTATGCTGTAACATGAAACATTGAAGAATTTTGTAGTCGCTTGTGGTCTGGAAGAACATCCAATATATCCACCCAGAGCCAATCAGACTGACATCTTCGGACTCGTGAGATGATTCAGATGAAGAATATCGTAGAGAAACCAAAAACGTCTTGCATGGGTCAGTGGGCCTATGAATTCAATACTACACGGTACATTGAATGATGTGCAATGTATTAAAAAAACCCCCAAAAACAGAAAGAGACAGACCCCGATTGATCACTCATTCTCGTTATGATCATCAAACGGCCAGTGTTTCCTAATTTGGTTCGCTGCTTCTTCGGAATCCACCAGTAGGCTTGCTTCAGCCTTGAAATGTTCACTCTGCTGTTTGGCAAAATCGTATCTTTCCAAAGGTAACCCACCCGTCAACAGATATACCAAGGTAATTCCGGGATTTTCCCATGTCATCTTCGGCTAGTTGTTGCTCAGCTTTTAATCCAAGGCACTTGTCGACCTCTGCTGGTAAATAACTAAGCGGACAATGTGTGCCCGCACCTCCGAGTAGATCTCGCCAACTTTGACAGGCAGCAGGTTAAGGGGCATGTAAAGATTCAGGGATTGTAATCTTCATATTGCATGTGTGGGAGCATGTGAGGAAGGGTTTAGGAGGCAAGCAAATGGAATTCTGTAGTATAGCTATGGGTGGCTATAGAATCAAACTTATTGCTGAGTTTCAGAAGGCTCTGCCTCATCCGTGCGAAGATAAAACCCCTCCTGGTTCCATCTAGGGTTTCACAGAAGCATCTCAAAGATTTCATAGCCACAGATCTAAGAGGCCACAAGAACAGAATAGAAGATAAAGACAAATTATAGAGCCTTAGATAAGGTATGAAATTCGCCTGTGAGAATGAGCAGAAGTAGCGTGCGATGAATGGATGCTTAAGAGATTCCAGATTTCTAGTTGTGTCTTTCGTGTGCTCAATCTGCTTTAGAATAACTTATGTCTTGAATTTCAATATCTTGACTGCATAGAAGCGCTTGTTGTGAATTGTGTCATATCATAGTCACCGAAGTCATCAACTCAAACATCTTGAACATGGCTAGCAACACGAGCTCAGATCAAATTTCTCAGCTCCACGGAAATAAGAGACTCCACTCGATAAAATGCGGTCCCTCAGAGGTGACATCCAGAAACAGGTTTAGCTCTCTTCGCAAAATTCGTCCGATTCCAATTGTGGTACACATGGGCAGCTTTATTGTCGTCCTGTATCGCCGCTCTACCCCGTTTTCCATGCCTTGCTAGGGAAGTGAGGAACTAGAAGGCAAACCACGGAAACATACGCCATCCACCACGGCGACATAACTGCTCTACTCCAGAAATTGAAACCAAGGAGGTTTTCTCTCTGCTGTTGATATCCCAAACATGCTCATCATTCTATCGCTCCCAGATTCAGCTGCGAGATCAGCTGCTGTTTTACCATGCTTGTTCTTCATCTTGAAGACTTTATCTGCTACTCCAGAAAATGCCAAGATTTCCTCGACAATCCTACACCGTTCTGACCTAACTGCAACGTGCAGGATAGTCTCATCATCATTATTGACCGCACACACATCAGCCCCTGCGGCGAGGAGGTAGTGTATCATTTCTGCGCCAACATCGTCTACGATGCCATCGAATTGCGCATATGAGGAAGATATCGCAAAAAAGGATGGTGTAATATTAGACCAGCAATTTGCTATGAAGGAAGACCTTGCTGAAGACTCGTACTGAGATATAGTTGAGGAATCGACAACGTTTGGGTCGACTCCATGTTCAAGGAGAAGTCGAACACATGGTAAGCAACCTGCTATAACGGCAGTATGCAATGGGTTCCGCTGGTTGTGGTCGAGGGCGTGAATGTCTGCGCCTGCGTCAAGCAACGCCCTTGTAGCATCTACTCGAGAGCTCAGACAGGCGAGGTGAAGAGGCGTGCGGCCATTAGAGTCCGTGTATTCGAGAGCAGCTCCAGCTTTGGCAAGGGTACGCGTTACTTCATAGTGCTTGACTTGATCTGAGAGATCTAGATAGTCTGCATAATCCTGCATATGTGACCCCCAGAAGGTACCAGGCAGACAACCTCGGTTCAGGTCGTTACACGACTCTATGTCTTTGATTGCAGCCCAGCATAGCGGCGTCAAAGAGCGGGCGTCCACGGCGTTGACGTCGACCTCAAGCTCGAATAATCTCCGAATGAAATGTGTGTTTCCACTTATCGCTGCCACATGCATTGCAGTGATCTGTAATGAGCCCACGGATCCAGTTGAGGCGCCGATTTTGATCAGCTCTTCGAGTACTGCTTCATCGTCACGGAGAATACTTTGATGCAATGCCGTGTAGCCATGTTTGTCAACCGCATCCAGAACTGCTCCAGCATCAACGAGCACATGGATCATACGCAGTCGAAGGCTGTCGGAGAGACGTAATGCCGTACAGTCAGGCCTTGATAATTCGTGCAGCGCCAGGCTTCCGGTCCATTCAACTACGTTGGGATTCGCTTTGTAACGATATAGCAACAACTCCAAAACGTCACATTGTCCGCATCTCGCAGCAATTATAACGATGCTGTTCGCATCTGCGCCTCCCTCGAGGAGAACTTTCAAGACATTAACGTGCCCGTCAGGGCATGATTCCATTAGAATGAGGTTCTTTTGCTTTTGGGAGAGTAGATGTCCTTTCTCCCGAACTAGTTTCTCAAGGTCTTCAGCATTTCCCGTGCGGGCTACAGCTCTAAAATATTGGTCAAGCGACGGCACAGGGTCGAGGCTACCACCCAGAAGGCTGACCCGCTCATCAGTTGTACGCTTGTCGATGAACTTGAAGCGCATGCTGCGAGACAAGTGATATTTATTCTGGAATAATTCAAACATCTCCAGTGAATGTTTCCGAATAACACGGTTCAAAGCTGAATCCGGATTTTCTGTGTCAAGATCGATATGATCAAGTTTCATCCGCTCCAACAAGAATTTGACTGTTAGCACTTGATCATTCTCAATTGCTTCAGCGAGAACTGGGTTGGGATATTCATTCGGGGGCTCGAGGCCGTTCTGGATGAACATGGAGAGAATATCATTCAATCCGCGAGCTGCAGCTAATGTAGCGGCCCGGTATGTATTGCTCCAGTTGGCTACCCTCCCAGTCGCCTTAATGATGGCTGTAATGAGCTCTAATGGGTATTGTTTATCCACCGAAATTGAAAGGGCGCGGTCGAACCACTCGCCTGGGTCCGGATATTGGAGGGTTTGAGCTTTCAATTGCGCCTCCATATCAAGAAGGAGGGTCATAGCAGTAGAAGTGTGACCTTCTTCAAGGGCACAACAGAGTGGCGGGTATTTCCGGTAATCTTGCTGCAAGGATTTCGTGTAAGCAGTTGTAATATCCCTTGATACTAGACTACTAGCTTTTGCACACAGAAGGAGATTGACAATGCTTTCAAACCCGCTTTTCGCTGCGAGATGGAGCGCTGAATCGTTCTCATTCCGATCCTTAGCATTCAAGTCCACCCCAGCCTCTATGAGCTGAGTGACAACGCTTTTATGACCGTTGCTCGCGGCAAAATGAAGTGGCCGGCGCCTATACGAACTCACCAGCTCCAAATCCGCACCAGCAAGCCGGAGTTCTTGCACAACACCATCGTGTCCATTCATTACAGCATAATGCAGTGGAGCCAGCTGGGTTGTATCGAGGAAGTCTAGAGTAGCTCGCGCTGAGAGAAGTGTTCTGACGCATTCAACACGTCCATCACGGCATGGTCGAATAATTGGTGTCCGCTCTAACCTGTCGACGGCGTTTGCATCTGCACCGGCCTGCAAGAGACTTTTGACAACACTATTATGGCCATTCCGAGCGGCCCAATGCAGTGGAGTCCATAGATTCCAATCGCGGGATGATACCGCGGCACCGTGTGCAAGTAGATATGCCACGACGTCCTCATGGCCATTGGCAGAAGCCGACAAAAGTGCCTGACTGTTCGTGATTGTAGTGTGATCGTAATCCACAATACATTTCACAGCTTCAATAAAACCATGAGATGATGCTGCTGACAAAGCACAATAGCCTGCGTATGTCTTCGCATGTATGTTGGCACCAGCCAGAAGGAGCTCTTCAATGACCTTTCTGTGACCACAGGAAGAAGCATGCATTAAGGCAGAGTGGCCAGTCTTATCCAGAGCATCTGGGTTAGCTTTATGCCCCAGAAGGAAGTTGACCATTTCCGTATTACCGTTTCGAGCTGCTAGGTGTAAGGGCGTTCGTCCCTGGGAGTCCGTAGTCTCAATCCAGTCACCAATTCCTAACCTTTCAAGAATCCAGACAAATCCTCTTTCAGCAGAGAGATGAATAGCCTTCATAAGATCGCTTCCTGGCTGGTAGTCTCCACTGGACTCAAGAATTGTGCGAGTCCAAGTCTCGGCGCCGCTGTAGACTGCTATCTCTAGTGGTGTCACTCTTGGCTCGACCTGATTGATTCCAAAGCATATCCGGAATCTGAAGTCCACCCTCGCACGAAGCCCGGCCCACCTCTGAAAGGCACCAGTTTCAAGATTGCTAAATCGACAAAGTGCCTGAATCTGCTGCTCATGAAAGTGTTCTGAAGCAACTAAGTGCCAATCCCAGAACAATACAGCATATTCCATGAATGAAGCATTCCCTTGGCCAGAATCTTCACTATTCCAGCTCGGACTACTCTTTATGCATAAGCATGTGGAGACAACGGCGTCATTGCAACGCAAAAGCTTCTGCGTCATGAAATGTAGACACGTTACAACAATCTCATGGTGTGCTAGAGATAAACCCAAGCTTGGGTTCACTGGCTGCGTTGGAGCCAAATAATAAAGCACATCCCTCTTAATAACATATTCAGTCACGGAAAAGTGGGCTACCTGCACCATGCCATCCTCACTAATAAATATTAATGGATAGGCAGCCGACTGGATCTGTGTAACTGGGTCAAGGAGATCGTCCTTGACGGCAGTTGTCCATTTGCGATTATCGTCCCTACTTGCACACATGTAGGCACGCAAAGCCGAGACAAGACTCGAAACGTGAAGGTTTACCTTAGTTCCAATTGTCCAAAGAATGATTAAACGCACCAGCTGTTGGTGGCTAACGGGTGTCGCTTTGAGGCGGTCAAAATAATCCGAGTAGTAGGCAGACAGCGAGTTGGGGAGGGCTTCGAGCTTTTGTCGAACTGATTCGACCGTCTCCTCTTGTTCCAGCTCGTCGAGCACTAGCTTCGCGTAAAGAAACATTCCCTTGGATGTAACGAGTCAGCAAATTCTTGTAGAAAGTTCTCGTAGCTATGTGGGATTACATGACATACTGCGGCCTTTTGAGTTAGCGTTGATCGGACTTTAGTTCGGATCCATGGATGTTGTAGCTTCTTGGACCTCTCAATCCGGAAATCGACAAATTTCGCGATATCCCTGTCTACCATCTCTTTGCTCAGTGTGATACCTAGTCCAAGCGCGGACAGCTCCTGGTCGAAAAACTCTTTAATTTCTGGGGTTGGCCTACTAGTGAGTAGGATCTTCAAGGTGCAGCATCTCAGACATAGACCGCGAATTCTTTCCAAAATACTTTCGAGCTCTTCTGGACTGCACTCGTCAATGGCATCAACTACAAGAAAAGGGGCTTTTAAGCTATTTAAGAGATCCGCCATAACAGTATAAAGCTCATCGGATAAGGATGCAGTGCGGGATCCGCTTCGGATGCGATATTCGCACAACGATTCAAAAGCTTTCGTAGAATCCAATTCCGGACGGTCGAGTAGCTGGTATAACAAAGTCCGTGCGAATGATGATTCTGACCGACGGGTACTCTGAGGATTCTTTGAATCAAAAAAGAACTCAAAAACCGGGAATCCGTTTTCGGTCAGAAATTTTGAGATGAACTTTTTTTTATCACCAATCAACTTCTGATGACAGGAAGAGCTTGGAATACACGTACATGTGCTGCAAAGGTTTTTCCACTGCCTACCAACCCGGTCGTCCAGAGTATCCGTTTCTCACAGCTCATCGCAGACTTCCCCATCCATTCTTGGGTTTCTGGCTGCTCGATTATCCACTGGCAGGTTCCTTCGACCCAATGCTTTGAGAATGTCTTGTGGTACTCGGTGAATTTCTCTGGTGCGAGCCAAAGCAAGGTCCTTTCGACATTCTCCTCTAAGATCCAATTCATCAGCTGGATGTTCTATTAAAAAATGGTTGCAAGTGAACAAACTTTCCCTAGTGGAGAGGCCTGCGGTCTGCATCTGGGCAGTCATCTCCTTGACATCCTGGACGTACACTAGCGAGAGCGCCGTCGCTGTCTGCTCCACGGTTCGGCCATGTCTCTTCAATTGTCCAAGAATTGGCTCGAGCCGTCTATCAAGTACGCCTACCTGTATGTTCAAGAAGAGTTCTATTAAAGGCTATCTTAGCTTCAAGCCCAGAAATGGGATTTCATTAAAGATACATAGATGCAACAATGGACGCACTCACCCACGGCTGATTTGCCATCAAGTAGACCCGTGATCGCTACACAAAATTGCACATACGTAGCAAATACCATACCCAGCGCGTTTTGGAGCATATCTGAATTCTGAAAGTGCTCACAATAGATATTGTACCGTGGGAGAGCATCAACCATCACTGCCACAGTGTCGGCTACCGCGGTGAAAGTCCTGCTATGCTTTTGTACTGCAAGAAGCACCAACTTCAGCGGCGCCCATACGGAACAACTAATTATGATGAATATTTAGACGGTTAATAGGATGCAAACATTGCACGTGACGGGGAGAAAGGAATAATACCCTACGACTGGGTTTATTTGAACGAGCACATCGATAACGGACTGTAGCTCGTTCAAAGGTTGTGTACAGCGCTTGATTGTCTCGAGAAATCGACTCGCCCTCTTGCGTTTAGCAATATTTAGTGATGATTGAATTGTGGTGATTATATCTGATGCGGTGGTGGATTTGGCGAGGAGTTCTCTTTCATCGGGCTGGAGACCTGACAGCTGTGATTCGAGTGCCAATCTCCAAGCTGTCTTACTCGCCGAAAAATCACCTGGGTCAGCCATTTTGCTACCCAGTATTCAAATGAGAAGAATATAATGCCTTCAATTACGATGAGATCGAAGGAGGAGGCCCGGGAAAGCGCATGACATCGGTAAACCAGCGACGAGGCTGACACAGGCTCGGCGGGGTCTCGCTTCCAAACAGGATACAGTTCAGCTGACATCACGTCTGTGCACAGAAGTGACCTCGCGACCTGCTTTTAAAATAGTTGGCCGGACCTAACCTTACAAACAAATTTTTTTCTATATTACTTCTCCCCTCCCATTCTATGCATTGTTAGTCTCAGGACGCTTGACTCATTACTACCACCGTAGGTGCAGAAGCATGTAAACAAAACAAACATGCATCCCGTCCAATACATCACGCGAATCAGAAACAAATATATTGTTAGGCAGGAGATCAGGATTGCGGATGATTAGCGGATTCAAGGAGCCTTCAGTCAGAGGAGGAAGAAATTGAGCCATCTGCAGATAATCACGCAAATTCGTGACATGATCGGTGGGATCGACTTTCTTATAGGATTACAGCTCTCTGTACAACGGTTCAAATGGGAAACGGGCTCGCTCGAATTCGCTAATCCACTTTAACTCTCTCTCCGCAACAGGTTGTAAAACGTCTGTAGAAGTTGAAACTGACAGGGCATTAGCTCGAGTTAGTGATCCACAAGAGACTCACAAAGCATAAACAGGAAATCAAACCAAAGATATACATTAATAACCAAATATATTCAATGTATAATTAGCTAGGACTGAAAAAGACTTAATCAGTAGAAATCTAATAAAAATATATTCAAAATAGTCTATTAAGATCTTATTCTTACAAGTGTATTTAACTATTAAAACTAATCATAATCTAATAATATTAAAGCAGTAGATTTAGTAAGCTTACTTCCTCTCCATTATGGCTTCTTCAGATCATGGGACAGAGAAAGGTTCTCAACCCTTCTATCGAGCGTGAAATGGTTTGACTGGAGGACCTTGACAAGGTGTACGAAAGTGCAAGATAGAGCCTGCTATCAGAGCTTCGAGTTAGATATACTACTTCTGTCGAAATATAATTCCAGACTGTATGCTAGGGACGAGAAGCAGGCCGGGCTGGTAAATGAACTAATAGGCATTTTGGCTGCACTGAGGTACTGAAGGGCCTTGTAACGGACTGGCGTCGGTTTTGTAGGCAAAGAAAGCAGGCTCCTCCAAAATCAAAACCCCTTGTTACCGCTTCTATAGATTCGTATGATTCTATAAAATCTCCTTTGCCAGTCCGAAATGGCTCCTCGGTCAGTTCGTGTCGAACATGAAAATGGTTCACGTTTATTTGTTTAAGATATTGTGGATTTTTAATAGGGTATGAGACAAGAGCAAATAATCAAGGTAATTTCTTGAATCTCAATAAAATGGTACATATGACAAAAAGGGGTTGTCATCTAAACCACGAGCTTCTTAATAGATTTTAACAACTTTTGAACAACACCAATTACAAATGGTAACGTCATCATCTAGACACTATCCGCCATTGAAATTATCAGCTGCCACATCGATCTAATGTTCAATGTGATATGCCCCGTGTGCACAAACATTTCCTCCCGCTCAAATTACAGAATACACCCCGATACAACATCGGAGGCCGAAGACGCTGCTTTACAACCACCGTGGTCCCTCTGGCCCCTTTGATACTAATGGGGTTTATTGAAATATCTCAAGGAGTCTACGACCAAGCACGGCATTCTCTATATGAGCGAGTAACTTAGCTTCCCTGCAGATGAAAATTTCATCATCGCCTAATTCATGGCTTATTGGACTACTGTCGTATGACTCTGTCAATAAGTGGTCCCCATTTAGCAGCTGACTGCCTAATAGGTAACTGCCCGCAACATATCTTAATGTCTGAAGTTTTTTTTTTTTTTTTTTTTTTTTTTTTTTCAGTCACTTATGGGGGTAAGATGGAGTACGATTAGTAAACAGAGTTCTAACGGTTTGCGTACAATAAAGCCTTTATGCAGTGATGATGTTAGCAGAGAATACGAGGAATAGTCGCCGGCCCTATAGATCTGCATTGGCCCTCACATTAGCAAATCCGTATCTTTGTAAGCAGTGTGGCCAGCTAGACTTCCTGTTGTCAGGCTTTACTAGTCAAGCCCTGAGTTCACACTAATCTCTAACCTACATGTACTGACAACAGAAAGACAGGTTGCACAATTAACACAAGGATACAGACGATTACATTGGAAAACTCAGCTATCAGCAGTAAAATTCAGTCAATACAACTGAATATCTATCAGCGCAGCTATTTAGCTTGATTGTCAGGTTTGATTGGCAAGCCGCTGGGAACATTGCCCGTAAAGCAGTATTCTGCATACGAAAGACTGAAGGCTCTAGTACTTTCTGCATGTTCAATCGAGCTCTTTTCCCACTTAGACAAGTCCAAAACCCCTTTGAAAACTTCTGCTAAGCCTAGGGCTTGCCTAGCAGCCTGGTTTGTGCTTGAGCCAGTATGGGGCCGAATTAATGCAAATGCATCTCCAACAAGGATCAGCTTTCCACCATAGAAGACTGCTTTTGAAGCGGCACTCTCTCTGATGGCGGAAACAAACGGGTCAGTTGTCTTTTCAAGAAGCTCGGCAAAGGGCTTTGTGAGAGCAGCTGTATCACAGCTGCGCTTTTTGGCCCATACGCTAGGCTGCATTTTTCCTCTTGGGATAGTTGTAAGATACTTCTTCCCAGAAGTATCGATAAAAATTTCTCTGAATTCCTTGGAATCTTCCTCTATCTTTTCATACCATACCCAAATAAACTGACAATCGCCTGCGTCTGAACTGCCGGTCTCTGATGGTACATGATAACTAAGCCAAATCAGGATCAATAATATACTCCACCATCACAGCAAAGGTATGTTCTTACGACACAGTGTACCCTCTCTCAGTGCGAAATACAATCTGCTTATTCTCGAGGAGCTTGCGTGACGCCTCCGAAACAATCTTCTCTGGAACAGCGCCACGCCAGGTCACATAACCAACGTATTTTGCTGAGACTCCGGGAATCAGGCTTGTGCGAATAACTGAATGACCTCCGTCGGCCGCAATGACCAGATCGGCCTCGATAGAGTTTGAATTTCCAGTCTCGGTATTCGAGTAAGTCACCAATACGCTGTCACCCTCATATTGCACATCTCGCACTCGTTGGCTTGTCTCGTACGTTGCTTGTTGTAATCCATCCTTCCCGTCAAGCAGTTCTGATTTGAGCAGCCGGTATAATATACTCCATGTGGTAAGTTGCATGTTATTCAATGGGATGGTGTTGATGATGTCACCCTGAGGGGCTTTGAGAACCTCCAATTGAGTTGACAACTTTGCATAGGAGTAATTTATTTTTAAATACTCGTTAATGAGTTTTTGTACCTCGGGCCCTACGCTTATTCCAGCCGCCTGGCTTTGTAGAGTACTCGGCGACGATCTTTCAAGAATATGAACCTTGTGGCCGTAGTGTCTGCAGATAATTGCATGCAATAGCCCCGATAAAGACCCGCCAACCTACATGCAATACGTAACATTCAGACTCTGCTAGGAGAAGATGCTAAGGACAAGAAGAAGGTAGCACTCACGATGACAATGTTCATTGTTGTTGTTCTTGTAATAGGTTTAACAGAAAATATCAGACACTCGGTAATGCGGAAAAGGAAAAGACCAGAATTAAAGCTATTACACAATCTTGCTGTCAAAGATTGTGCTTAAAGGTTCAGTGTCCGAGTGATGAAAACGGGACGTTGTCAGATAAGAAAGAAGCACGAGTATTAACTATATAATAACATTTTTCATCTCGACGAAATCACATGAACGACCACAGAGTTATTAAGATGGTCCACCTAGTAGCCAATTTCTTTCCGTACCCGTGGGCTAAATCTGCATATTCGCCGTATAGTCGCCGAGAAAACAACGGGGTTTGATGCGAAAGTAACTCTGTAGCACACCATCGCCGATACTGTATTTACAAGTATCGTAAATCTCCAAAGGACTAGGTGATAGTAGATTTATATGTAAACTTCTAAGAGGCCGGCGAACTTTATTGTTGGACGAGTTTTAATCGTTCTGGGTCTTGTTACATCGACTCTTAGAGCAGCCGCTTGTTTTTTAAAGGTGAGTTAGTGTTTGTTCTTATTCCTGTTATAGAGGAATAAGAATGTTATACCGATTCTTTTGTAGCCTTATCCAAGGGAGGAACAGGCTCGTTCATTCCTATAAGGCTTGAGCAGGGAAATTATCAACGAGGGTAAGACTTTCTTTTGGTACGAATACAAACCGCGGGTATCTTTTTAGTAATATCTATGTTCTATAATTCTGAAAACTCAACTCAACTGACAACATATATTACTTCAGGGGACTTTTATAGGCGGACTCGCTGGATATGCGACTTTGACATTTGTGAGTCTCTCGATCCCTGCGTTTTATCTACACTTTTTTGGTTTGAGCCGTGCTGTCAAAATTGCTTTTGGTAATCGCAATAATTTTCATACTATTGACGATGGTATGCATTTTCGCCTATGTCCTCATATGTGAACCTCATTACTGAGATTATAGAAACCATCATACATTTCTCTATTCTTATGCTACCGATCCCAGCGCTGTCTCGTATCCACGTGGAAATAAGAACACGGTTATTTGTTATAGCAATATTTATTTTCGGTATATTGTATGGCCCTTCAAATCTCTTTTCAAAGATGTTAATATCTATTGCCGACGGTTTGCTGCGTTAGTACGGTTATAACGAATTGTCTCCGCATCAAATTTGTTTACCAACCTCATTCTAATTATGGTAAGACTCCAATTTTCATAAGCTGACATGCCGGGACAGCTAACCGACTTTGGCTTGACAATTCTTGCATTCACTTTCACTTTCTAATAATAACATTTACAAACAGTTAATATCAATCAATAGACACTCTGGGCTTCCATCCGTATTACGCCTGCCACCGTTTGCGCTTACCTTCCCTTGTTGAAGCCACTCTCACTCAAAGTCATTCAGTGATCAATGTTGCCTCCACATTCGCGCTGTCTCTAACCACGGGATCTCTCAATGGATCGAGAAACGAGAATAGCCAAACCTTGACACCTCATGGCAGCCGCAATTCTCCGGCACAAAGCGTGTAACCCTAACCCTAAATATATTCAATTATTGAAAGCAACAATAACCCAATAAATATTAGAATAATAGATTTAGTACAGTTATATGCCGGTCCCACCCAGCTTGTTTCTTCTCCATGATGGCTTCAGTCCCGTCTAACCCTCTTTGAACATGAAATGAAGACGGGCAGACGAGTCCGCAGGTATCCTTAGTCGATATCTTAAGTGCTTGGAGATTTTTATCCGTGTATAGACGAGAGGAAAACTTCATCGCCCAGAGCGAATTGCTTTCTCCAATGATAGAATGGTCTCCAAGCAGCAAGCGCAATATAGTTTATGCGCTCTTGCAGAGGATATAACTAGATTAGTGGTATTCTCAGCGTACGCAAATGTGAAAGTATAAGGGTATTTAGGTGTGTTTCAACTCACATAGCCAAATCCTACAGTTTTACATAACCGTGCAATGGAGCTTTTTCCTTAGTTGCTCTTCACGCAGCAATCCGCCTGTAGCTTTTCTTCGTCGTGAAGAAGCTGACATTTCCTGATCAATAGGAGGATTTTGCTGCCGAAAGCTCCTTACTATATCATTGAAAATCCTCTCTACATCTTCGTCACATTTGGCAGATGTTTCAATAAACCAGCAATTTAACGACTTCGCCAGCATTCGGCCTTCTTCTTTAAAGACTTGTCGCTCGGCCTGCAAAAATCATTCTTGGTACCCATCAAAATCACTGGCGATTGGCACCGCCGTTGTGTAGAGGGCTGCTGAAAAGTCTTATTTGAGTTCATCACATCTTTGGTCTCTTGGATATGGTTGTAGTACCCCCGAATATGAGAGAGAGATTGTCGTGAAGTAACGCTGTAGGCAAGAATGAACGCATCACCTTCGCGAATATACCGGTCACGGAGTGTGGCGTATTCCTCTCGGCCAGCAGTGTCCATAATATCAAGAGTACAAGGCCGGTCATCTACTACCATCCGCGTCTGATAGGAATCATCCAGTGTTGGCTCAAAGCCATCGGCGAATTTGTTTAGGCAAAACTAAGGATGTCCTTAGTGAACGAACACCACCCAAGCACGCTAAGAAGACGACGGAACAGACCCGCACAGCTAGAGATGATTTTCCAACTCCCCCATCTCCAAGAACAATCAAGGTCAACCTTTCAGACATGGACTTTAAAATAGATCCTGGACAGTGTGAACTGTTACGGTATATCGGGAGGTGCTAGACCGTCCACACCACCTAATATGGGAGTATCAATTGAGGACAATATTGATTAAGTGTCCTTTAAGTTTTGTGACAGTGGAAGACACGGTGTATTGATTGTTGTTGGGAAATCGTGGGATTCCGAGGATGTATTTATGTGTTTATTAATAGTGACGTAACCTCCTTTACCGACTGCTCAATAGATCTAGCTCTCGATATGCAATATATTTTACAGAATTTCCAGAGAATACATGGTAGGTAGAGGCAGAGTATTATTAAGGAACCTAGATTATGCAGGAGATGTTAAAGGGACAATTAAGCTCATAAAGTTCTTAGTGTGAGAAAAATAAAGCTACAGGTTAAAGTTATAAACCTAAATATTTAAAGATACATATATGACAACCCACTCAAACGTCTTATTATTCCCTGCACTATAACTTATACAACCTTAGATCATCATGGCTCTCTCTAAATGAGCAAACTTAATCATATAACCGACCCCTACATATATTGTGGAGCCGTCATGGGCCGCTCATTATGACATCATCTAACATGAGAAAGATTAGGTAGTAGTTAGTAAATAGTAATAATTTGAGTCTATATGTTAAGAGATAATTACGAGATACGAGATATAGTAGACAGCAATCAATTTCTTCTTTTTTGTTTAGAAAACTATAAATAAAAGTACGCGGTGCTGGAACAATTCGGACCAATCCGTAGAGGGCCCAAGCACTATGGACTCGACATGGGGAAAGGACATCGCTTCTATGAAGAGCAGATGTATTCACGGACAAGAATTTGTTAGAGTTATGTGTGCGAACTAGTAGTAATGGCAAATTATTATTAATCTGGTACAGAAAACCAGGTGCAAATCTACTATGTCGTTCGCAATAACCATAAGCAAGGAATCCAAACGAAACAAGTTATCTACTTCATGATTATACAGAAGGGCTATGATCAGGACAAAGTCAACTGCACTTATACACCCGGGCGTCTGGGAATCAGAGGCTGCCAGCCCACAGAACGTAGCCCCCATCCACCACAATCGTCTGCCCATTGACGTATTGATTCGTAGCCGCATAAAGCACCGCATTCCCCATATCCCTGTCATTCCCCGGCCTTCTGGCCGGAATTTTTTCGTACTTTTCCTTTGGCAGAGCGCTCTTCTGAGCTTCATTACTTCCTTCTGTCGTCATCTCACTCGGAAAGACACCTGGGGCAATATTATTGATTCTGATTTTCAGGCCAGATGAGCTAACTTCATGGGCAAGCATGTTTGTCAAATGAATAGCAGCCGCCTTCGACGTGTTGTAGCTGAAATGATGCTGCGCAATCTTCACAATACCGGAGATTGATGATGTGTTAATCACAGTGCTAGACCAACCGTGTTCAATTTCGGTCCCCTTGTTTAGCAATGGTAGGAACGACGATGCCATGAAGTAGAGCTGGCAAACGTTAGTACGGTATACCGCTTCCCAGTCCTCTACAGTTTGCGCGTTTTGGTCAAAGAGTGTTTCACGAAGTCCCTGAGGAGTAGCTCGCTCAGTGTCCTCTTTTGAAGAACTGCTTATCCCGGCATTGTTGATGAGAATAGAGAGGTGTTTCTCTCGAGCTTCGAAATCCTTATGCACTTGTGCCACACCTTCCTTGGTGGACACGTCGGCTGCCGGCAATGCGATTATTTGACCCTCGATATCTTTGCCATATAACTGGGCAACACGATTGAGTTTTTCTTGAGTGCGGCCAACAATATACACTTTAGCACCGTTGACGGCGAGAGCTTGTGTAGCCATAAGGCCAATGCCGGAGCCACCGCCCGTTACCAATGCCACTGTCATTCGTTCCATGGTGAGCATACTATTCTAAAGCAAATAACGTTAAAATAAGAGAATACCTTTATTCTTGACATTGAAAAGGTTGGCCAGTTTAAAATCATCATTGTTCACTTTTTCGGCCATTTTTGTAGTTTTTCACAACACGCGGAGCCAAAAACAGAGATTTTGGTGATAGAAAAATAATGAATTATTTCCTCATAGCTAGGTATCTTTATATATTGGTTGGCTCGGCAGCGGCATTAATTATGATTATGTCGATGGATACGACGACGGTACCGCCACTGCAATGGATATCTGATCCAATGTTTACGTCAAGCGTCGTTCCCCACTAAGAATTGTGGACACACATACACATACAAAACAAATATTTCCTGATGTCATCAACGCTTTTCCAAGTATTTCTGCTCTTAAGATTAGCTCATAAAAAGATTGAAGAAAAACGAAGGGCTTGGCAGCTGGTGGAACCTGTAACTGCCATGAATACCATGTTGGCTAACTACCTATGTCCTTTGAACTAATTAACAAATAAGTGGTCGCTTTTCAATCTCTGTGTCAGAAACTAGGTAATTGACAGAATTGCGACAAGGCGAATGGTGCTTGGTGAGGGATGATTCAATGTTAGTTGTCATGACGATTACGGCCACGATTTATTGAATGAATGAATAGGATTCAACAAGAAATACTTTGCCAACAATACATTGGCTAAGTAATTATAGTGCTTGTAATCCATACCTTCCTCAGGCCCCATGAATCATGTATACTTTGAGTACTCAATGCTTTTCCTAAAAAGCCAACATTTAACTAATCAAGTCCTCTATCAGAATGTCTTCGAGTATATAGGATACAAAATTGAACATAATGTAAAGTGACGGAATTATGTGTCAGGCTAGGTTGGTGGACATGTGATAGCCTTATTATCAGTAAATCCCGACTTTTATTTGATAATCTCAGGATCCTGTTAGGCTATTACAAGATATAGTGGAGACGTAGGTCTTCAGATCGTCCACATTGTCCGTACACCTCATTCAGGTAACATGCTGGTCTGGGCGACAAAGCACAAGACAGCAAGGCTCCTCTCTATCGATACCGTACATTTGATAAGTTTACCCCGTTAGGCAAATACTTTCTAATAATCCCATCCCAATCGGTCATCAAACAGATGGAATGTACCTGGAAGCCTTAATAAATTCATTTCACTCCGCGGACACAGGCCTCTTTCGCAGCGCTATATCAAGTACGAAAGAGATCCTTGATTAGAAAAAGTACAGCTCTATTCTTCTAGTGACTAGTATGAGCGGTATTATTACGAATAAGGGTATAATGTTTGCTGTTTATAATTTATCAGAGACAGAAGTTAACCAGCTGACTAGCGATGAAGTGGTCTAAAATTAAGGAAGACAGCACGGGCGGAATCTATGTAAGACACAAGTTCATCAGTAATGCAACAAACTGTGGCACCATTATTCATGCCTAGTTTCTAAGCCCGCCAGAATCAAGTCTTTGTTATAATACTACGTATTAAGAGTATGGTCACTTGGATCGGCAAAAAAAGCAATCGTACTTTCGAATGCAATAGATTCATTCGCTCGAGTCAGCAAACGCCCGAGGGGTGCCCGTTATATTTTAGTATGTGCAAATATCATCTCGCTTTTGCAATGCATTCATTAGCGCCTATGTGAATTAATAAGAAAGAATGAATCGTGTCGTAGTAGTGTATCAAAATGGGGAAATGTTTGTTAAGTTGAAGTGATACATATCACGAACGGGTTGCGTCATACTGAAGTAAGACAAACCCCCTTTGCCATAATATCGTGGCGTTGTCCTACTTCCTGTCTTTTTCCAGCTTGCTTAAAAGTTATGTATATAATCTGCTGATCATTTAAAAGGATATTCAAGGGCAATATTCGACTGATTTCTTGGACATAAGTAAATATAGATATGAATGTACATAATACCAGTCAAACGGCGTCCCGAATCCCAAATACAGCAACCCGCTCCTCCTCCATTGCCTCGTCTCTGGCGGATTTCATTAATACACACCCAGACTTGCAACTTGGCAGTGAAGCAGATTTCCATAAAGAGCGCAGACATCATTTGGAGATCCTTGGCTTTCATGTTTTACCAGAGGATAAGAAAGCGCCGATCGGCCGCGTGGAATTTGAAGGCGTCAGAGGACCTCATGGAACTATTCCAATCCGTCTATTCTATCCCAAAGAAATATCAGATAAGGAAAATGGCAAGGGCAAGAGAGTGGCTGCACTAGTATATATGCATGGAGGGGGCTACACAATTGGCTCGGTGGATGAGTTTGAGAATGGTTTGAGATTGCTTGCCGAAGCCGCAGGTGTAATAGTATGACCCATGATATCCTATTAGAGGCGAAAAATCTCTTAACAGACAACTAGACTGTTGGCGTCGAGTATCATCTCGCTCCGGAACACCGTTTTCCATCACAATTAGATGAATTTTCTGCTGTGATCGACTGGGCACAAGGCCCCGAAGGTCTGGACCGAGGGATCAACCCAGATCTAGTCTTCGGTGGGGGCGACTCCGCTGGAGGAAACATGACCGCTGCACTCGCTTTGCGCCGTCAAGATCAAGGAGTCAAGAACATGGCTGGTCAACTCCTGTTATATCCCGAAGCACGGATTCCATTCGACACACCAGCGGCAGAAGAAAACAATACCGGAGGAAGTTTGTATTTGGTCTGTAACGGAATCTTCAGTTTTGCGGATCATTACCTTCCGAAATCGCCGCGCAACAAGACATATCCCCCGAACCATCGATACGTAAGCCCCGGCATGCAAAAGGCCGAGAATTTGCAGGCAGATCTTCCGCCAGTCGCGCTATTTACGTGCGGTTGGGATCCGCTAAGGGACGTTGGAGTAGAATATGGGAGTAAATTGCAAGAAGCAGGCGTGAGCGTGAAATGGCATCATTATGAGCATTTAACACATGGCTTCTTGCAATTTGCACCGTGGTCAGAGGAGTGTGCGAATGCTACATTGGATGTGGCAAAGGAGCTAAAAAGGATGGCTTCTAGTTGAGTCGAGTCTTTCCATATTATAAAGGGAAAATAAATATACAGGATTCATAAATGGACGAAGAACGCATCTAGCGTCCAGTATCAACCATTAGGCGACCAGTCCGCTTGTAAATAATTTAGTTTTTATCCCTTTATGGTGCCAAAACATTGAGCCTTGCCATTTTGCTACCGCGTGCCGAAGACATCGTTGTAGGCATCTCAAACTACGGTATGATATACCTCACTATGTTGCCTAGAGCTCTAAACAGTCCCTTTACATCATTCTACTTAATTAATTAAATAGATAAGTTAAAGTAATCACTGCTTTTTTAACTGATTTCAAATTACATAAAACTCATGCAGAAGGTATCAACGCATGCGAATAGAATAAGTGCGCAAAGCAACGAGCTCACGGCGGCATCTCACTCTTGGTCTCCTGAGGAAACCCTCTGAAGAGATCAGCTATATGGTCTATAGGTGCAGTCATCAAGCCAACTACTGTTTCAAACGGTGGCTTGTCTGGGGCGCTTGGGTGGCTGCGAGAAGGAATGAATTTCTTTGTTCTGTTGAACTGGGTGACCAAGTTCTCAGATTCTGATTCCTGCAATGCTTGTTCCAATACGACTAGGTCGTGTTCTTCCTCTTCCTTAATATGCTGTGCGAGATCGGTCCAAAGCGCTTTGACGGTGGACTCAAATTCAGCGTCTATGGGCTTGAGACCTTGGAATTTATAAAGTTGCTCCTTTACCTGATAGCAAGCTTGTCAGCCATGATTACGCTATACAACACAGAAACGGACGATAAAGGCGGTATTGATAGAAGACAAAAAGGCTTACAGTTTGATGTTCCGCTCGGTCTTTATCGGCTAGATGTTTCCCGTCAGGCAAATGCTTCTCCATCGCAGGGTAGACAAGCAACTCTTCGGCGATTGAGTGTCGGGCGAGTTCCCATGTAAACTGATTTTGCCATTTTCCCTTCTCATCGAGATCGGCGTTACTGAGAATCTTCTTGTAAGCGTTCTCCAGCTCACGATGGTCGTGTTTGATCGCCTCTGAAATGAGAGTCATGGTAGGAGCAGTGATACTGTAGCAACGTTTCAAAATAGGATACGCAGTTGCTCTGAAGTAGTGAGCGCGAATGAGCATTTTATATACTATTTAAGAAGAGCAGCCAAGGTTGTTAAATAGAGAATGCTTCTAATTTCCGACCATAGCAAGCCATAGATGGATAGTCATTATATAAGTCATGCATGTTTTTGTATTTCGTCCGGAAACTATTTAGATGATTGATCGTGTTACCAATGATGTTGTCAGTATTACCAATGATGGTGATATGATATGTCAGTATGACGCTAATCTTGGACCCCCAAGCCTTGTTATTCAAATACCTTGGAAATATTTAAATGTCTCTGGCGTGGGAGCCTTGTCACTAGAGCCAAGACAGTGAAGAACCTAGAGAACCAGCTGAATCAAGACCTAGCACCAAACGCTATATAGCGATGAGCTCTAGCGTGTCCATGATCCGAGGCGAGGCAATAATATCATCGGCCATTATGTCGGGCTGCGCCGCGCTACGCCTTGTAGACGCGCATAATAATCACCAAGAACGAAAACGAGCATAATTGAAAATACGTCTTAAGTTATGGCAGGAATATAGAGCGCATGTTACGATGGCCTGCGTAGCTTCGCGCAAGCCAAGAGAAGATTACGTGGGCGGTTGAGTCCTGACTTGCCTACTTTCCTGTTCTGCATGGATAATGAATCTGCTAATGCCCATATCTGCCCGTTGAATAAAAAAATATCTTAGAAAGATCCTAGGTATATATGTAAATCCACTCTACGTATATTATAATACGTATTCAGCACATTAATTAATACGTATAGTACCGATTCACCACCCCACTCATGGCAATACTCATAACTCAGCAACTGGATTTGCAATCCATTCTCGCTATGCAGTATGGAGGCCCGTTCATTCTTGTCAGCCGGAAAAACGGTTGTAACGGAGCAAACCCATAAAGGGACACTTAAACGTTTAAGCAAAAACATAACTCTTAATAAAGGGTCCCTTTCTGGCCATGGCGTAAAAAGGGTTCATGATGGAATCTAGAGCTGTCTATATATAGAGGTCAAGAAGATAGAAAGATAAAAATGGGGAGCGGGGCAAGTACCCGTGGTCTGCTTAAAGTTTGTTTGTCAGTCTGATATCACCGCGGTACCGTCCGGAGACCAGAGCCGGATTTGGGCAATGAAATCTGCATGCATAATAAAAACTACATCATTCCTTAGGTGCTTTAAGTACATAGTACATATAGAGGATTTGACAGTGGATAGACAACCATATCCGGTCGCCAGACACACAGGACTTGCTTGCGGAGACGCAACCATGACCACTGGACTCAAATCCGGATGAGGAGCGCATTCCATCGATTGCTGGTCATTGCAAGTCCGTATGAAAATTAAATAAATAGTACGCATACTACGCCGCAGCTGCCGGTTCTGGCGTGTATCTTCTGCAGCCTACAGCTCTAAGCCCTTACCTTCTCAAGAAATCAATCCTGTGGTCCCCGGAACCGATTTAAAACGATATTTCATCTCAAAGATGCTCAGTGAAGTCGTGCTTGCGATTGTATTTTTCCAATCTCGCGCTCAGGCGTACCCTGCGTCTAGTAGTGCCGTGGCTCCAGAGATTGTGAGCCAGAATGGCTATACCAGCGCCCCATACCACGGATCGTACACAGGGACGCCCACCACCACAGGGGCAGCCCAGGCTCCAGGGACATTGGCGCCCTCGATCAAGCCCAAACCGCTTAATCCGACGGCAACGTACTACAATAGCCGCGGGGTGCCGCAGCAGTCCATGCCCGCCCCCTACGTCCCTGCGGGCGGCTTAGGGACGAACGGGACGCTTCCCCGATACATGGTGGAGAGCGATTGGGACTTCGAATCTATTGCTCTAGGTGTGTACCAGGAATACATCGAACTGGACCTCTTCCATGACGGCCTCGCCCGCTTTAGCGACGATGAATTCAAGGCCGCTGGGCTGGATCCGGAGGCACGGTCGCTGATTCAATTCATGGCCGACCAGGAGGTTGGGCATGCGACGCTGCTCAGCAACATGCTCGGAGAAGCTGCTCCGAAGCAATGTGTGTATGATTATCCCTACCGCACGGTGCGTGAGTGGGTGGACTTCATGCAACGCGTCACTCGGTTCGGCGAGTCCGGTGTCTTGGGCTTTTTGTCGCACCTTGACTCGCGCGAAGTCTCGCAGATGCTATCGCAGTCCATTTCAGTGGAATCTCGCCAGCAGATGGTTTTCCGCCAGATGTCGGGTCTTGCACCGATGCCAGTCTGGTTTGAGAACGGCTGGCCGCAGTCATGGCAGTGGACTATGCTGGCTCCCTATATTAGCTACTGTCCAGAGAACACCACGCGCCTTGCCTGGCAGAACTTCCCTACCCTGCATATCCTCAACAACCCGAACATCAACCGCATTAACGCCAACGAGACCCAGCAGAACGGGAACGAGACAGTGGGCGGCCGGATCACAGACCCGTCAGCTGCAAACATCACCGGGAACGATCAAGGTTGTATCAATGCACAGGGAATCGGTAAAAACTGTGCCCCGGGCATTGCTAGGAACCGTTCTCAACCTCTGTCGTATCCAGGCAAAAGAGTATACTTGGAGTGGGATGCACCTGGCCAGCAAGTTGGACCTAACAACTCCTACACCACCGCAACTACCGCCGGCAATCCCAAGTTCGTCGGATGGAGCAGCCAGCTGAATCTCACCTATTCAAACTTGACTATAACGGGCCCCAACCGCGGATGGACTGAGCAGCCCAGCGGCTATGTGTTTGGTAATGATGGGATCATCAACGGCACAATGGCAGTGATGTTGACTGATCTTGACTTATTCGTGACTCCGTTTAACACAACGGAGCTTAACCCGCACATCGTGGCCCTTGGAATGTACATGGCAGGTTGATTAATAACCCCTAGATATAGCCTCTTACTTAGATTTACTATTACTATACAGTTTATAAATAATTAATATACTTTATACAAAGTCATTATACTTAAAGATAAACGTGATACTCCTTGACATTATACTCTTAAAGTTCCTTTTTAGAGTCGTAGTAGAATTATAGTCTAAGCAATAATAACAGATATATATTTGGTAGTGTTGAAAGTTTCTATCAACTTAAATTCCTATAATAAGGAACAGACTGAATAGATATAATATACATTGCATTCTTGAAGATAGGCATCCTTTATAGAATATTGAACTTAAAATAAACAACCAGACACATTATTAATACTACACATAATACCTGACTCGTCTACAGTACTCATAAAAAGATTGTTTATGACTACAATGCCTTTCACAAAGAGTATACTCATATTCTCTATTATTATGTTTAAGATACACGCCTACGGGACAAGGCCGCTGTGCTGCAAGCAGGCGATGGGATAACAAATAGCGTCATGCGATAGACATTCGAGGCTATGCTATTTATCAAACTGTGCCGATGTAATTCATACTGCTGGACAGCTGCACAGAGCATAACAACGTGGTACAAACAATCAAATTCGGGCGAGAAACCACTTGCTCGGGAACCTCCGAATGCTACTACAAAAATATGTATTAGTTAACATTGAACTGGAAATAAGGAAGAAGCAAAGGAATGCGTTTATCAACTGATTTTTGATAGCTATAAACATTGATTCATACAACTTAGCGGGGTTAGAGGTATATACGATGCTAGAAGCACATGAAGTGTTCAAAAGTTTATAGCTCGCAGTACTCCGTACGCTTACTAGTATCTATCCCACGAAAGTTAAAGTTAATAACTCCCCTACGATAGGATCTAGAATGCCCAGTAGGCCCACAAACCAGCGCCACATCAATCAGCCATCATCACTAGGCAACTAGTGCATGCATGTCAACAAAACTTTTTAAGCTTTTTTTGTTTACACACTGACAACACACATGGCTCTGCACGTTTACTTTTGTGCACATAGCAGCCCATTCCACGCTAGTATCCCTCTTAACTCCAATGGTCCTGCAGCTGCATGTGGTGCACACACGATCATGACGCAACCCTACATCTACTCCAGACCAAGTACGAAGACGTGCGTCAATCTGCACAAGGCATATTCTCCCGAAGGGATAATGTGCGCCCTGTGAGCCACCCTGGCGGCCTGAGGCCACATCCTCTCTCGCACCAGGCAGAAACCATGGATTGAACCATGAAACCATGGAGACTACTCCGGAGCAAAGCACAGGGAAACGGACCAAAAAGCAATCAATTCGCGAAAAACAACATCTAAAAACCCAACTTGCAAGATACTAAGCTTATTCACGGAGCGAAATGGGGCAAATATATAATGAGAGGAAATTCTCGGAAAAGTTGTAGGAAACCTGCATGTGGCCTATGTTAACCCCATGTTAGCCGCACAAAGTGCCATTCTCCCTTCGCGCGACCTAATTCGCTGTTGGCCTTTGTAACACGAGTGAGCGGACTTGGTGCAAAACCGTGGGTAACAGGGACTGTCGTTCCTACATATCATCCACAGATTCTTTGAAACCTATATTCTGAATGATTCTGAATAATGGTCGAAGTTACGCGACCAAGTGCGTCCCGAAACTCAGAATTCAAGAATTGGTAATGCGCCAGTGCATCACGTAACCCTATGAAGCCAATGTTCTGGAAGGCGCTGCCGGCAATGGATTGGCCGATAGTGCTTCTATATAATACTAGCCCATGTTAGAACAACCTGGAAAAGAGTGAAAATTACAATATTTAAGATAGTAGTAAGCTAGTTGATGGTAGCAAATTTTGTGAGCATTAGAATATCTAGCTTTGTGTTGGATTTTCGGTACGATAAAGATATAAATAGAAAAAAAGAGATTAAAGGGAGGAGGAAAGAACTATGTAATGAATATAGCAACTTATTGGTGCTTTCCTTCAACATCAAATTTATCACTTACTCAGCCCAGATGACGCTGCTCAAACCGTCCTCCACGCCGGGGGTTCCCTGGGCACCGAACTGAAGCTGGGCCACGAGGCTCCCGAGAGCACCGGTCTTTGGGTCACGCTCTACAATAGCAACGTCGGACGACGCCTCATTACCAATGGCAAGCAGGGTGCCGGCTTTATTGACAACAAAAGTACGTGGTGTCTTGCCATGCGAGGTGGTCACATTCTTGATAGTCAGCGAACCGTCGGCGGCAGACGCCTGCAGAAAAGCTATCGAGTCGCTAGGAGAGAAAGTCTGGTCGTTGCGTACAGACACATACACGTCCTTGTCGCCAAAAACATGCACTTCGGCCGTAGTCGCGTTGCTGGGTATGTCTTTCAGGGACGGCACAATCTCGCCGTCATCCTCGAGCACAAGACAGCTGTCGCCATACGTGACCTTATAGGTGCTGACTGTGTTGGCGAGCTCATTCGCGATATAGAGCACAGTGTATTGGCCAAGATCTGCAGTCCACCACGCCCCATGGCGCGGCCCATTCCCGCCCTTGACAGCAAAGGCATCGCATTGGTTAAGCGTCCCTCTCGCTTTGTCAATAGCAAAGATGCGGATCCTGTCAGAGCCTAGGTCGGGCGCCAATACATACTCACCCTTAGGGTCGATAAAAGTTTCGTGCGGGTGCGCCGCATCCTGGCGTGAGGGGACAGTCGGCGGGCCTGGTAGGGTGAATTCAAAGGTCTGCAGCGCGGTCGAGTCGTCCGAGATGGGCAAGGCGAAGTTGGACACGGCGGAGCCTTCGCTACAAGGGTTGTCAGGCATTCTTTCCCCCCCTTTTTTTTTTTTAAAAAAAAAAGTTTTTGTTAGAAGGAACATACTAGTGCGCAATGGCCAGGTAGTCCCGCCCGTCAATATCATTATAGATCACACTGGCCACGCCACCGGGCAAGGTGGTCACTTTGGCAGTCTGGCTCAGTGTGCCGTTACTTGATACGGTAAAGCTGGATAGCGTGCCATTGCCAAAGTTCGCGTTGAAGCCAGACTCATCGACGCAGTACAGAGTGCGGCCGGCCGAGTCGTACGTGAGCCAGCTGGGCATGTCGCCGCAACCTTTCAGCGACCCGGCCAGCGTCAGGCTTCGTTTGACGGTGTCCAAGGCTAGAGTGTAGATATGGCCGTCGTAGTGGGATACGTACAGTGTAGTAGTGGTGGTTGTGTTGGTGGTGGTCGGTAGCGCGCAGACGGCGCCGACGAAGATGAGAGCGACAGAGATGGCGCGCATGTTGATGTTTCTTGAATGGTTGTATTTGACTGGTTCTCTTTTATAGAGTTTAATCAGGATATCAGCATGGTTGCTTTGTTCAATCGCGTTCCAGTGCACCTGTTTATAAAGTAAACCGGCAACTGTAAATTTGCGCGGTGTTTCCTACCATGTCGATCTGCTATTAGGCATAGAACTGGGGAAAGTCGGATGTTGCGAATATAGCCGGAGAACATAAAAGCAAGAATCCTCCACGAAAATGTTCAAAAGTCGTTCAAAAGGTGCATCACTAGCCTGAAATAGGGTAGTACCAGGGCAGTACCGCAAGAACAAGCCAGCTTGTCAAAGGGCTAGCTCTGGCTGGCATTGGTGATGACGTGGGACTATTAGAAGAAAGCTGCTGCAGTGTTTCATATTTAGAGGTTGTTTAGTTAAAAAACTAGAAAATGAACTAAGAAACGAATAATATTCGGAAGTTTACATATACATACATCGTCAAGTTTTAACTGATGTCTATCTAATTTAGCATTTAGCCGGCAAACCAGCCGCCGTAGTGTGCCATTTGGTAGGACTTTTATACCCGCTGAGCCAAGAACGCGTGGAGAAACTGCTAATTATAACGAAGCATAGCTGTCAATGTTTGGAATGGCGGACGCTTGAGGCGGGGAGGTCCACCTTCGGTTCTATTGAGGTTCAAATAAACCGGGAGAACCCGTCTGGAACTTTGGGAGGTCAAACTTGCCCCTTACGGATTTGACTGAGTGCCAGTTCCGGATAATATAGTTATCGTATGCAGAGTAGCAGTGTCATTTGCATAAATGAGTTTAACCACATTGGATGGGGCGAATTGGTTGACGGTAGGCCTAAATCCCGATAGTCCGCACTGAACACAAAAGCTTCATATGGAAACATTTAATGCTCTATAATGCTATTTCCTCAGGGCACATTCTCTTTGTAATATAAAGATAGCTAATGGCACTTTATAACACCATTCTAATCTCTGTTGAAGTAGTCTCGATCAGCCTTGATTTCGATCAGCCAATCGATTTCTGAGCGTCATGAAGCTGATAGTTTTGCTTTACATTGGCTACTGCTTCGCAGTTACCCATGAGAATATATTAAGCAAAAAGCAGACACTGGCACAATGTCTTGATTCTGCCGGGGTTCCGTTCCTCGTACCTAATTCGACAGATTGGGAACTGTATGACTTATCCTACAACGAGCGACTGGTGTATACACCAGCTGCAATTGCAGTACCAACAACACCAGATCACATCCAAGCAGCGGTATCTTGTGGTGGGGAACAAGGTGTCAAAGTTACACCAAAAGGAGGAGGCCATTCCTATGCATCACTAGGCCTTGGTGGAGAAGATGGTCATCTTGTGATCCAGTTAGATCATATGGACCGTGTCACACTAGACCCAGAGACTAATATTGCAACTGTTGAGCCTGGAGCGAGATTAGGTCATCTGGCGTTAGAACTGTTCAATCAGGGGAATCGGGCTATATCTCACGGGACATGTCCAGGGTGAGTGAAACTATTTTCAAAGTAAAGAGAATAGCTAATTTTGAAAGCGTCGGCGTTTCAGGCCATGTCCTTCATGGAGGGTTTGGCATGGCATCTCATACCCACGGGTTAGCCCTCGATTGGGTGGAAAGTATGACGGTGGTATTGGCGAATGCAAGCGTTGTTGAATGCTCTCACGATGACCATCCGGATCTTTTCTGGGCCATGCTCGGTGCAGGTTCGAACTTCGGTATTGCCACATCATACAAGTTCAAGACATTCGAGGCCCCGGAGAACGCGACCTGGTTTTCTGCAGAATTACCATGGAACCAGAGCACGTCACTACTCGGCCTAGAAGCCATAGAACATTACGCGAGAAACGACATGCCGGCAGAGCTCAACATGCGTCTCGCGGTATCATCATTTTCGGGATGTTCTATCGAGGGCGTTTACTATGGAAACAGTACAGAACTCGAAGATGCACTTGAGCCGCTACTAAACAAGACTGGAGGTTCCATTTCTACAGCCGAAACCAGTGGTTGGATAGAGATGTTGGAGCACTATGCCTATACAGAGCTCAACATAACCTACCCGTACAATGCAGTTAGTGACTCGAAGCTCACTCTCCTAGATAGTATAGACACACTCACTGGTTTATAGCATGAAACGTTCTACTCAAAAAGCTTAACGTTGAAAGGATTGAATGGAACATCTGCCAGCAACTTTGTCAACTACTGGTACGAGGCTGCTAGGAACGTGACTCGGATCTGGTGGATCCAGATCGACATACAAGGCGGGTCGAATGCGGCAGTCTGGAAGACTGACGCGGATCTTACCTCCTATGCGCACCGAGACAAGCTGTACATTGTCCAGTTTTATGATAGAGTGATATTTGGTGACTACCCAGCCGATGGGTTCGACTTTCTAGACGGGTGGGTATCGACGACAACTGCTCCCCTACCGCAGTCTGACTGGGGTATGTATATCAACTATGCAGACGCACGGATGAATCGCACCACAGCACAAGAAGTCTATTGGGGAGAAAGCTTGTCTAGGCTACAAGAATTGAAGGCAGAGATAGATCCAGGGGAACTATTCTATTACCCGATATCGATTGAGCCGGCACTAACAATGTAGATTCAAAGTTTTCTCATGCACTACATTATTACCAAGAAAGACTATCTTCATTGGATTTATGAGATTTTCTATTCGCTTTCTTTAGTCAGCGTCTCAAACCGCATGGCAGTAGTCTGTTCATTTCATAAACCTTTTTTCCGTGATCAAGGTCAATTGAAACTCGTCCAAATTAGAAACTATACATGGCGTTGGAAGTTTTGAAAGCTGCAAGCTGGTAACTTGCCATTTTTCAAGGGTTAATATACGTAAGCTAATGATCCTGGAAGACCTATATAGTTGAAACATAGAAATCGATTAATTAATCATATGCAGCGAAATGGCTGGATCGCTTACTGAATTGCCGATATTCCGCTTTTAACAACGGAAAGCACACTCTTGGCTTTTCCTCACGTCCTAACTTATAGCTTGAAGATTGAGCACGTTTTCATTGATTCAACTGTTTAATGTAAGTACCTAGTAGTATGCTAGCTTAAGGATATTATGTTTCAATCAGAATTTAACCGTACCGCCTGCTTGCCTGCTTACCTACACCTTTCGATTCTGGATGCGCACTGGATCAACGCTTTCTTTTTTTGGCTGAATGCGAATTTTCAATGTTTTTCAATCAAAACGTTGAATTTATCCATACCATCAGCTCTCTGAAAGATGCAAATATGAAGAGGAAGATAGTATATTTTTTGGTTATAATAAGAAATTTTCTAACTTTTTGGTGCTTTATTAGTATGTAGAAGATGTTAGTTTTTATCCTTATTTAAGGGGTGGAGTAAATACCGACTCGACTTGTTCATGCAAAGATGGCACCGAATTTAAAAGCCCATCATATTATTGAAAATAAATCATTGGTCACATATAGATCGCTTATGCCTCTAATTTAGCAAACAATCCATAACGCCTATTCGCCATAACCTGCAGGTGTTTGGAACTGTCAGAGCATCTCAGAATGGTGCTGGAAACCTGCGAAACATTGCCTGGCCGATGCTCAAAGCCCTTTGTGGATATTTGAAAGACAAACAAACTGCATATCAGGCTGAAATGGCGGTTTTTATACGGGATAAATCTGGAAAATACGTAAGGATGCAAAGAATAAGCAGAGCACTTGCTTCTATCGGTTGGTCTAAGAAATTAGGTCGTTGAGTTGCCTAGGAACAGAATAAAGACTTACGAGAATTACGAGAATTCTACCTATATAATATCTCCCCGTACTCATTGTCTCAATTCGTATACGTGGATGAATCTCGTTGCGATAGGAGAGCCGGGTTTCGACGAACAAATTTCACCGGGAACAACATTATCAAATATTGTATGCCTATGCTTAGGATGGTATTATCTATTCACGAGCATTTAATGGCTCAACCGATGCATAGATCTATGAAAGTTTTAAAGATGGATGATATAATATATTATAAACTTTGTGCTGGGATGACATTTGTGGTAGTAATTAATTAGTAGATATATCAACTCGGAAAATACACTACTATGGCCATTTACCCTTTATATCGTCGCCTTCCTACTCTGTAGATCTATTCATGGATCATACATGGAACGTCTTCACAAAACTTTAAAATCTTCCCATTCTAGACATACTTAACCAAGCTTACAAGCTTATCCCTCTCATTGTGTTTCTTTCTATATGGATCCTGCCAGCAGTATAGTCCTAAATCACAGGATCTATTATCGGGAAATAAATTTGAGCCGGTCTGATGAATTAAATTACTCTATTAAAAATCCTGAAACTTGGGTCGGCGAATACAGGTTTTCCAATCCCCGACACAATGAACAAGGATTCCCTCCGAACCTATAACATTTTCTCCAAACATCCCGGCAGAGACATCTATACCATATCCGAGCGAAATTAACTTGACAGTGGCGCTGAATTATCAGCGAAAACCACTTATGCGAACAAAGACATCAAGTTTTCTTTCAACTCGGTAAACTTTAGACGTGAAATATAAACTTCAAGCCTGAGTTTTGAGTGTCCCGAATGAAACAATTGATGGCATCATCAATTGATCATTACGGATTGCTCGGATAGTTAAAATAGTCCAGTCTGCCATTTTTTCTCTCTTGATTTTTCTTCACCTTTGATTTTCTGGTCAGAACAATCGCTGCTAAACATTAGTAGTAACAGCAGTATCAATTTGCCAACCAACCATCAAAATGATTTTCAAGCCAGCCGTACTTCTTGCTGCTTTCGCAGTCCTCGCAGCAGCACTGCCTGCGGACGTGAAGCGTGGTCAGTCACTATCCCTATGTTCACAGAATACTATTTCTAACTGCCGCCAGACTCTAGCAACCTCGTCAAGAACTCTGTTGGCTTGGATGTGGATGAAATTAGTAATTATTAATACCAGTCGAAGAAACGATTCAAGCTGAATTAGATCTAGATGGAGTGATCGGTGAAATTGACAAAGACTTTGGGAAGAAAACAATACCCACTTGGGACGACCCTCAGCCTCCTGCGAAGCGCGAGGAAGAAAGTGGTTAGTTAATGAGTGCTTATTTTGTCGATAGCACAACTAACAGTATACGGGAAGTCGATGACCTTGCCAAGCGTGAAGAGGATGCTGGTTTGTCAACGCATTCTGGTTCTTATGATGGCGTAACTAATATGTCAGGCCAAGTGGGCGACCTCGCTAAACGTAAGGAGGAAACTGTTTTGTGACTTGATTTTGTTCTCTGATAGCATAACTAATGTTTACAGGTGATGTCGGCGATCTCGCAAAGCGCCAAGAGAAGTTAGGTTTGTCAATGTATTCTTGACTTCATGACAACACAGCTAATAGACGTAGATGGCATCGACGACCTCGCTAAGCGCGAATATGAGTCTGGTACATGCCGCCTTTCCAAGTATATTGTTTATGTCTAACCAAAAAACAGACGGAATCGATGACCTCGCCTAGTCGTTCAATGTTACTGGAGGTCAGTATTGTGGCCGACGCATGAGCATCAAACTGGTTGTCTGGTTGTAGTTGGGCTTGTGGATTTTATGGGTTGATGAGTTGATAAGTTCTAGAGAATTGAAATAAACTCGCGTGTTGAATGAATCCAACTATAGAAATGTAATAATGATTACTCGACTGTAGAAGTAATACCTATATCAGTCAATCTAAACAGGTCACGTGTAAGGCACCAAGGCAGCCGTCTTAGCATTCACATGCAAACGACGGGTCAAGCTCAACCTCGCGTCGCCCAAACCCGCCTGATCAGTGATCACTGCTCATCCCCTGCCCGTGGGGCCACGCTCGAGTTTTCTCTCAGCTATCAGCTATCAGATATCAGCTACTATCAGCTTATCTGCAAGTGTTCGCTGAGCTGGCGCTGAATGGTTCGTTCGGTGTGCTGAATCGCGAGCTAGTCCCAAGAGCTGATGGACTGCAGCTGAACCACAAAAATTTATTTGCTATATTAAAAGCATGATCGTCTTCTGATCCTCCACTTTGTTCGACCTCATCAATCCCACGCGTACATGGCGCAAGGGCATACACGCCTTTTGCAGAGTTGTGCGGGCCATTATTCTTGATCATGGAAAAGTTTTCCCAGTTCCGGGACCGAGGCACGTCTTTTTTTTGTCTTCCACACATGTTGTTTGTGACTAACAACAGACAGGCTCCGGCATCGCGCCCTTCTTCCCAGTCCCTACGCAGCCCTCGGGCTGTGTCCTACCGCTGCACCTCTTTTTGTTCTGCTTCCGACTGCCGCTGCTTATATTTGTGTGCCTGAGCTATTTCCTCGTCTTGCAATTTCTTCCCATCGGATCGCTGGGGAAAAAGGCGTCGCTATGGTGTATTCTGGGCGTGCCGAGTCTGTGGTGGATTGACTTGCAGGTTGATGGTGTGAAGAGGGGGTGAGTGTGCTGAAAAAAGAGAAAAAGAAAGAGAATTTCGTTAATCAATGTATAGGCACCTCGCGAGCCAACGATCTCGCCTCCCCTCGGGCAAATCCATCATCGCCTCGTCCTTTACCTCGCCCATTGATGCAGTCTACCTGGCCGCCATCTTCGACCCGATATTCACCGCCTCGTATCCAGACACACGCAAGGTGGAGCAGCTATCGCTTCTCGGCGCCATCCTGCGCTCCTTCGAACCCCCCGAAGCCACCCCTCCAGCCGGAACCCGTCTGGTTGAGCTCTCTGAACTGCTCGAAAAATACCCGTCACGCCCAATCGCCGTCTTCGCCGAGTGCACCACAACCAATGGCCGCGGTATTTTACCACTCAGCAGATCGCTTGCCTCGGCGCCGCCGCGTACCAAGATCTACCCGATCAATCTACGCTACACGGAGCCCGACGTGACCACGCCAGTGCCGGGCTGTTATACCAATTTTTTGTGGAATCTGCTCAGCAGGCCTACGCATTTCATCAGGGTGCGTGTTGCAGAGCATGTGAGCACGAGCAGTAGGTCGCCATCCGAAGGTCGCAGCACAGCGAACAACTTTTTCGACGACGAGGAGGAAGAAGACTCCTCTTCAACTCTCGTTGACACATCCACCACCACGAATGAATTAACCAAAGATGAAAAAGCTCTTCTGGACCATGTCGGCGAGTCGCTGGCGCGTCTGGGCAGGGTCAAAAGAGTTGGCTTGGGTGTTAAAGAAAAGGCCGATTTTGTGCGTGCGTGGACTAGACATCGACGACGGTGACGATAACCATTCGTTAATTTAACTTGGGTTTTGGTGTCTATTTTGATAGTACGAGCAGTGCGCCTGATAGACTTGCTATAATTGATTCAGAGAAATGTTTTTTTTTAATCATTGACCTCGGTAAATTATTTAACAAATACCTAGAAGACACCTTGGTGCCAGCCCAAGGATAGCCTTCGACCCAGTCAAGAGAGAAGTAATATTAAGTAACCTTTAACCTCCCCACCACAGCCTCTGTCGCCAACCGCTCAATTCGCTGCGCGTACAGGTCCATGGTATGCATCAACGGATCGCCAAACACCAGACCGCGGAGATCTTCATCCGTTGCGGTAACAGCTTCGACTGTGTCTGCTTTTTTGGTATTTGTTGACACGCGGTTTTTCAAGGATGATGGTGAATGACGCCCGCGGAGGATGACTAGGCGTCCTGCCAGAGACAGAGTTGCTTCGGGGACGTTCCATGTTGGTTTATGTCTAAAACAAGCGGCTGGTTTGGAGTATAGCTCTAGCAGACTCTTGACGTAGGTCTTGTCTGCTCTGGCAACGGGGTCGCCTTCGTTGATGAATCCAAAGAACATGCTTTTGCTGTTAGTATATGGTTTTCTGCCATCGGGTCGTTGCAGTGGGAGGAGCGAAACTGGCGGCGCGCCAAAGGTCACGCAATGCACCCTCTTAAACAACCCTCGCAGATGCGTCAACTCGCTAGACACGCTTTGCGAGAGCATATGGCAATACAGCAACGCAGCCACGGCGCCGCCTGCGCTGTGTCCTGTGATCACAAGAGAACAACTAGCTCGACGCGGATTCTCATTGAGCAAATCACGCAAGCGCGCAGCTACCGGTTTGACCATGTTTCGGGCGACATTTAAAAACCCCGAGTGACAGAGATTGCCCTCGTCGTCGAGAAATTTCGACGGCGGGGTGGGTTCGGTGTGCATGTTGACGGCCCAGTCTCTAAAGTTTTGTGTGCCGCGGATGGCAAAGACGATGGTGTTCATATCGTCGAGGGGTACGGATTTGACGAGCATGTCCTTTGTGCCGCGTAGCCAGTCGCCTGATATATACGTGTGGCGTTCTGGGCCAGATGGCTTTTCGTAGGCACGTCGCGAGTACGTGGCCGCGAGACAGAGCAGTGGCCATGTTTCAAAGTGCAGCTTGAGCCGTGCCAGCGAGCGGGGAGTGTATGCATTGGCGTAGTGCTGCACTTTGGTGAACGGACTGACTTTGGTTGCGGGAAATCGTGCTTTCGGTTGATCTTGAGGTAATATCTGGTGCTTTCTTTCCCTCTCCGACCTGGAGTCCTTTCTCGGCGGTAATGGTTGAGCTTCTGTATAATGTGCGTCGACCACTACATAATCATCAGCATAATATCCAACCTGCGTGAGGGCGTAAACAAACCAATCTCGTCAACCTTTCCATCAAAAGTCTCGTTATCAATCGACGTAATCACTTCATCCAGCCTGACACCCACAGCATCCAGCACCCCGGTGTACTGCTGTCGACTCGGTCTCGGGCTGAGAACGGCATTATACGTTTCAACTGCAAGATTCCCGGCGTCGTTTAGAGTAGCTGCGAGCGAACCCAAATTCATGCGCGACTGCCAGCCCCTTTGCTGTTTTGACGGACGTATATAGTAAGTATTGGTCGGGTGATATACAGCCGGACATGGATATGCTGCTGCTGTAGGTTTCTGAGGGTAGTAGAATACAGTCGGTCCTTGCGGTGGGTGTGATAGATTGAATGCTGATTCTCCATGTGAGTGTGCAGCCGAGGATAAGACTGGTGTGGGAGGGAGAGTTTGATATGGCGGGGGCGGGGTATCATGGTCCATATCGTAGTCACGATTCCTGTTGTTTCGGTGTATCGTTCGATGGTCGAAGACGATAGTTGGTCATATTTGGATGTGCAGTTTTACAGATGCAGCGCATGAACTGGTAGAGTTGCGTCGAGCAGGCTGAATAACTGAGTCACGTCGGCGTAGATATAATTATATACTTCCCGCGACCACCGAATCATGTGAAACCGCGGGACCGACCGACAACAGATAAAACTCTGCAGACGAAGAAGCAGTGAGCAAATTATAAACATTGTCCAGGACGGACGAGCGAGAAGTCGAGCACAGCCCCGTTTGGTGTTGTGACTCGCGCCTGCCAGCCCCGCCAATGACGGCGTGCCTGCCCTGATCGCCTACAAAGTCGCCACCGCTCGAGCCTCAAGATAGGGCCCTCATTATTGGATATTTAATATTTATCTCTTCATCCAGACCGACATAAAAGAAGTGCGATCCGGTACGTACATCATAGCAGCAGCCCATCTGAGACAACGAGTTCCTGGAAGCAACAACACAAAAAATGAAACCGATTAAACACGCATATCGTCACAGCAATGAAGAAAGACCCTCGCTGAGAAGACACAACAGCCAAATGCCGATACAGTGATCAGCAAACCGTTGGTCAAACAGCACGGAAAAGAAGAGTGGGGATTTCACAGCAAGAAAGAAAAGCGAACAAGAAAAAAAACATCACCGGCCTCCTCTCAGCGTGGCCCTGCTGCATACAGTCAGTTGGAAACGATCTCAGACAGGAAAGGGAGGCACCACAGCACCGCCAATTTTAGTCATAAACGCCCAATTCTCGCCCTCTGTTGCCATGAGCAAGGCTCTCTCCTTCTCAAACTCTCCAAGTGCGCGGTTGACTTTTCCTTCGAGTTTGCCAAACGGCAAATTGACCACCATGTTGCCGGGAAGCTCGATGCCATGCCGTCCATGGTTAAGCTCTGAGAAGATTCCAGCGGGTACGTGATTTCCAAGGTTGTCGACATACGGCTCGTGAGGACCAAAGGTGCAGGTCCACGAGGGAATAAAGGGCGATGTTTCGTTGTCAACAATGTCTTCCTCGGTGAAGACGAAAAGCCTGGTCTTCACAACCCCAACGATAGGAACTCGGTTCTTCTTGTGCCATTTGTGGATATGACTAGCCAGCCCCTCCAGACCCAAATCAACAATCTCGTCGACGCTGAGGTCCCAGGGGCACTGGCTCGGCGGAGGGCGCTCGATCACCTCGATTCCAATAACGAACTTTGTCTTTTTGGAGCTACCAAGAATCCACTTGCGAGCACCCCAGAAAATTTCATTCTTGGCACCAATGAGGAGCACGATTCGAGGTGCAGAGGAACCCTCTTGGTCGATTTGGCCATCGCTAGCCACGATGTCACCGCTGTAGTCGCCCTCGAGGGTGTGGGCTGCATCATTTTTACATTAGCACCTCTCAAAACACCACCACCTCATCACCGCCTTCCGCACACACAAAAGACGGGCTTGCCAGTGGAAATAAAAAAAGAAACTCACGCTCATTGTAACTGATAGTAAAAGTCTCATTGGGCAACTGCTCATAAAGCCGATCAATCACCGCCGGGAAAAACTCATCCTTGAACACCTTCCGAATCGCAGCCCGCACTGCATCTTCGTCAACCTTTATGGCAATGCTATTCTCGGCGATATCGTATTCAACCCCCCTGGGCAGGCCGCCGTGCTGCTTGATCCACTCGTTCATGTCAGCTGGCGGGATGGGGAAGTTTTTGATAATGATTTTGGGGCCCGGCAGGGAGCGCAGGGTGGTGATGATTTCGTCGGTAATGCCAAAGATGTTTTCGATGCCGTGCAGAGTGGCTTCGACGAAGAAGCTGCGGTTTTCCATGTCCGAAATAGCCCCCCGAAAGGGACTAGATCGGGTCTTTGATGAACTTGTAAGGGATGGCAACGATGGATTTTGGGGATGTAGTTGAGAAAGAAATGAAGGACAGGACAGGCAGCAGGCAGAAGGGAAAAGATCGGTGAGAGATGATACAAAGAAGATGTGTGATCCTTCTCGCCGAGACTTTTGTAACCAACGACATCATCATGGCAGTATGTGTAGGGTGGTGATGTGGTCAGAGGGGCCTAGTCTGACGCCGAGATGGAAAGTGAATACATTTCTGTGAAGAGGTGGTATTGATTTATATGAAAGAAAATATTGTTTATATATCAAAAAGCTATTAAAGAATGAATAAAGAAAGAAAGAAAGAAAGAAAGGAAGGAAGAATCAAGCACTTTAAATTTAACATTAATTAGTAAATTTAATGTCACACAAGCACAACTTCATTTAGGTAACCATACCTGTGAGTCAGTGTGATAAAACACTTTTTTTACAAGTTGAGTAAATACATGCACAACAAGAAATGTGAGTCACAAGATATTCTCTAATCCATGTCTACATTTATCATATAAATTGATAAAACACCCATCAGTAGCATATTCAATATTTCATTCAAATATTCTATACAAGGCATAAATCAAACCAAAATACCCAACCCAACAAACTACTAAGTACTGTCTGCTGCCTCACGCCTCACCCTACCATTTCGATACATCGTCCACGTCTTCAACTCGCGTTTTTCCCAACCAGGCAAAAAATCATCAAGCCTGTTATTATCCACAGGAGGCAGTTCGTAGAGTATATTCAAAGCCCAGCGCAAGGTACAAACGGGTGCATTCTCTCTCTCGTTCCTGCAGGCCTTCAATCTCAAAGTCCTTTAGGCCCGACGATATCAGTCCTACAAGATCGCAATACAACTCCTGCTCATAAGGGCGCTCAGGGAGGTTGGGATAGATATTGATGCGGTGGAGGTGCATCATCAGATGGCTCCATCTCGGATTTTTGCAGCGTGTCATGCACCACCTTCCTTCACTATAAGTCTCATCTTCTGGCGCATTGACATAGATATCGATAGCTTCATGCAAGTCGTCTATTATATAGCCTATTCTCTTTCGAGGCTCTCTGTAATGTTGTTAGCTAGTACTAGAACAAGATGTAAAGTGCTAGCACATACCAAGAAGAGTCTGAGGAATTGGTAAACCAAACCTTTTAAAGGGATGACACGTATTGCCTGTGTTTTCGACTAATTTATTGACACAGGCCCGGAAAGCACTGGTTTACCCTAGTTGTAAACTAATATAAAGCAGTTTCATACAATACTCGTGGTTTCCGCCCCGAAATTGGTTGTAATGATACAATATTCTTGGGGTCTCGAACCCCCAGCGGAGTACCCACGGATTTAGAACCGGTATCATCATCAGATAGTCTGCTGCCATGACTAGTTAAACCATGGTGTTGATACCTGGCTTGTCTGGGATTTCAAAAAAACTGCAAGTGGGCGATGTGCATCAAGATCTTAAAAGCCTTGACGCCCCATGTGCAACGAACCCCATCCGGTGTCCTGCCCATGGTTTTGGTTGAAGCACGGTCTTGAAGTATTCTGATGCCAGGGTTAAGCATTTGAATACTTGGAAACTGGCCGCGATTTTCTTCTCTGGTGGCTTCGGGTCTGTGCTGGGATCATCTTCTGGGTGTTCGTTGCCATCGCCCTCCTGGTTTTCGTTGGGATCACCTTCTCGATTTTCGTTAAGATCACCTGGGTTTTCGTCCCCATTGCCGGTTAGTTGTTCTGCACTATCATCGAATACCTCTTGGTCTTGATGAGGGTCTAGTGACCTTGGTCTTAGTGTCGATAGAAAGTCCCCATATCGTCTTGCTAGCATCGATGATGTCACGTCGTCAGAGTCGGGATCAATATCTAAACATAGAAAAAGCCCCGATTGCGTTAAATACTCCCCAGTTGAATCGTGCTCATCGAACCCGTCCCATTCATCTTCCTTAGTGTCCCACTCATCGTGGCTCGACAGGACAATATCGACGATCAAGTCGCCATCTGGGTCTATCACAATCAGGTTCCCTTCCAGCGTAGTCGTTTGTGATGACGATGCCATGATTTCTTCGCAGCAAGTTCATGAGAGAATATTACCTGAAATCAGGATAGTATTCAGAGGCCAACTGCGAGTCCAGGTATCCCTGGGACAAGTTGACATTCATACCTGGCTGAAAATTTACAGGCTGTCGATACGAAATTAGTGGCACAAAACGCCAGGTTTCAGATCGACGATTGAAAAAGGTTTCCAGGCTCAAGAAGTATCGCCTATTCATATTCATTATGTCCGGTAGAGATAAACTATCATCCTTTGTGTTCACTACGTAAATAGAGCATCCGTAAAAAAACCAACAGAGACTCTTGTATTCAACATAGATTGGCAAGTCACTTTGTGGTCTGGTATTCGCAAGGCAGAGCTTCTTTTTTAATGTGAAACAGACTGACCGGCGCTTTCTAAGCTTCTTGTATAGTTTCGAGTTGTAACTATTATTCATTGTCTTCTTCAGGCGGGGTTCGGATGAACCAGCACTGCACAGCGGCAACCAGTGCGATTATGCCTGATCCCCACCATGCCAAAGCACTGAAATGATTCCTTTGGCCGATTGTCTGCAGTAGACCCGCCGCTGCCGGCGAAACTGTACGGCATGCTGCTCCAGCACTGGCAACCAGTCCATTCACGCGGCCGAGCATCAGATTATCTGGCGTCCACCGTTTGATGTATATCAAAAGAATCGGAAAGGTAAAGGTTGAAAAGACGTTTCGCATCGTCAACCAGGTGTAGAGGGCGACAGTTCGCCATGTTTCTGTCTGAATGAATGCTAGGTAGGGCACGCAAAAGTATGAAAAAGGATGCAGAGTAGTCACCAGCAGCAGGGTCGATTGAATGCCGACAAGTTCGGTGAAAAAAGGGAAAAGTAGTTGAACTACTAGCCCGATAATACCGTTGACTCCCATAACTAGTCCAACCTGCGACAAACTCATACCGAGGCCACCAACTCCACCAATGTAGTGCGGCGGAACGCTGGTGTCAGGCGGGTCTCGAAGGAAAATAGGAAGGAGCTGGATATAGGTAACAGTATGGCTACTGAGCAAGCAAATTGCAACGACTAGCATCCACACATTCACCCCAAGGCCCCTGAATGGATTAAAGCTAGCTGTATGTGGGTGTTCCTCTTCCGTGCTGGTTGCCCCGTATGAGACCTCCTCCTCCTCGGAGTTATCTGGGTGAAGAAGTGGTCTCTCGCTTGAATCGTCATGGCGATGTTCCCAGAATATGTATTTTTCCTTTCGGTGCCGCAGTTTGGGGTGGGTTTCTTTCAATGCCACAGAGGCAAAGAGCATCGTCAAAAAGACCATCCCAGCACAAATGAGATTTGGCAAGAGGTACGGATACTGCTGGAAAAGGCGACTATTTCCAAATAAAGGAAGTCCACTCTCTGCCGGGCTCGCGAAAAAACCTCCAATGGCGGGACCTAGTGTGCAGCCAATGCTGAAAAAAAAGGGCATCACAGCATACGCGCGGGCTGATTTGTTAGCTTCGTTCAGCTTCATCAGAGCAATAGAAACATACGTTCATGTTCTGGACGGTTAACCATCTCGCCGACCATGGTTTGGACAACCCCAATATTGCCATTCAAGGCACCGCCGAGAGCTCTCCCCAGCACGGCCATCCCTATATTCGACGAGAAACCCAGGACGAACAAAGAAATCATGGTTCCTCCACAGCCGAGCAACAGCACAGGCTTTCGGCCGATCCGATCTGAAAGAGCTCCCCACCAAAAACCAGTCAAGGATTCAGCAAGCGAAAACACGGCGATGAACACGCCGGCATAAAAGGCAGCATTTGCCGTGTCGGCGCCCATCAAATATTGCATGAAATCATAGGCATAGGGAAAGACTGACGTAAGCGCCACCGGCTCTGCAATTCGACACAGTGCTAGATGAAGTGAGTTGGCAGACATTAAGAAGGCTGCTGCAGGGGAGAACGTACCAAGCAAGAAGAGCTGCAGCGTGGGGAATTCGCCGTGTTTGGCGGCCGTCGCGTTTTCAGTCATCTTGCATGCGAGCTCCTCAATTCAGTGATACGCGTCGTCGCTGTCCTAAATATCATGTGAAATAGTAATTGACAAAATTGTGACAAAATCCACAAAATGGTGAGGTACAGCGAAGGAGCAGATGAGAAAGAGTGGAAGGTGGATTGAGATGGAAGGAGGAAAATCGCGGCGGCGGGAAGGAAGGCGCAGATCGGCCGCTACCTGCTTGCATCACCGTGCTGCAGCTTAATCATCGACCCAAGACTATTAAACTTGGTAAATCTCGTTTGTCTCAATTATTCCACTTCTCTTCATGACTTAATGGCCCCCTGAAATTTTTTCTGTTTACGGCTCCTAGAACACTATACGGTGCGCGATGGACAGCCAACCCAAGTTCTGGCAGGTCGCCGGCCTCTGCGCTGTCTTGAAAATACTACAGACGCTGAACACTGCCATATCGGTTGTTCCTCGCTTACGGCTATACGAAGCAACCATCTGTCGATCCTACTACCAGATTCACGACCCCAGTGTAATCGACGTGGGAAATAACGTCCCGGAAGAGCTGTGCAAGATCTCGCAGGTTCAAGCAAGCCTTGCCCGGTTGACAGGATGGAATTCTTTCTTCTTCTACATCCCGAGTGAGTGGAGTTTTGAAGGAATTACAGGGGAGGCTACTAAAATCCTGAAGCACTGGTTCTTGCAATTCCATATAGCGCGCTGAGCGAACGAGTCAGCCGGAGGACGATTTTACTTGTGAATGTTTTGAGTGGGATTGTTTCACAGCTTTACGTTTTGACGATATGTACGAAGCTTCAATACGAGCTCGTCGTGTATAGGTGACAGGTTGCTGATTTTCATAGGCTACTTTTACAACACATTTGACATACGCCTGATATGGCTGGCAAGTTTGTTCGACTGCATCGGGGGAGGAAGACTGGTTTTCAATACAATGACCCAGGTCCTGATCGCTGAGGCTACAGCTCCTTCTGCACTGTGCGTGGAATATTTATCCCGTTCGCAGGAGCTTGACTTGCTAATTTGAGTGTAGGAGCACTATCTATTTCCGTCTCACGTCGATAATGTCGATATCGCGGGTATTGGGCGTTACGAGTGGTTCGTATCTTCTTGGACAAAGCATTTGGACTCCCATCTGGCTGGGACTGGGTTTTACAAGTCTTTGCATCCCGGTGCTTGTCTGGCTGAAAGACCACCGCGACGTGTTGATGCAGAACAATTCTTCTAGCCAAGGAGATCATCTGCTTCAAAAAAAAGAAAGTGACGACCAAACCCAAGATATTCCCCCTGCCAAAACGGACAAGCTCTCCGCGCGACCCATGTCTCTTATGCGATCTTTCTCAACTTACTCTTCGTTTATGTTCAACCACTCCCACATTCTAGCGATATTCCTAATCCATGAAAGTGGCATGGGGGTGCGCAACATTACCGAACAGTGGATGAGCCAGCGATATGCATGGCCATTGCGCATTACTGGGTACATCCTCGCATCTGAAACTTTTATTGCAAGCATCTTCCTCGCCGTGCTTCCCACTATTTCCCGGTACTTACCCCGGGGCAGCAGCGACCGAGCAGGGCCTCAACAGCGACAGCAACAAATCTACATCATCCGCGGGAGCCTTTTCGCAACAGCGAGCGGTGTAGCAATCATTGCCGCATCAGGCAGCAGTCGGCTTGCCTTCCTAGTTGCGTTGGGAATCTTTGCGTTGGGGGTGGGGTTCCACGACGCGCTCAAGTCGTATGTGACGGGGCTGGTCGATGTCAGCTCGATAACGCGACTATACATGTGCATTTCGATCGTCGAGACGTGTGCCAACATCATCAATGGGCCGACGTGGGCCTGGATTTACACGGTCGGCATGAGCTATGGCGTGAGGGGTATGCCGCTGCCTTTTCTTCTGTGCTGTTTGTTATTTCTCGGGGCTTTGGGTCTTGTCACGCGATTGGCGTAAATACAAGTCCCGTGCGAAGCAGATAGCATAGATGGCGTAAAGCATGCAGTAGGCACCGGGCAGTGGGGAGAGCTTCCCCGGGAGCTTTGCTGGAAGTCGCCACCCCCAAGAGGGGCAACTAATGTACCAAGTTCCAACTTCAGATTTGGTGTAACAAGTCAAAAGCAGGATCAGACGCTAAGCCAGAAATTAGACTCAGATCGGCGGGGCGGGTAAACCTTACTTGCGAACTGTGGGGCCGCTCTCTAGTGGCTGGCTGACAGGCCCACTTTTAAAAACACATCACACTGCCACATACTTCCATGATTCATTCCATAGGACGTGATATAACCTCGGGCATAATCGTGATGGATTGTGAGCGATCCCTTGCAGATCATAGCATTGTAAGTTGTTTTTTTCTCTCCGATATAGTCCGCACCGTCCGTGCTGTCACAAACAAATGCCAAAAAATAAGTGATTGATTCTGGTGGTATCCACAAATGACATCAATGATTGAACTTTGGCAAGCCGGGTATCTATGTGTGAGCCGTTCTTAATTAGGAAGGAGGCTGTTGTATACTAGTTACTAGATTAGGACAGCTATGTATCTACTAACAGACCCAGAAGAGAGAAGCAAGTTCAAATCAAAAAATCCATTTTTTAATGAGCGTGATTCAGCTACACAAAAATTACTCAACAACTACGTCCATGATGTGGCTGAAACAAGTTTTCCCGTAACGTAAGCTTCGTCATTTCGTCCATTTTGACCTCGTATGACTTTCTCGGGGTAGGTCGATATGGGTAGGTATGCCTCCGGGGCAGGATACTACTAAGGTGGTTGAGGGTTTAGTAGTTGTAGAGGTCACCATCGAGCTCCTCGCGCTTCTTGTAGTTGTACAAGTCGCCATCAAGCTCGTCGCGCTTGTTCTTGTAGTTGTAGAGATCGCCGTCAAGCTCGTCACGCTTCTTGTAGTTGTAAAGGTCACCATCCAGTTCGTCGCGCTTCTTGTAGTTATACAAGTCGCCATCGAGCTCGTCGCGCTTGTTCTTGTAGCCGTACAGATCACCGTCTAGCTCATCTCTCTTCTTCTTGTAGTTGTAGAGATCACCGTCTAGCTCATCTCTTTTCTTCTTGTAGTTGTAGAGATCACCGTCGAGTTCATCCCTCTTCTTCTTGTAGTTGTAGAGATCACCGTCAAGTTCATCTCTCTTGTAGTTGTAAAGGTCACCATCAAGCTCGTCGCGCTTGTTCTTGTAATTGTAGAGGTCGCCGTCAAGCTCGTCTCTCTTCTTTTTGTAGTTATACAGATCACCATCAAGCTCATCACGCTTGTAGTTGTAGAGATCGCCATCTAGCTCATCTCGCTTGTAGTTGTAAAGGTCACCGTCAAGCTCGTCACGCTTGTAGTTGTAAAGATCTCCATCGAGTTCATCACGTTTGGCCACGTCTACACAACATTAGTATATATTCCACTCCAACAAAATCAGTAGACTTACTCGGCAGAGCAGCACCAATGCCCATGGAAGCCAGGCAGAGGGCGAGAACAGTCTTGGTCACCAGCATTGTGATGGTAGCAACTTTTCTAGTTGAGATATAAGATTGATCAAAGTTATTTGAAAGATGTCTTGGACAATGCCAACTTGGATGAATCAGTTGCTATATATATTCGTGTCGGCCTTAGTCTCCAGTCTCCGGTTCTGGCTGCAAGACTTTTTCTCGTTGTTGGGTACATCGAGCAAGGCAAATGCAAGACGTAATCACCCAGCTCATTGTCATTGCATCAGCTCTCCACCATGCAAGAGTACTCTGGACCGGCTGTCCAGCATCAGTGGGACGGGACAAGCAGAGAGTGATCATCAGTTGGCATTCCAATTCGCCATCCAGTAGTACTTGATCAAGTCGTGATTTGGAAAAAGACGCAGTCTATGCTGCACTACGGCATGCAATCAATCACAATGACCAAATTTTGGGCTCATGATCGATTTGTAATTCCAATGCTTGAACGCGCAACTTTTTTCCTGCACTAGGCTCTTGCCTAGTACGAGTGACAGTGACTGACGAGCATCGAGATGACGATTGGGAGGTCGATACTGTCTAGAGCGATCGAGACGGCAAGTTGATGTCAATCGGAGATGCACGCAGACAGACAAACAACCCAAACAAGACAACAGCAGCAAACATGGCGCCAGGAGCTTGTCGTCCATGCAGGCGTGGCCTTTTGATTGAAGCTGATTCGCGATAGATCGTCCAGCATTCCCAAAGTTCTTCTTTTCGATGGGCAAGGACCGTGCTGTGCCATGGGCCATGGAAGCAAAGCATCGAAGCATGCTTTTGCCCGTATCAGCCTGTATCAGCCCGCATCAGCCCGCATTAGCCCGCATTAGCCCGCATTAGCCTGCATTCAATCATTGAGCTAGAGATCCCGACAACTGCACGCTGCAAGTTCCTGACTCTGTTGCCAGGTGAGCAAGGGATCTGAGTACACATAACACGTCATCGTACCTTGATTATTGTTCGCCAGCTTTTCACTTTTATCTAATCGAGATCGTCCACTAAGCTTAGCAGCTCGAGCAAAACAGGTTCGCTGCCGGCGGGCCGATCCATACTATTAGTCTGTGGAGCAATCATCGTGCATATACCCTATAGCCTTTGGGTCGTGTTTGGCGTTAATGCTGACTATCTTTTGGTAGCTGCGTGCGATACGAGTTTCAAACTGGAGTTATCAGCTCATGTTAACTCCAGGGTCCATCGAGGTACATACTGAACGCTGTGTATCCATCTAAGTGCATATTCTGAGGACTTGGCAAGTCACTGGAACCGACAAAGTTTATTGTTAGCCGACATGTACTATGCAGTGCCTAGCCTGTCATATACAATCAGAAAGCTACCACCAGTACGCGATCACGATCGAGACTATGTCTCTTTCTCTTTGGCGAATAATTTGGGTAATAGCTAGATGCCAATCCCGGCATTTTGATTTTGGATTGACACGTCCCACAATTCACCCCGCACAGCATTTCTAACTTTGACACAAAATGAGGACTGGACTGTGGATCGCTAACCCACAGTCAGCTCTGATTGCAAGTATCTTTACTGTTAGCTGATCAATGGTGCAATCTGCAGGTTGCCACTGCCAGCTGAGTCGCGGACTTGGGCGCTTGCTACAAACAGAAGGCAGTAGCGATACGCAAAAAGTCTACACCGCATTTGTACATTGCTCTTTAGAGTGCGTGCGTCAACAAGTGATCTATCGGTGACTAATGTGAGGGGCAGCTGCAGTCAGAAAGTGATGCAATGGCATTTGCCCCTCCAGCCAGCCTCTGGAAACCTCGGTACTGGCATATATCACTTTTCAACCTTTGATTTTCACTTTTCTTCACACACCTCCAGGTAACTACCCAAAATCGAAAAGTCCTTGGAATTTCCAACATGTTCAAAATCTTCAACAAGATTTCAGGACGTGCCTCTGACAAGCCCAGCATGTACTCTGCTCTCCGACAAGGCAGCGACTCAACCGAGGAGCGATTGCCCCTTTCCGGAAATGAGGAATATCACGACAAGGAAATCCCCTCCGAAGGCGCCTCTGAAGACGGATACTACAATGAAAAACCCGTCGCGTCGAGGTTTCGGTGGAAGGCCGTGTGTTTCCATCTGGCGTTGATTAGCATCTACTCGATAGCTTTTATCGGTGCGATTTATACGACTGCTACGTCAAAGACGAGTGGGAAGGAGGATCATTTGGTTTACTGTAAGTTCAGTTTCGTTTGGAAAATACGTACCAAGGCTGATGGTTTGAAGCCCCTCTGCACGAGGCTATTGAGATGGAACCAAAGATGGTCCACGCTTCATTCGCCAACAAAAACCCGTTCAAGGGCCCGCCATCGGATGAGCTCGATCACGCATGGCACCAGCTGTTTATCAACTCCAATGTCCGTGTGACGGCTGAAGATTTGGCCAAAATCAACAAAACGTCGGTTCCAATTACGGACGACAAGGGCGGATACTACGCGATTCCAGGTATATTTTAGGACCTGAGGCTGGAAGTAGTGACGATTGCTGACTGAAATTACTGAATAGATGTTTATCATCAACTCCATTGTTTGGTGCGTATTGCAAAACTTTTGTTTCTTGATCAATACTAACGGAGACAGAAATTCCTCCGCCAAGTCATTTACAAAGACTACTACCAGATCGAGAAGCCAACCACTCCGATTCACATTGGTATGTTTTCCCACTTCTGGAGAACATCTCCAGTTCTAACTCGCAACAGACCACTGCATCGACAACCTCCGCCAAAACCTCATGTGCAAGGGCGACGTGTCGCTCGTGACCTTTTCCTGGGTCGACAACGACCGCGCGCCCAAGCCCAACTTTGAAGTTGAACACGAGTGCATAAACTGGGAACGGATGGACAACTGGGCCAAGGAGCACCGGTTTGATATTTTCGACGAGACAACTCTTGTGCATCCTACTCTGGGTATGTTCTACTTGGCTCGAATTTTTGGCTTTTTTTTCTAACTTGTAAAGGCCCGTCGTTCCCAGAGGCGGAATACAAGGCGACCGGCAGAGTTCCTGGACACCCCGATTTCCGGCCAAATCATTATGACCATGATAGCGATCATATCAATCATAACGACCATTCCTGATTTTAGTCCATCTGATATGACTTGGTCCTGTTTTTACGATTTAATGTGTTTTGATTCTAGGAATAAAAGAGTTCCTGGACATGCCATTTATATGGCAAAGTTGATTGTCTTGGACATGTGTACATGATAGTGTCTGTCAACTGGAAATTAAATAAAAGAAACTGAAATAATAAAAAGACGACTGCAACTATTCTCTACTCGACTATCTCTACTCGGATCTCGGCAATTTTGCTCCACTCCAAGCTGACATTCGCAGGCGTCTGATTTGACAGCCAACCAACATTACCAACAGCTCTAAAAATACTCTTCCTAGTGCCTCCAGCTGAGTTCTGACACCTGTACTTAAATTCCAGCCAAGACCCTAAATCCTCAGCCAAGACATCAAATACCTACCATCCATCAATAACAATAAATTCTATACAAAATGGACATTGTCCACGGAACCTCCGCCCCCTTCGCCCCCTTAGCCCTAAAACACCGCGGCGACGGGCTCGCCTTCAAAGACGTATTCCGAGGCGACGAGAATACATCCGAAAACTATTACCTCGCACTCGTGCGCCAGGGCGACTTCTCCTCTCCGCGGCACAAGCACAACTTCGACCAATTCCGGTTCGCGGTGAGGAACGATGTCTCCTTGGGGCCGGACATGTTGCTGCACGAGGGGGAGTTGTCGTACCATCCCGAAGCCGTGCAATACGGACCCCAGCATGATGAAGGCGGGGAGAGGGATGTGCTTGTGCTGCAGTTTGGCGGGGCGAGTGGGCAGGGGTATTTGACGTTTGACCAGTTGGCGAAAGCCCAAGCTACCCTCAAGGAAAAGGGGAGGTTTGAGGGGGGTAAGTATTATGCCGATGGAGATGGGGAGGGGAAGGATGGGTATGAGGCGCTGTGGGAGCACTGTAATGGGCGGCCCTTGGTGTATCCACAAGAACGATATCATACGCCGATTATCGTCAAGCCAAAGGCGTTTGGATGGAAACCCATCTCCAATCAAAAAGGCAAGGTGGTGTATAAAAACCTTGGCGTGTTTACTGAGCGAGAAACGCGAGTGCAAACAGTCCGCATCGAGGCCGACGGACAATGGCAGGTGGAGGCGGAAAATGCGATTCAGCTGTTGTATGTGCTGAGGGGTGAAGGGAGTGCAAGGTTGAGTAATGGACAGGAATCGTCGGCAGAGAAGATTCGGTTCGAAAGTGCGGTTCGTTTGAAGCCAGGTGCGGAGAGTGTGGTGTTTTCGACGGATTCCGAGGTGGAGTTTTTGCATTTTGTTCTGCCGATGCTGTCTTGACAGTCATATTAATCGACATTTTTTTATTTACTGCATTGGTGGTCAAACGTCAACTTGCAAATGTTCAATGTTAGTCGTAGTGAAAGTACTGCTGATATCAGGTGATACTTCGGCTACTTAATATATATATAGTGCAGTTCCAGCTATTCCAGAATGCTCATTTTTCCAATGACAATATATGCATTAAAAGGAACCTGAAATACAATTTACCAAAACTTTACAAGTTTTATTTCATTCTCATAAAATTTAACTTTGACTCGAGGACTCTACCTCGGCGTATAGTAATTACACATAACCAGTTCTTATACGAATTTTCCAAAACAGGAAATTTCCACTTCAAATGGTAGTCTAGTAGACCATGCGAAGCAACTTTCTAATTATTTATTTTCGATTTCCTTTATAATGCGGCATCTAAAATAGCCAATGAATTCTTTTATTAAAAACTTGCGTCAACTAGTTTTTTTTTTTTTTTTAAATAAAGAGAAAAAGGGTGCTGTACCCCGACAAGGACCGCCGAGGAAATTGAAAGACCACGAATCCTTTGAATCTATGTACTTATTATTAATATTGTCGAAGAAATAAAGCTAAAAGGCTCTAACTTATTTCGCAACTCAAACATTGGAAAACACAAATCTCTCATTAGTCAAACTGCTCTGCCTAAATTCGGTAAACACCGAGTTCGTGCAATGAATACCCCGAGGCCGAGCTTGAATTCCCCGAGTTTGTACACATGTATAAATTAAGCGCTTTGCCATGCAATCCACCGTACCGTTTTTCAATGTTTAAATAAAGATATATATATATATATATATATTAAAAATGTCAATCCTTCTTAAAAACGGCACCGTCCTCCAGCACGACAACCACGACAACGTGCGCGTGCTTCGCAATACCGACATTCTCATCAAGGGGAACCGCATTACACAAATCGGCCCAAACCTAGCAATCCTCCCGGAGGGGGCAAATGTGATTGACTGCACTGACAAGATCGTGTCTCCGGGCCTCATTGACTCGCATCATCATCTGTGGCAGACGCAGCTGAAGGGTCGGCATGGGGATCATACGTTGGTGGATTATGTGACTGCTGGTACGTTCATACCAACCCACAAAATTTGAAGATTTGTCATGCTGAGAAAAAAAAACTGGAGGTGGATAGCAAACCTCCAAGCCGTCAACTTCACCCCGGATGATATCTTCTGGGGTCAACTGGCCGGCTGCCTCGAATCCCTCGACGCGGGCACAACCTGCGTCGTCGACAACGCACACATGAGCACCAGCCCTGCCCACGGCACTGCAGCGTTGGGTGCTACAGTGGCATCTGGTATTCGCTCTGTATTCTGCTACGGCGCAACTCCTCTGCGCGCAGCAGAGTGGACGGCTACAAAATTCGAGGTTGATAAGAGCGGACCCTTGCCCGGCTGGATGCTGGACCAGATGGAAGGGTTCTCCCAAAAAGCGCCGTTTGGAAGCGATGGGCGTGTGACGTTGGGATTCTTTTTTGATTCGTATTTTCTGCCAAAGGATTTTCTTGTTTCCGTGTTTGCGAGGGTGAGGAAGATGGGTGTTGGGCTGATCACGAGCCATTTTCGACACTGGTCGGTATCTGAGGGTCAGCTACTCTTAATTTAAAAAAACCCCCTTTCCAAAGATAACATAGCCCTTGCTGACTTGAGTTGAAATGGCCAGGGCAATCCCAAATCCCCGAAATCCTCCACTCAACCTCCCTCCTCGGCCCAGACATCCTGCTCTCCCACGGCAACGGCGCAACGCCCTCACAGGCCTCGCTGCTCACCTCCGCCGGCGTCTCCATCGCCTCGACCCCGGACGCCGAGATCTTCATGGCCTCTGGTGCCGACCCCATCGCCTTTCGCCGCGACCTGCCCCTGGTGAGTCTCGGCGCAGACTGTCACTCGTGTGGTCCCGCGAGCATGCTGCATCAAGCCCAGATGGCGCTGGCCAGCGACCGGGCCACGCAAATGCGCGAAGCCGCTGACCAGAACAAATATCCGGCCGAGTTTCGAGCCAAAGTGCAGCGCGCGTTTAATCTGATCACGATCAACGGGGCACGCGCGGCCAAGCTAGAAGACTCAATAGGGTCGATTGCGGTGGGCAAGCTGGCGGATTTGGTGGTTTTTGATGCGTCGAGCCCGTCCATGGTGTGTGCGGCCGAGCACGATCCGGTGGTGGCAGTAGTGAGGCATGCTGGCGCGAGAGAGGCCAGTTGTGTGATTGTGGGAGGCGAGATCCTCAAGCAAGACGGGGTGTTGAAGACGGTAAATGTAGCTGGCGCGCGAGATATTTTCCCTGTCGCCGAGGAAAAAGAGAAACTGTCGTGGAAGGAGATCGCGCACAGATTAGTGCGCAGTCGAGAGCAGCTGCAAAAGAGGATTGAGAGCGTGAATATCGATCTCGCACGGCAGACGATTGTGTCCATGTTTGGGAAAAGCGAGGAAGAGCTTTTTTGCATGACCTAAATATATCAATCAATGTAACTTTTAGGGCAGACAATTGAAAAAAATCTAGCAGAACGCTTGCTTCATTAACAGAATATGAAATACATCAGCGCCAACACGCAACAAACAAACCACCGCAATCATAACTTCTTCATCTGCTGTGCCACAAGTCTCCAACGTCAGACAAATTCATATACAGACCACAAGATCAGTGTAATATACTGAATGTGTAAGTAATATGTAGACCAGCACAACACGCCATTCAACCATCCCACATGCTTTTGCAACGGAACAAAAAACTGTGTAAAATACCAAATGGGGCTTTATTTCTAACCGTCGAGCTTGGATTTGAGCGATTCGATTTCTGCAGTCAGATTCTGCACCTGCTCGGCCTGAGAGGCAATCGTCTTGGTCTGCTGAGCAATCAAGGCCTTGATCTCGGCAATATCATCTTTGACAGAGTCTGACGAGGTTGAAGAGGATTTTGCGACGGTTTCGTTGACGGGCGAGGGTTTCGAAAAAGCTGGAGCGGTCTCTTTGATAACAGGGATCTCCTTTGGCGGAGAGGTCTTTACTGGCGAGGACACGCGTTCGACAGGCTTGGGAACTTCTTCAAAGCTGGAGGCGTCATCTACTTCCTCCTTTTCATCGTCGGCAAACTTGTCAACCATAGCTGCCATCGAAGCTCCCTGGTCCTTCATGGACGGCGCCGGCCGCACGACCGGAGTCGGCTCCGAGCGAACAGGTTCAGCTACCTTGGCAGGTTGAGCAGGCTCCGGAGCTGGTGCGCTGATTGTAGATGTGGGCTTGGCCTGCGAAGGAGTCACCTCCTGCAGCCCAGATCCCTCGTAGATGCCCTCCAACGAAATCTTTGGGGGAATGGCTTCCTTGCCATCGAGCCACTCGGACGCGCTCATGGCTGGCTTGAGACCAACAGTAGGCGGGTAGATGTCATCCTGGAAGGTCTCTGAACGGCGAGGAACGATAAACGAGATGGGCTCGATGTATGTGTCAGATACAGATTTGTAGATGCGGACGACTTCGTTTTGATGGATGTTGACGCCGCGCTTGGGCATGAATGCCAGACCTCGCTGAGGATCACCAGACTTGTACTCGGAAAGGAACTCAAACTTGTCGTTTTCATATTCAAAGTAACGAATGTTGCCGTCACTGTCTAGGTTAGTAGAGACCAAAGAAGGTCTGGCATCAACTTACCCCTTTCCAGCCAGGTACAAACATTGCGTGCCGTCGTCCCAGAAAGGAACACAGACACCAGAAATCGAGTCCAGAGTTTTAAAGCCACTGGTAGGCTCGCGCGCGGCACGCACATCCCACAGGGCCAGCTGGCGGTCACTCATCTTGGAGAAGCCGGTAGTAGCAATCCGGTCATGTTCACCCATCCACACTGCACGGCTGTTCTTGGCTCCCGAGTGGCCTGCGGTCTCGATGGCGGGACGCTCCTGGCGCACATCCCATATCCTAAACTTCTTGTCACGAGACGTCGTTACCAGCAGAGATCCATTGGCGCTCCACGATTGCGACTGCACGACGTCGCCGAGGTTCAGCGTGAATTTGGAGGCGCCGGCTTCAATATCCCAGATTTTGATCGTAAAGTCACCCGATGCGGTCGCCAGCACGTTTTCTGCCGCGGGGTTGAACAGCACTTGGCCGACTTTTCTGTTCATTGTCAGCTTTGTCCACTACCGTTTCGTTCTGATCTGACCTAGGATGCCCGCTGAGCTTTCCGACCGGAGAGACATCTTGCACATCGTCGGACTCGACATCGGGGCGAACGGTAAAGTTGTCGGGCACGCGCCAGAGGAATACCTGTCATCTTAGCCAAGCCCGCAGACAAAATAACGGTGGACCAACCTTGCCATCGTCGGAGCCAGATGCAATCAGCGAGTCATTGAACGGGTTCCTATATGTGTTACTCAGAAAAAAACAAGCCTGCAATCATACGCAGGGCACTGCCTACCAGTCAGTATCCAACACAGCAGCGGTGTGTCCTCGAAACAAGGGAATCTTCTCCGGAAGCTTTCCTCGCTCCTCCAGAGGAATGACAGCGAATGCACCACCGCCGCCGGCTTCCCAGTTCACGGCCAGGTATTGGGGATTGACCTGCGGTAGTCAGATCAAACAGGACCAGTACATGCGACAGCGACAAAACCAAGGCGGACCTTTAGCAGGTTGGTATCCCACGCATTGCGGGACACGCGCAGATTATCGTAGCATTGTTCCTGTTCGTAGAAGATGAGCCATCATCCAGTCCATTGACGGTGTGGTCCGCCGGTTCCAAGCGTACTCGTCTTGTGGGTTGACCGAAAACGTGTCCTAAAGGCAAGGCAGGTATCAGCTCTGTTGGAGGCCGCAAGAGGCTGTTGTGGCTAGCTTACGGTATTTCGACGACCGGACAAAACGGCCAGACATGGCGAGAGGAGGTGGGGGTTAGAGAGGAGAAAAGAAGAAGGGTCTCCAGGACCGAGCAATTGAGGCAAGGGAGAGAGGAGTACGGAGTATGTAGTCGGGTGGATAGGAGTCTCGATGGAGTCGATACTAATAATAAGAACCGCAGGACTAAACCTAAGCCACGCCGGGGCCTCTTCTGGTAGATTAAGGCGCCTCAACGGGGCGGAGACTGTGAAGCTGCGCCGCAAGATAGCGTCTACATATCACTATCTACAGGTGCGAAAAGGAGCTACAATTACTGACCAGCCCTTTAATTAGGTTTGAGAATAGTATCTGAAACAAATGTTGTTTCTGCTTCGTCTGGGAGAGCATCACGTGTCCGGGGAGTGCCACTAGTCTGTTATGGGACTAGCTCAACGTTACCCCTCGGACACGCGCTAATCCCAGCCTGGCGCTGACTAAGTCTCCGTTTGTTTACATGTTGTTTCTCCGGGTAACCACAAGCTCGTCTTCGCCCAGCAGGAGTGGAGTGACTGAGTGATCTTGTCGACATTCGTTCGTCTTATCGGAGACGAGTCTGTCCTAAAGCCAGCTGATTGTTTTTGTTTGTGATGATCCTCTAACACTCGCCAATTGCTACACTGCAACAAAGCCCTCGCGATTGTTTGGGTTGAACCACAATGGATGAGAACTTTGTCAACGTATGGAATTGGAGTTGCTAGAGAAGCACTTACTGACTGACCGCGACTAGATGGACTCTCGCTCAGCAAACAGGTCGCGAATCCCACAGGCCGGCCTCGCGGAGATGAACTCGGCAAAAACAAACTCTAGATCTGGGATAAAGGCGCCCGGGTTCGCCACGTCGAACATCAAAACGACATCGATCGCAAGTGCGTGTGGGAAGTGTGTCGCTTGGAACAGTACTGATGGTGTATCGCAGAGCCGGCAGCAACGAATACGACCTCCAAAATCCCCAGCGGAGGACCCAGACAACATGGCCGAACGAACTCCTTGTCGTCGTCGGTATCGTCGCGAGGAACGCAACCCAAAACAAATACCAGCTCTTCATTCTCTCAAACCGTCGGTCCCAATTCCAGAGCCCCAGCTTCAAGACCCCAGACGGTAATGGGCACCCGACGCCCAGGAGCTTCGTCAATCTCAAGACCCAAAACATCACTGGATACCCATGAGGAGGAATCGCCAAACAGTGTTCTGGGCAAAAGAAAGGGTACGCATCATTTTCATCCAGCTCTTCAAGTCACCCCAGGATCATATGACAAGCAAAATTGCACAATGGAATGGACCCCGTCACCCAGCACATCTTATACCCCCGATACTCCACCTCAGCAACGGGAGGTATCGTTGAGCAGTATGATGGGGAAACTGTCGCTGCAGGAATCCATGGATCCACCCAAACCCCCAAACTTGTTGGCAAAGAAAGCGCGCAAGGTACCCTCGCGTTCAATTATCAGGGGGCCTGGCCATTCAAAGTCAACTTTGCCATCCCCGTCTCCATCGCCTACCAGATCCATTTTCCCCAAAAGAAACAAAGAAAAAAGATCATTTCTAACCAAAGATTCTTCCATAACAGCTTGGGATCATGACACCCGCATCCAGAATTTCGAAGATATGTTTGGAGCGTTCTACAACAAGATTTTCGAAGCCGGCCAAAGCAGCGATGTGATGAAAGACGCCGTGAATTTATACAAAACGAGAGGTGGGTTTTGTCATATTTGAACTTGAGGATTGTATCTGACAAACACAGTCGACGAGCTTGAGAAAAATCGCGAAGAGCTGATGGAGGCTAATTGTACGCTTCGCATTGACCTGGAGGCGGTAAAAGGCAAACTCTCATCTACTGAAGCCGCGCTCCGGAATTCCGAAAGAGAGCAAGAAATCGCCATGGACGAATCTGAGCAAAAAATGCGCATTGAAGCGGAAACTATAAGGCAGGAGAGCCAAAAGCAAATAGGCAATTTGCTGTCACAGCATCAAGAAGAAATTCAGGAACTGAGACGGCGGTTTGAGAGCGATCTTGAAAATGAACGCGCTCGAGTTGAACACGAAATCAATCAGATTAATTCGCGAAACGCCCTTGCCTCTCAGCGTGTGCAAATGGAAATAGCGAACAAGGATCGAGAGGTTGAGAAACTGCAACGGGAGCTGCGCGCCGCCTTTGCCGAGATCGAAAGTGAAAAGGCTAGAGCCCAAAATCTTCGCAGTAATTTGGATACCGCCAGTAGTAACAGTGTTACGCTTGAATCTTCCATCCGGGCTCTCAAGGCTCGCATTGAGTTTTTGGAGTCGGGAAACCAAGAACAGTCACAAGCCTTTGAGCGTCTTCAACAGCAGTTGGAAGATGCGCTCGCCGAGACAACTGAAGCCAAGGAGAAATTGAGAAAGGAAGAGACTCTCCGTCGCAAACTTCACAACCAAGTGCAGGAACTTAAAGGGAATATTCGCGTCTTTTGTCGTGTGCGACCACCACTCGATTCCGAGCCACAGTCAGACATTGCTCAAATTTCGTTCCCGGATGACGCTGAAGAAGGAAAAGAGATCTCGGTCATGGGACCTGAGGAAAAGAGCAGTCTTGGGGTGGTTTCCCGAAGAAACAACGCCTTTTCTTTTGACCACGTCTTTGGGCCGGGAAGCATGAACTCTGATGTATTCGAAGAGATTAGCCAGCTTGTTCAGAGTGCGCTTGATGGGTACAATGTTTGTATCTTCTGTTATGGACAGACAGGCAGCGGCAAGACGCATACGATGTCGTCACAGGACGGCATGATTCCACGGGCTGTCCATCAGATTTATGATACTGCGAAGAGCTTGGAGGAGAAGGGGTGGACGTACACAATGGAGGGCAACTTTGTGGAGGTTTATAACGAAAACCTGAACGACCTTCTCGGAAAAGCAGACGAGTTCGACAAGAAGAAACATGAGATTCGACACGACATGCAACGATGCAAAACAACCATCACCGACGTCAATACGGTCACGCTGGATTCTCCTGAAATGGTGGAAACCATTCTCAAGCGCGCCGCAGCTAATCGATCTGTCGCAGCAACCAAGGCAAACGAACGGTCCTCGCGGTCGCACTCTGTTTTTATACTGCGATTGATTGGCCAGAATAGTATTACAGGTGAAAGAAGCGAGGGCACTTTGAATCTGGTGGACCTAGCAGGTAGTGAACGTCTCAGCCATAGTGGTGCCACTGGAGATCGACTGAAGGAGACGCAAAACATCAACCGTAGTTTGAGCTGCTTGGGAGATGTCATTGGTGCTCTTGGGCAGGGCAAGGATGGTCATATTCCGTACCGAAACAGCAAGGTTCGTTGACTTTTATGCTTTTCCTTTTAAGTTTTGAATCATACTAACTATTGTAGCTCACCTATTTGCTGCAATTTTCACTTGGCGGCAACTCAAAGACTTTGATGTTTGTTATGGTCAGCCCCCTGCAAGCGCACCTCGGAGAGACCTTGACCAGTCTCAAATTCGCGACAAAAGTACACAACACGCACATTGGAACTGCGAAACGAGTAGCCAAAGTTCAAAACTAGTTTTAAGCGCAACGATACCATGATTCTGACCCGTTTGATTGCATTGGAGTATGGCGTTCTTGATCAGTGGAGCTGTATCAAGCTGTATATTTTGTCTCTGTTGGATTTAGATTCCTGTTACTTTTTTTTTTTTTTTTTTTTTTTTTTGTGATGAGTTCATTTTGATTCTTATTTCATATCATTGAAGGAAACTTCAGCACGTGTGATATGTAGTTCTACTATACCACAGATGTGTCCTACACTGTGCGTGTTATCTTTTGATAACTTGTTTCATATTCATACACGATATACAAAACACCGCCTTTACATTGATATCCCTTTAACTAAACCTGCTGTTCGGGCAAAGGATGCCTTCCCTTATCCATATGTTCATCATCTCCTTGATGCTGCTGCTCCAAATCCGCCGTCGGCGCAGTCGTATCCGTCGTCTACCCCGTTGTCGTCGTACTCTTCCAGTGCGCTTTTCCACGGGGAAGAATTAAAGATGCACTCCGCGATAACTCAAATTTTGGAAAAATACGATAAAATTGCATCACAAGTTCCAGCCATTACGAAAGACCCGCTTTACTCGTATATCACTTTATCGACAAGGTTCTATGGGCTTGTCAAGTTCTATCTATATGGCGGGCAGTTCCATGAGACTAGGGCTACGATATAATCAGAAAAATACTCTCTTAATTCACTACATTCAGATCCCTGGCAACTCTCAGGAAGTATATGTCTTCCCTTCCATATTTTAAGAGCACCGAGAGTACCAATCTAGACATCAAAGATGGTTAGCATGGCAGATCTTGTCTTAAGCAACTGTGAGATTGAACAGGTAACTGACCATATTGGTAATGACGGGTGTATGGAGACTGGCTGCCACTAAGTAGGTCCTGTCCATCCTATACCGCCACATTGACCCCAGATATGGTCGTAGTGGTGGCAGACCTCGCGGCGCCCGAGGTCGCGCGAAGCCGGAATACTCGACATCCAGTTCCGGGAACTGATTGGGAAATGGTTCCACTTGATCCCGAGACTGTACCTATGGACGTTCCAAGAAGCATGGGATCTCCCTGCGAAAGTCCAGTCGCATAGCTTTTTGCTGTTGCGTTATACAGCAAGGACGGATTTGCCGCAGCACCAGAACTCAAAATACTTTGAGCTTGAGCATTAGTGAGTCGCGAACCCCAAAGATCTCGGATTTCGAATTGAGCAGTGGGAACATTGCTTGAACCGAAAACATCAGAAAGAGACACAGATACAGTGGTGCTTGAGCCTCCGTTGTTGTATAGCACCACAACTTGATCGTTGACTGAGTTACCTGTTGTGGATACGAGTGGCCCGCTCCAAAGCTGAACGTTATTGCGAGTCCACCGATAGGTAGCAGCAATACCCAAAGGGTCTTGGTTGACAGCAATGATAGCGGGATTAGCCAGAATAGAGTAATCACTAACAATCAGTTTGTTCATATCATTGCCCATGATGAGCGGACTTTTGGACGCGGCCCCTATTCAAACGAAAGTTTGAGCATGACAAGTTCCATGAGCATTGTTAAATAGATAGGGCTTCTTACAAACACTGAAGTGGGCAACGTATTCTGAATCTGACATCCCACCGTTACCAACTTCGAGCATGTCCATATCATTCCAGCCACCCGTTTTCGAGTAGGAAGATATAGTAGCTTGCTTAGACATAATCTGAGTCACGGAGCAAAGGTAACCCCCATAGTTGGGCCTTCAACAAAGACGTCAGTCGATTATATATGTAACGGAGCAGAAAGGTTTGCCAACTTACACTCCGCACTGACTGTCTTGTGTATTAAAATTGTCAGAAATGTCTCCCGTGATTCTCCACGAGTTGCCCACAGACGGACCCCAATCCCAAGGTGAGTCTTGACCCCAGTTGCAGATAGCGTAGAGAATATTGCGCCCAGTAGCTGCCAGCGCCTTTTCCATCACATTATAGCTATGCCAAATACATCAGAGAATTGGTCTAAGAGGAACACCAAAGAGATGACGTATTCTTACCGGGACGAACTTAGTGCTTCAGTTCCTGCTTCGCCATTGTTATTGCAATTGTCATATTTCAGATAGTCGACTCCCCAACTAGCCCAAGTGTCTGCATCGACAGTCTCGTAACCTAAGCTGCCTGGGTATCCAGCACACTGAGCACATAATGAGAGTCAGATATCTGGATGTTGAAGAAAGACGAATCATAGCTTACCGTCTTCGTGCCAGCGCTAGAATATATGCCGAAACCAAACCCTTGCGCATGAAGCTGGTTTCCAAGATAGCTCATGCCGTTAGGGAACTTGCTGGCATCCGGGATCAGAACACCGCTTGAGGTTCGACCAGACGACCAGCAATCGTCGAGGATAATGTAATGATATCCTAGATCCCTCAATCAAGTCTTGAGAATAAAATTTGTCGTCTCGAGAATCAGACTCTGACTGAGCCCACAACCAAAGGCGTTCCAATTATCTACATACCCCGAATTAGTGGTGCTTCTGAAAATGCGGCTTATAACTATGTGATGGTGAACATAGGGTGAATTAAAATTGGGATTACCAACCCCATCCCATCTGAGGAGTGACTGCAAGGCCATTATTCAATGCACTTGCGGTTCGGGCAAGAAGTAGGATCTTGCCCGTGAGTGATAAGAGCTTCATTATGGGAATTGAGTCGGTATGCTAAGTGGATCTTCAAGTTTACCAATCGGGGCAAAAGCTTGATGGACGCCTTCAAAAAGCGAAAAAAAAATTATTTCATTAGGGTTCATGCAGTTTATATAGACGGATCCGGGAAAAGTTCCTGGTCGATACGTAGCATCGAATCTCCAATGATCTTCATCTCCTCTTTGTCGGGTGATCGACGATTATCACTCAGATCTGAAAAAGATCGGTTAATTTTAGCTCACATAGTGATTCAGTTGTCCGCGTATCGCTGATAGTAATAATTATGGTACCCATGTATCATTCTCGATGATTTATCCGTCCGACCTGGCACGGATTCTTAACAAGCCACCACATTTAATGTAGCCATGTAATACCCTCCATTAATTTATTAGAAACAAATTATTGGCTGCCCAACAGGGGAAGGTTCTGAAAGAACCATCAGGTTATTGTCGTAGCGCCGACACCACGCGAAACTTTATGTACAATGTGCAGGTAATCCGTCTACGATGCGCGTAAACGAGAGCACTAGGATAATGACTAATTTACACTATTACCTATGCCAGGTGATACGTTGCTTTACAGGTAGCTAGCGGGCAGACAACAGCAGGTATGCCGGATTTTACGTTGTATTCTCCTGCGGAAGGAAGTTCCAACTAGTCTGCCATACTTAGGTATTCAGTGCATTCGAGGTCCGCCAGATAGAAGGAAAATAGTTGTCTGGACGAACATAATGACCCGGCAGCATTCCATCATGCAAACTGCCACCAGTTAAAATTGAATAGATAGCCGGTGCCGCTACCCTGGAAGACAAAATAAACATCTTGTGTTCCAGTAGCACCATTGACAGAACAGTTAACGGTTATCCACGTCTGCCAGCCTCCAGTGCCAGGTACAGAACAACTGCCGACAACCGTACCAGTAGTGCTACCCAGGTGAATCTGAATAGAGCCACCACTTGTATCGGAGGCTACACGAGCGGAGAAGGATTTGGCACCAGTGCCGCCAAATGCAACACCCGTCACTTTAATGTAATCTCCGTCATTGATGTAACTTACGTCGATACCACCCTCGTCACAAACCTCAGTCTGAATTCCGGAGGACCAAGCGGCAGTTTCTGCTTCCTGGCGGACGTAGGGATTGAGAGTGCCGATTTGCGGAGGTCCAGCTGTGGTCATCATGATGGTAGGAATGGTCCCGTCGGAATTGTAGTCAAATTGTTCGACACACGCGGATCGTTGATAACCATTTCCCCCGGGCAAAGCCGCATTGTGGTAGAAGAAATATGAATTACCCTGGTAGTCGATAATTCCCTCGTGGTTGGTGAAACTACCGCCCTGGGTCGGCATGATAACGCCACGATAGGTCCATGGTCCAGTAGGACTGGTTCCAGTCGAGTAGCGAATGTCTTCAGAGCAGCAATCAGCTGCGTAGGCCATATAGTAGGTACCATTGCGTTTGTAGGCCCAAGGTGCTTCCTGGAATGTTGTGGGCTCCTGGGCAGTTCCCCCTGGGCGAGTCCCGAAGCCAGCAGTGGTGAGTGGAATTTGCGTTGGGCTACCGCTGTATGAAATCATGTCCTGGTTCAGCTTGACATACCAGAGGTCTGGATTGCCCCAGTAGAGATAGGCCTGGCCGTCGTCATCAATGAAGACGGTGGGATCAATTTCGTTATTTTCTACCAACGGATGTCCCAGGGCGTCGTGATACGGCCCTGTGATATTGCTGCTGACCGCGACGCCGATCGCCATAGCCCCATCATTATGTCGCACTGGGGCATAGAAATAGAATTGTCCATTCCGAGCAATCACTTGTGGTGCCCACGCGTTGGCGTTGGCCCAAGTGAAGCCGGCCAGGCTCATGGGAATACCGTGATCCTGCCAGTTCGCCATATCCACGGTCGAGACCAGATGCCAGTCCGTCATGTTATAATACGTAGCACCATTATTATCATGGTCCAAAAAAACGTAAAGACGATCATCATACACAATTGGCCTTCTCACGGAGTAAGTACTTTCACCTTGCTTGCAAAAGTCGAGAAAATTGGATAACCCTACGCTGGATCTGCACTGTAAAATGACTGAACAAATGGGTTGTCTGCTTTAACAACGCCACTGTTGAGAACTGCGCCAAGAAATATGAACGCAGATATAAGATGCCGCAGCATCGGTGTCAGCCTGGAGGTGTTCATGTTGTTGGGCATGATTGTCTTGATTGAATGTAAGAGATCGACTTCAGAGGCTAGTTTATTCTAGACAATAACTCCTAGACGCAGGCGCCTTTTATGGGCTTTTCGCTACGGTAAATCATCCCTTTACCCTCTCGAGAGTGGAACATTTTGGCGGTACGTTCCCGTATTTAACCATTTTAGAGGTTTCAATTTGCCGGCATTGGAGAGACTGGAAATGATAAACCGCTAAGGTCATGCAAACCTGGAAAGTATACCATTTGACCAAAAATGAGGCACCCGTTAATGGAGTGGTATTTTTTGAGCCACATGTATAAGGGGAGAGGATGTGCAGTAATTTTCTTATCCCATAAAGCCTCGGTAGAGCGGCGCTATTGACAAGGACTGTAAGCGAAGACATAGTTAATGCACAGTACATAGCTAACATCCACCGGAATAATGCCTGAAATGGGGGACATGATAAGCCGCGATCTGATGAAATATCACAAAGTCATCACAACAATTTTCATTTAAATTTTAGAAATATGATTAGTAGGCATGTTTAATCGCAATTTCTCCTTTTATATATATTTCTCGATTTTTTAAGGGGTCTTCTTAGCATCTCATTGGCGATATGAGTAAAAATGTTTGGTTTAAAAAATATTCTGTTTTAACCGGTGAGCACCAAGACCATGGATGGCACGGACACGTCTCCCAAGATTGCGGAGTTCTTGCGTGTAACCGTAAGATGATCTGTATCCTACCTGGGACGGTGGAGACTGAAGAGATAGACAAGCTCAATGCCGATTTAAGGTTCGTCTCATGGGGCCTAACGGAAAATAGGGTAATTTGTAGATTGTTCCGGCTCCCCGGATTTTCGTCCCCTCCCCGGATTACTTCCCTCTCATCCTGTGTCCCATTATCCACAAACCCTATCGTCGCTTCATTTTTAGAGGTCCAGGTCGAGAGTGTGTTTCATGAGTTGAACCAATCCTATCAAGGACTCAAGGAAATGTCATGTCTCTTCTGCAATATGCTTGGAGCAAAATGCGCCACTACGCTGACACTGCTCAAACATAAGAGAGGAAACAGTGATCTGTGGCTACATCATCAGAATTATTGACAGCCGATGAGATGAAATCGTCAAGGCAACCATTCATGCAAGTGCAATCCAGGTTAAGGTTAATACGGGAGCCGCAGATATGATACCAACCTTGTGTTTTATATCTAAATCAGAAATAGCATATCGTATCAACGCAGCTATCATTGTTATTTTATACAATTCATGTCATATTTTGGAATGTTGGCTTCGATCGACTTCACGCATACCTTTGATAAGATACTTGGGCAAGCCCTGCTTGAACTTCTTCGAGGCTCCTGGGATTTCCACCCGTTCCGTAATCCCCATGCTGGAAAGGTCCTGACCTTCGCTTTTCTGATCTCATTTCAAGTCTGCACCAAAGTATAGTTTAATTTTTTTTCTTATGCATTTACCAACTCAACCCATTCATAAGCTCTGGACCGAGTTGCTCTTCCAATTTCTTCAAGTCTTACTATTTGAGCTGTTATGTGCAGTTTAAGTTCCCTGGAAATTACGTAGAAAAGATCTCGATCCAGGCAAATCAGGGCTGTTCGTTAGATTGAAATGTTTCCTTGTCCGTTATCTTATTAACGCTCACAGACACCGAGAGTACCAAGGGTTTGCTACTTGACATGTGTAGGGTGCAATACATGTGGTTGGTCCAGTCCACCCTTGTCCACCACACTGTCCTCAGTGCTGCGCAATTCCAGTCCCACAGGGACCGGAGAACGTCGAAGTAGATGTTGAGGTCTAGAAGCTAGCAGTAGATGTGAAGCTCGAATTGCTTGTGGTCGTCGTAGTCGTACTGCCAGCACTACCAGTTCCTAAGGTAATCTTGTACGTTTCACCAACTGACGTACCAATAGGCGATGAATATGTCACCCCATTCACACTGAATGTCTGTCCGTTTCCTACATTCAATGCAAGAGTGTTTCCCAATTTGGAAGTGATTGTGGCAGATACCAGAGCGCCGTTCGCCCATTGTATGTCAACGAGAAAACCGCCGCGAGCAACAAGACCGGTAATGCTACCCTCTGGCACAGAGGACGGTAATGCTGGCAGTATGTGAACAATATTCGCATGGGATTGAAGAAAGAGTTCTGTCACACCCGCCGTAAAGCCAAAGTTGCCATCTATTTGCATAGGAGGGCCGTTGTTACTGTTAAATAGATTCGTCAACGGATAGGTCTTCAAGAACGCTTGCACACTATTCCATGCTGAGTTGCCATTAAGTAGACGTGCGTAGCAGGCAATTACCCAAGCACGAGACCAGCCCGTGTCTCCACTTCCGTTCTGCATGCGGTGGTTGAGCAATACACCTGCTGCGTTAGCCAGAGACAGCGATACCGTAGGTGTCATCTGCGAACCCGGGTAAAGCCCAAACAGGGGTGAAAGGTGACGCATCCCAGGTTGCTGTTCTACATATTCTTGACGCCACTCGAGAATCTGTCCATATGAACCTATCTGTGGAGGTTTGATCTTTGCAAGATATGACTGGGCTTTAGAACAGTCGGCCGACGATAGTTGCAAAATCTGGCACGCCTCGATCACATCACTGAATAATTGGTAAAGTAGAGAATTGTCCATAGTTGGCGAAATGTCAATCCCTTCCGCGCTCCCTGAGCTGTACTCATTTGACGGCACTATGAACGGATTCTCAGGAGACAAAGACGGTCCAGTAGTGTAGTATCCGTCCCACATGAAGGTATAGCAGAAATAAAACTCAGCTGAATCCTGGAGGATTGGCCAAGCAGTTTCCTGCAAAAATGTCTTGTTGCCAGTAAATCTATAGTGTTCCATCAGATGCGTAGAGAGCCATACGCCACCCATTGGCCAAATCGTATATGATGTCCCGTAGTCAACAGGAGCTGGATCACCCCATAAGTCAGTATTATGATGCAGGACGAATCCACCGCACCCATACATGTTCGAAGCTGCCAGCTGTCCACGACCTTGAGCAACCGCTAACAGATCCCAGAAGGGCTTCGTCGTCTCTGCTAAATTTGTGGTCTCTGCGTGCCAGTAGTTCATTTCAAGGTTGATGTTTATGGTGTATTTGCTTCCCCATGCAGGGCTGAAATCTTCATTCCAGATCCCTTGAAGATTTGCAGGAAGTGAAAGGGCTCCAGTGTCTCGAGACGAAGCCACTAACAGATGTCGCCCGAAATTATACATCAATGTGACCAACTGAACGTCATTTCCAGGATTATTCTTGTAGTTTGACAGTCGTTGATTGGTTGGTAAGCTCGACGCAGAGCCACTGGAGTTTCCGAGATTCAGCGAGACGCGTCCAGTCAATGCTGTGTTATCTGTAATTGCAGCGGTTCGCAAAGCTGGATAGCCCTGACGAGATGCACTCGCCAATTTTCTTGCCAATTCCGCCTCCCACGCACTTTCACTGCTATACCTGTATGAAGTTTCTGCGTCAAAGTAGATGTCTACAGTGGTTGCTCCCGAGACAGTAATTGTTGAACCACTGGCAGAAACGCTTCCTGAAGTTTTGTATTTTAGCATGCTCCAGTCCTGAGGATATCGACGTTTGACCTACCTCCACTTGTGACAATTTGAGCCTCAGCAGTGAAAGATATTGGATTTGCGTTACCACTGTTCGCTTTCATTGTTACGGTATTGATGCCGTTGCTCGTACTGGCTGCGTTGCTAGTGACAAACTGCTGACGTGCGAGGGAAATTTTAACATTGAGTTGGCCACTTTGACTGGACTGTAGACGCATAGCCAGAACGCCAGAGGGATAATTTCCAATAAGTTCGCGTCTAGTCTTTCATCAGCTAGTGTTTCTAATTATCTATAAACATAGCTAGCAGGTCTTCTTACGTATAGTTGACTCCGTTGTAGAGATAGCTACACCCAGCATTTCCCTGATAGGTATCGAGCCAACGCTCCAGAGAACTTTGATTTGCATGGCCGAAGTCCAAGTTCAACTGACCAAGGGGGTTATATTGCTGGGGAGAAGTTGGATTCCCTGCCATATTTGGCAGGGCTACCTGCCCCGCTCCAGTGATATTTCCAGATTGCAGCATAGATCGAACTTCATTTATCACGCCACGGGAATTCGCATTGAGGCGATTAAGGAACGGCCCGCTCCAAATGGAGTTTTCATTCAATGAGATTCGCTCAGTTGGAGTACAGTACATTAAGCCACCAAGTCTGCCATTACCGATGGGCAAGGCAGAGTTGAAATCGCTAGCTGGAGATGTGTACCATGCATATCGAGATCCATCAAACTGGGCATTAGCCAAAGTGGCCAGCGCCAAAAAGAAAGGGAAGGCATCAATAATCATTTTGAGTTGACGAATTGATTTGATTCACATTGAGAATCACGAAGGAGACTTAATGCGGGCTTCTATTGAATTGTATTTCTCAAAGCCGATCTCTCGAACTTCTAAAATGAAGACCTAGATGTCGTCGTGTTCTTTCTTGCTGGTCATTGCGATCCCATTCTATGTTTGAAAAGTAGACGACATTCCGCCGATGATACCTTGTCGGGTATCACCGCGGATAATTAATTCGGAAAAAAAAGGAATATTACGATTGGACACACCTTGCGAATTTTGGGGTTGCAATACTATGACCGTTGTGATATATCTGTTGCGGCCACTTATGATTGCCGGCCTGGTATGCTTTACCGTAAAAAGGTGTGATTGCAAGTGCCCGGAAATTTGCCTAATGGGTGAATTACCAGGAACGGAAATAGGGTGACACGGAGTCGTACAATTTTTTTTCTAGAACAAAATTCCAGAGTTTGTAGGACGAAAGGTAGGTAAGGTTCCAAAGATAATAAAATATATATATATACTTATCGATATACCGAAATGAGTATTTTTTCGTGGTTGACTTGGGGCTCTATTCCTCACCCCACAAATTTTGGAACAGGCGATTGTGAACTCTAGGCCAGCAGAACCCCTTAATATCGAGACTTCCACACAAGATGGACCAAGACCTTGGGTTAACAACAGCCATATACTCATGGGTCTTCGATCTGAGGTCCACCTCGACAACCCATCTAATCGCGCGACATGGCAACGTGACCGCCGAATGGGATCATGCTTCACGTTTCTCAGTCGATGCTTCAATCCAAGCAAGTTTTATATTGTTCCAATATTTCTCCGGATGCAATCGCATATGTCCGACATGCCCGCTTCCTTCGAACATCACAGCATCCGTTTCCCAGCCTTGCTCTCGCGACTCTGCGATATGCTTCTCAATATCTGACCAAAGAATAATCTGGTCGTCTTTGCTATACAAATAAAGCCGTTTGGCGCTTTTTTCTTGCAAATCCGGATCTTGAAACGTCTTCAAGCTATAAACAGGAGCGCTATCCCTGCCCGTGATGATTTCCAAAAGGTGATTTGTGGCAAGAAAGGTGGCCCATAGACACTGCGTTACCAGAAATGGCCATGGGAACCATGCGGCCGTCCCCAGTGTCATCGCACGCGACAAACGAGGCAAAGTCGCGAGCGTAATGTCTGTACTGCCTGGCGTCGAGTCAAGCACGACGAGCCGGTGCGGTAATGGTTTGTTGTATACAGCCCGGTAGGCATGCAGAGTTGATGTGTAGAAAATAGCGCCAGTATTTGACATCATGTGTACCAACACAGACCGTTCATCATGGGCGTTGGTATCTTCACTAGGGAAAGCTGCTTTGACGACATGCGCCATGTGTTCAATGCGTTTCTCTGGGTTCTGCCACATGGCGCGAGAAATTGGTGCCAAAACCACAATCTGGTTTGCGCTGGGAAACAGTTTCTGGAAACCGTTGGCGTATTTCACTACATGTTTGGCCAAACAATCTCCCCAACCATAGATGATGATGACTCGGGGTTCTTGTGTTGTTTCCTCAGTTGTGCTTGCAGCCCGGAAGAGAACTTGGTCGGAAAGACCAGTAAAGCCAGGATATTCCTGATTTGGCATTGTGCGTGGTATCCTAAATCTTAAATGTATTATTAAATTGAAACCAGGCAGAAACAATCAATAGTAATGAGAGAATAGGGGCTAGTGAAAAAAAAAGGGACAGCTGACACTTCGGCAGGCTAAATAAATCTTGGCAACAACTAGATCTGCAACTGGACTAGTAAACCCTTTTTGGCGTAGTGGTATTCAGTTCGACAGCAACTCACCCTCGGATGAGATAAACTACCGAAGCATTGCCTGGAACCCAATGCCATCTTAATATGCGATAAACGAACCCAAGGGGTTGTTTCATTTTTAGATTTTCGGGTTCATGGGATACGGAGCATGCAGTGCTAAGGCCAGGGATAAGCCCTAACAGGGTTAAGCGTGCCCCCAACATGATCGTGATCTGACCTGGAAATGGTTCGTAGGGCTTTTCTTTGGAGTCCCTCGGCAACAATGATTGTATTCTGTGCCAGGGAGTGGAACAAGCTTAGTACATGCAGGTTACGCCACAAGGTGTCAATAGTATTTACTAAGTTATACACTTTGTAAGATAGTGTCTTAGCTCCTCGTCGAGCCCTAAGCCCTAAGAGACTCCAGGATGTCTCTTTATTGTCATATATTCCTAATTAGGCACTGCCATAAGGTCTATGCACTATAGAGATCTGCGGCAAGATCTCACATAAAGTCTTCCTTTTCTAGTCTTTTCTATATGCCAAGTGGAAGGTTATCCCTAGCAGTTAGCTCCTTAGGCACCACTGCGGCCGCACTTCACTCCACAACCGGTCCAGTTGCGCAGGAATTGCACCATTTATTATAGAATTCTTAGAAAACCCTCAGCACAGTAGGCGGCCGGGTTAGGTGTGTGTACCGGGGCTACAGGTAGAGACAGGATGTATTCTACGTGAATAATGACGCTGATAAAAAGTAATATAGCTATCAATCCTGCTTTCACTCATTCTCTCTTTCTCACCAACTCAAACCCAAACCTCGGCGCTATAGCAATCTGTATAAATCTCACATGACATGCCACGCGCTGGCACCTCATCTCCACCACTAAACTCTCCGCCCGGCTGGGACAGGCGAACTCCAATGTGGTGCTGTTTGGCTTGGCTGTGAGGTCTTCACAGAGCAGCTCTCCGCGCACAGGAATGGTCGCATATGATAAGGCGTCATAGTCAATCTCGTCTATACTGGAAGAGACGATGGCTGAGGTGGTCGAGGGTCGATCAGCTGCCAGACTTCAATTTCCGTTATACCCCCTCTTACCCCCCTCCCCCTTGGTTGTGCGGTCCTTGACATGCGCGGAGGACTCAGGAGGTCGCCGCCAAGAGAATGCGCAGGCGTTGATGCCGGTGGAAGGGATGGGGAAACGCATAATTGTGAAGTCCTTCTCTGGCGTCAGCAGCTGCACTCAGAGCGGTAGACAATACGGACCTCGACAGTAACATAAATATGCACCCTCGAACCACACACAGCATTCTTCAATTTCCGGATTACTCGTGCAATTCTATCGGGCCAAGCGTGGCGATAGACCTGGGGAGGGGGCATGAATTCTGCTGCACGGTCCTACCCCAACCTGGCATCGCCATAGGGGAGGGCCTCAAGTTCAAAGTCAGACAAAGGGGCATGCTTGGTACTTAGTGTAGCAGGAAGGAGACCGATGTTCACAGCCGATAGAAGCGCTACGCCGAAGGAGAAGTAGAGGTTGAGCTTGCCCAGGTGGCAGGGCTTGGGTGGTTCGAGGGCGGGGAGGTTGTCCGGGGCTTCCAGAGTAGTCGTCCTCCTAGGAGGAGCGCTTCTCAAGAGTTGCGCTGGAGCTCTCGCCATCGTTGTGTAGCGGAAGGGGCGCATACTGGGAAGAGCTTGAGTTTGTTTTGGAGGGAGACATGAGTTTTTCAGAGTAAAGCTGAGTAAGTGAGAAGAGGGGGGGGGGGAGAGAGAGAGAGAAGGCGCGCCGTCGGTGAACGATAAAGCAGGTAGCCGCCCAGAAAGAGGGACAGCATGAGGCCTGGTGCACCCACACCACGCAAGCCAGAGATAAGATTACAGTACTCGTATGGTTACGGTGCATCCGGAAATAAAACAGAAGATAAGATAACTTGAAATTTACGATAAGTTTGTTGATCCGCAGAGCATTTTTTGTGGCTATTCCGCAACTCTCTGGCAGGTGAAATTTAGCAATGATGTAGTATCAGGTTTGATCCGAACGTGAATTGATCATTGAAGCCCAGTTGAAAGAGGTTCTACGCTTTTATTGCGATATGAGACCTTTTTATTAGACATATCTCAGCATGCATTTAGCATGAATTTGCCGCCAGCAAATTTATTTCAAAGCTGCCCCTAGCAGGAAAAGATATCAAATAGCTAGTCAGGTAAACGTTCCCAAGTTACGTAAATAGAGAACATACTGGTCGAATGAGAGAAGTTACCCATTCTTGTCTAGAGTGGTTTGAGTCAAACATAATTAATTCAGCTATTTCAAAATGCTGCTATAGCAACTGGTCAATTCGAAAGGAGCCATTGAAAGTCACGTATGTTACGTAGCCCACTATAGCATCAAAGAATGTACATGGAGTCAAGACTCATATCACCTTCAAGACCATTTGTAGTGGCTCCATCGGCAATGAGTTTTGCCTTCTTCGCATTCCTGCGTTTCAGCAGCAACCAACATCCACCATATAGGAATCCAGCAACAACAGTCAATCCAGCGGAGATGGCATTGCCCTGAATGTACCGAGGGCCTTGCTGATCAGGATACAGCTGCGAAGATACTAAAGCAGATATGTTTGCAATGGAATAGGCTACAGGCATGCCGATAGCTCGTTTATCATCTGGCGACAGATTTGTAGCAATCCACGTCACAGCTAGAGTCGAAATTGGAAAAAGTCCTTCACATAACATTTAGCAAAATGACAAACCTTGAATAAAGTAGAAATCAGAAATATCAAACTTACCCAGAACGAGGATAAACATTTCAGCGTAGCCAGCTTGAGGGTTTGGAGCACCGACGCAAATAAGATATCCAATAGCAACTGGGATACAACTTCCAATAATAAACACCGCTCGTCTCTTCATCTTGTCTGATAAGTAAACCTGTATCACAAGAGATATAGCGCCAAGGACATAAACAGGAATAGTCATGTAGTTGACCGAAAGGGAAGCATATCTAGGATTTGATACTTTGGTAAGCGAAATGATTCGACAATGTCGTAAACAATGATGATTCCCAACTATTCATGAATATGGTAGGCATGTACTTACCCAAGACCAGCAAGAATGGTAGGCAGGAAAACGCCGAATCCATTGATTGCAACAGAAGATGTAAAGAACGCGACGCCGAGTAAATAGACAAAGGGATCGGTGAGAGCAATTTTGATCCACTTGCGGTCAAATTTTTCATCACCTCTATGAACCATGTCGCGCTGTTTCTTTAGACGCATTATTTCCTTTTCTTCCGCGTTTAAAAACCACGCAGTTTCAGCGGAGGATGGGAGAAAGATCAAGCCGATACTGCCTACAATCATAGTGATGCAGAACTCAACAACGAATAGCCATCTCCAGGCTACAAGTCCACGTCTGTCACCCATGAGTTGTACAGCATACGCAAAGAGGCCCCCAAAAGCACCAGAGATACAAGCGGAAAGATTTGTTGTCATGATACGCTTTCCTGCCTCTCCCCGAGGGTAGATTGTAGTGAAAAGATAGACGAAACCCTGAGCTAACCCAGCTTCACATGCATTCAGCAGCATACGAACAACAATTGCCTGCGCATAATTTTGAATAAAAGCGGTTCCCAGAGTACAGATACTCCATGAGATGAGAGAAGCACCGAGCGCTTTATTGGCACCAAAGCGCCGAACTGCTAACACCCAAGGGAGTTCAAACAGTATAGTACAAACGCTTGAAAGAGTGTTGATATTGCCAAATTGGCCGCCCACGAGCCCGAGGTCGGTGTCCAAGCCGAATACAACAGCATTCCCAAGCTAACATGGTCAGTCATGGAGGCCTTGAGAGAAAAGCGGTACAGAACTGACATTATTTCGATCCAAGGTTGATAAAACTAGAAATACTACTGAAAGCGGCAAAACAAATTTATCGAATTTCCTCAACACAGCTGCCTCTTTCTCTGGATCGATATAAATGATTGAGCCCGGGGCCGTATGGTCGACACTGTCGTCCGTAGCAATGACCATTGAAGGTTTCTCCGGCACTTCCATTGTGTTTATTCGTGGTTCAGAGTAAAGAGGATAGTGTTGAGTTGTCGTTATTCACACAACGCAAAGCGGCCGATGTGGGAGGCGTTGAACCCGACTCTACTCAGATTAATATACCGCTGGTTCACTACATTAATTCATGCGAGTTGCGATAAAAGCGCCTAACCGCATAATTGAGTTCAACGCACGCATGATAAGAATCATCAATGTTCAGAAATCCTGTATTCCGTAAATACTGTACATATGTACCTTGAGGCCATGGTAGAACGACTGATACACTTTCTGCGGAGAGTGTCGTGTAGATCTGAAGGAAGATAACAGATACGATACCGATAAGCACACCCATCGGCATTTCCCGCTAGATAGGTACAGAGTACTGATCGGCAATTTCCGAAGGGGCTGTTTCATTAGGGTTAGATTTTCGGGTTCATGGGATACGGCATGCAGTGCTAAGGCATAACAAGTTTAAGCGTGCCCCAACATGATCGGGGAAATGGGTTTGTTGGGCTTTTCTTCGGAGTCTCTGGGCAGCAATGGTTGTATTCTTTATATAGTAATCAGCCTCTGGAGCATCGATGGTTGAATATTAGTAGGGCAGCAGAATCGTTTCTTTTCAGCTATTGGCTCAGAAACATCATCGCGCCAATGTTTGCTCCTTCAAATGTTTATAGTCTAGTTGGATATCATTTACTATGTGCCGAAACATTGAATGTTGAGTTAAATGATTATTGATTGTAGCACGCCGTTCTTTCACTCTGTATTCACCAAATGGTGGACCAACTGTCAACTTTCGCAACCGACAATTCAATGTTGGATCTGACGTTCAAAGTTGTTACACCACAAAATTAAAATTAAAACATAATAGTGACATGTTCATGATACTCGTAAGAACACTGAAAATAAAATCGATTTCATGCATATTGTGCTTCGCAATGGCTGCTAGTTCTGGATCGCATTTCAAGCAATGGACAATGAGACCTTGTATCAAATTACCGAGAGAGATTTTCTGGCAAATACTGCTTAACCATTAGTATTTCAAATAAAGAGGATATGTCGAACTCCACACGCCCGGGTTTCAACTCCAAATTCCCGGAAATCTGGAGGTGAACAAATAGCCTTTTAAGTCTGCATAACCTGCCTTGAAATGAAATTTCTTACGTGCGAACGATGACATACATCGAACGCTGCTTGAGGTCATAACTGCACCTCGGTATTTGCGCCACAGTGTGATGAGTTTGCAGGTGTTTTGCATACCACCAGTGCATGCTACTGTGCATATACGAATATTTGTCAATGTGCGCTACATTAATTCGACGGGGCTGTATACCTAACCCGATTGTACTTAAATCAAGGACAGTCGTGTGTGTTCAACCGGACTTGTTATGCACCTTTTCAGCTCGCCACGCAATCGAACTCCACTACATATGTCCGCACTAGGACAACCTGCAATGCATTTAATAGCGTCGAGTATGCAGGCTACGTCAACAACATATCTGTGGAGAAATCCATCGCCTTGAATTAATGCTCCAGTGCCAAATAGTAGCGATCGGAAGACGATCTTTACTAAACGTGCTGTCTAAGTTTGACTTGACAAGTTGACGTATGGATCAATTTATGTGACAGGGTCTACGCAAGTGATTGTTATGATTAGCAAACATGTATCAAGTAGTGCCCTTTAACCAATTATGGAATTACTTGCAGCGGTTGGATCCATATGCATATTTCAGATGTCATTGTGCTGTTGATGACCAGATTTTGCGTTTGATATGTGGCGAGCGAAAATATAAATTAAGCCAGATAGGTCCTACCATTTTTCACGTCGTATTCTGAAAGTCAAATCAATTAATACTATCACATTAATCGCTTTAACATTTCACGCAGTCAGCATGTCCGTAGATGAAGAAACGGCTCATCATACAATCAGCTCCTACTTTATCGGTCCAAAGGCCGAGAACCTAGACAATTTCCAAGACAGCATCAATGCAATTCTGGAAGAGCTACGTAACAGAAGACTGGCATATTACGGTGACGATGAGGTATGATCTCTTTTCTTTTGAATTCAGGTCACCGCTTATGAGTACAGAAATTCATCACGGATGAGATTCGCAACTCTCCACATTTCATCAATAGAACCAAGAGGTTTGGAAATGCAGTGCGGACAGCAGCAAAGCTGCTTGGGGAACACTCTGTTCCCTTCTGGTCTCCACGGTATGAGGGACACATGTGCACTGACATGACCATGCCCTCCCTGTTGGGCTACTTCATGACCATGATATACAACCCAAACAACGTCGCTGTCGAAGCCAGCCCGTTCACAACTGTGGCCGAACTTCAAGCTGGTCAGCAACTGTGCAAGCTGTTTGGATATAATCTCAACCCCGACCGTCAACAGCGTTATGGTACTCCAGTCGCCTGGGGACATATTACCTGTGATGGCACTGTGGCCAATCTTGAGTCTATTTGGGCCGGTATGTACAGTTTCTGCGTCGATTAATGTGTTTTATCATAGTAATACGGCTTAGCAAGGAACCTCAAGTTCTATCCTCTTGCACTCTTTCAGGCAATGATAGAGGACGCACTATCGTTTATCGCAGACACCTTCAAGGTTACTACTTGTATCGGCGAGGAGAAGCTTTTCAAGAACCTTAGCGTATGGGAGCTTCTCAACCTCCGATCCGAGACGATTCTCGGTCTGGCGGATGCCCTTTACGATCAATTCGGCATTACCTCAACCTTCTTGGAAGGTGTACTAGAGCGGTACAATATTCAAACCGCTGGGAAAGAAGCACTGGAAAAGTACTTTGGCATTGACAAGCCGATCAAGTATTTCCACGCCAAGACTCGTCATTACTCTTGGCCCAAGGGAGGAGCCATCGCAGGACTTGGATCAGGCAATATGCATGGGATCGAGCTTGATCTCGACGGCCATATTGACTTAGATGATCTGAATATGGAGCTTGAGAGGTGCCTACAAGAACGTCAGCCGGTGTACACAGTAGTGGCCGTCATGGGATCAACAGAAGAAGGTGCTGTTGATCGGCTGAGCGAGATCATCAAGATCCGCCGCAAGTTCCAAGCCAAGGGTCTCTCATTCTTGGTTCATGCTGACGCTGCATGGGGAGGGTACTTTGCCACCATGCTGCCCAGAGAGCTTGTTGAACCTAGCTTGGATGTGCCGGTAGAGCTTAGGCCAGGTCCTCCTAAAAAGGCAGAGGGATTCGTTCCATCTTTGACCCTAAAAGAGAATACCTTTGAGGACATGCTTGCTTTGCGCAATGCCGACTCAATTACGGTCGATCCTCATAAGGCTGGTTACATCCCATACCCAGCAGGCAGTCTGGTGTATCGCGATGGGAGAATGCGATTTTTGGTGACCTGGACCAGTCCGTATCTTTCGCAAGGGTCAGCGGAAAACATTGGTGTGTATGGCGTTGAGGGCAGTAAGCCTGGCGCTGCAGCCATGTCGACCTGGCTCTCGAACAAGACTATTGGACTCAACCCAGGTGGCTATGGAAGATTGCTAGGGGAGGCTGCTTTTACCAGTGCAAGGGTAAGTTTCTTCGCGTTGTGTCATTATTAATATGGGTATACTAATACCTTGCAGCTTTCGGCCCACTATGCAGCCATGCAAATTGATGAAGAAAACTCCAGTTATTTTATTTGCATACCGTTCAACAGACTATCTACTGAAATAGCCGGTAATGAAGCCTGGTCAAAGGCAGTCGACGACGAGAGGAAAGAAATCCAGGATATCTTGTACCAAACCAATCGACAAATCAGCGAAAACACTGACAGTATGAAAAAATTGCGCGAACTGGGATCTGACCTCAATATCAACGCGTTTTCACTCAACTGGCGATACGAAGATGGTAAAGTGAACGAGGATATTGAAGAAGCAAACTACTTTATGAAACGTATTGTGGACCGATTGTCTATTACTACCACGGACAGTGATCCCTCGTCAATTCCACTGTATCTCACATCCACCTTGTTTACACCAGATCTCTATGGAAAATGTGCACAGCATTTTATGAAGAGACTCCAGCTAAAGGTGTGCAAGCAAGACCTGTTTGTGCTGCGTAACGTCGTGATGAGCCCATTTCCCACCGATGCCAACTTCATTGGCGAGCTGATGAAAAAATTCCAAGAGGTCGCGCGAGAGGAAGTACAGGTTTGTCGCGATCGCAACAGACGGGGTGCGTACGAGGTTGAGTTTGTTATGGCTGGTACAGAGACTCTCTTTTTGGACTTCCAGGCTTCGTTCCATCGAGCAACCCAACGACAGCAGATCATTCTCAAGGCTGATCTGGACCCGCACTCTTGGGTGATATATCAAAGCCTCCGAAAGACTCATTTCGACAAGCAATTTTTCTTGAAATCGAATGACTCGGTCGATATCCAGGATTTGGTTAACCAAACGCAGGACCGTAGCGATCCTAAGTTCCCGGCTACATTTTGGCTCGAAGTCGATGGGTATGTACTTCGAATTCTCCTAGTCAAAACTGAAAACGAATGAAACTAAAATTAATAGAAAACTGCAAAAAGTGCCCTGTGAAGTCACCTTACAGCGTGTCGTAAAGAGCATCCCGTTGAACTCGGCCAACCGTGATGAAGGTTATCCAAAGCTATACACACCGTTCTACCTATACGGAACCAAAGAAGAGAAGCACATTTCTCACATGCTCTTGCGTGCACCAAATTCCGTATTGTCTGCGAGAAACGTAGAACTGAGCGGCAATCTCATTAATTTTGTCAACGCTGAGATTTACCACGGGCTGATTCTCACTTTAACTAACGTGCGTGAGGCCTGTATACAGCCTTTGCCGAAAACAAATGAGCAGATTTCCAAGCAATCAAACTTTTTCTTTCGGAAAGGTCAAAAGTTCGACGTTAAGGTTTGGTCTGATCCGAATTGGAGATCTAATAAAGAGTATAAAGGGCCAGGGTTGCTGGACTATCTCGATCAACCTCTTGCGAGTGGGATTTTGACTCTGAGGGATGACGTGTATGTGGATGTCGAGTCACTGAATAAGGATCCGTTTGAAGATAAGAAGACACTTACTCCGTGGGAGGAGGAGCTTGATAAGATTGAAGCTGTGTTGAGTGGAGAGTATGAGCCTGATTCTTAGCGGAACTTTGCTCACGTCAAACATTGAAGACATCGAGATTGTGCAATTGGGATATATCGTCGGTTTAGCATACGATAGTCGACAGCGCTGAAATTAATGCAAGTCTATGGTATTTTATTATAGGAGAATATAGCGACGCACAGTTCAACACAGTGGAATATTCATCTCAGTCCAAAGAATGTACTAATCTAACACTAACCAAACACCAGTTATTCACCTTGCTATAATGAAACGTTTCAATACCCGCGGATTATTGAGCAAAATCCAAGTAAAAATATGCTCTCTAAGAAGCAGCTGGGCAGTCACCACGCTGGTACAATTTAACGCTCTTTACTGTCATGCCTCGTTTATCTCCGGCACCCCAGGTGGGTTCCCAAGCCGAGGATGCATTCCAAAACTGTTCCATGGAGGTGTCAGAGTCGTCGACCCAAGGTTTGTTTCCATACCCGTCGCTAAATCCAGTGTTAGATTGGACCCAGAAAACTGTAGATCGGGATTGCAAAGGAACTTACGAGAAGTAGCCATCTGTTCCTCCGACGGCCACATTCAGAATCAGATAGAATGCCTCATCAAAGGGGGTATTGTAGCGGCCTGTCACCGACCAAGGGTCCAGCTAGAATTATCGTACTCAGTCATAGTACAAAAGACATGAATGGGACTTACGCAGAACTTACAGGGATCGATCCGTTAACGCTCGTAGACGCAAATTTGCCCCGGTCATACATTGTGCCGTACTTCTTTCCAAAAGGAACATACAAAGATTGCTGAAGTTGAGAATTAGCAGCTCGTTTGAACTCTTATAGGTAGAAGTGTCAAAAAATATACCGCAAGGCGACTGTCAACCCATGTATAAATGTACGAGTCGCTCCATTCCATGCCGAAGGTATGGAAGTCGTCCGAATAATCTCCTCTCGTTAGATACCGAACTCCATTAGTGCGCCAAAAGGCATCAAGAGCACTGTTAGGAGCCCAGTGAAGTGTTCCTCCGACTTCGTTGCGACCGCCTTTATATCTGTGCGTTGGTTAGTTGTGAAAGTCGAGGAAGAACCTGCCTATGAGAACTTACTTATCTCCTTCATTTCCTTTTGATTCCATAATATCGATTTCACCGCTGAGTGGCCATGCCCCGTAGGTGTCAGCCTCCGGCAACATCCTAGAAATAGAATTTATTAGCCATTGCCCTAGCTAGAGAGAAGAGAGAGATCTTCTTACCAGATAGCTGGCCAGAGCCAATCTCCGCGAGGAAGTTTGGCAGTCACCTCTACTTTGCCGTAGGTAATATTATGCTTTCCCTTTGTTGTCAACCTTGCACTCCTAACAGGATTGATCATCGTTTGGGTCGTGATGTTGCTAACCCGTACACAGGAAGCGGCATCAGTGCCGGTGCACACTCCTTGCTTGGTGAGGTTAAGCGTGTATCCATTTATTAGCTGGCCCAAACTGATATCGGCAGCGGCACTTTGTGTTGTTAGTGTAGGAACAATGTGCAGGCCATCCGTGTCTGTATAAGCATTCTCTGCATCGGTTGTAGCCCAATCGAATGAACCAACGCCAAATCCACCGACTTGTTGCTCGTAGTTCCAGTCGTTTGTGTTGATTCCATTCTGGAAGTCATCTTCGAAAACTAAGCAATACTAAACACTTGTCAGAGAGAATGTATCAAAAATGAGGAACTTGTGTATAAAACCAACGCTTCCAACTTACCGGCGGATTCTCCACACTTTCCCACCCTGTATATATGATGTATGCTCCAATGCCCAATCCGATTATAGTGAGTACGATGAAAAAAATCTTGTCCCATATCATTCGCGGATCTTTCTTCTCAGTCCATGGCTTGTCGTATGTCCCAATCAGCCGAGCTGATTTGAATTTTCTCTGTCGGAGGGGCTTCGCTTCTGCAAGAAGTCAGTGAACAAAACGTACATAGTTAGACGTAGTGTAGTTAGAGCACACCGGAAAATTTAGCTGAAAATCCAGTGTATGACGAATGTTGTGCGGAAGAGTGCAGCGATCTTCGGTCTTGAGGAGTGAGGAAAGGATTGCTGTGAGTTTGCTCAACTGTCGTAACAGACTGAGAGTCATGCGTAACGTACACAGCGGACTTTTCCATATTGCTTAGTTTTAAAAAGCTATAACAAAACTTTCGTGTTTCTCAGCTCAGACATGATCCAAGAACGGAGATAGATCGAAACTTTTATGAAGCGAAGGGTCGAGATACAACCCGTGGATCTTTTAGTATTCGCAACGTTGCCGCCAACTGAGTAAAGGAAATACAAGCGAGACGCAAGTTGTGATTCGTTTGCTATTATTTCCCTTGACTTTGCTTTTTAGCGCCAGGTGATAGCTATGTTTGGGACGTGTGGACTGATAAGGCTGGTGGCGTTAAAGTGTGAGGCTGACTGTTCGAGGAAATCGCACTTCAGCTGGTAATTGAGTTATCAGCACGGTGAAATAGATGTGAAGTACAAAATGCAAGATTAGGCGACCACGTGGGGTGCTGTATAGCGATTGCTGGTTGTTTTTAGAAACTGGACGCCACTAGGGTGGCTAATTTGCTCACATCTGCAGGTGGACGAAATTGGATCCACCCCAGTTCTAGACCATTAGTTTACTGTTGTATGTATGAATCGTTGCGTGTTAATATTAAGCTTTTATTAAAATACCATAGTTTCATACTTTTATAAACGTATCTTTACAAACTAGCTTAGACAACATTGAAAAACATGACCATGATAAAAATCCCCATCACAAAGCTCGGACCCATTCGGTAGCTCGCGACACCGTTTGAGTGATTGCTGCTAGAACTACTGCTACTACCGGAACTACTTGATTCAGGCTCATTTCCAGTTGCTGCACCTCCAAGGTACCAGCTCCCTATATCCGTGAGAAGGCCATTTTGGGTCAGCATCGCAGCATTAGGACCAACATTGGAGACAGATGAGCGAAAAGAGCCAAAATAAGAGTAACGCTCAACGTAATCAAGGCGATCAAAGTATTCAGCAGAGGTTTGAAAGAAAGACTGCGAGTCTGATAGGCTAGCATCAGGGAGTGCGTATTCCGTGACCCAGATGGACGTATTTGGATATCTGTTCACCAATAGTCAGAGTCGAAACTTAAACCCCGAAAAGAAAACTTAAACTTACGTTGCAACTATTTGGCCAATATGACTTGCCAAACCCTGAAAATTCCCATACCAATGTATAGGAATAAAGTCGACAGTGCAGTTGGTCTTCTGAGAGGAGCAATTCCCGAAGAATTCGCTCAACCACGTAAACCCGCTTTGACTGCCTGTTACCGCAGGAGCACCTAGCTTGACATCTAATTTGCTGAGCGGAGCAATATCATTGATCCAAATCTTCGCTGCTGTTTCCGGTGCAATATCACTTCCTCCCGTTGACGATGATCCATCGGGTTCGTTGAATGTTAGAACATGGCTGATATTCCGTTCTTCATTCTGAATCAAAGATTCCACGCTGGATACAAAAGTGGAACTATTGGATGACCCCCAGAGCATTGGCACGAATTCAAACTCGGCCTGGCTTCTGTTGGAGTAGGCATCCGACGGTGTAGAATCATAATTGTAGTACCAGGTCAGATCCGTATCATTCTCAACCCAAATCTGAGCGTCGGACGGGTACTCTGAAGACGGAATGTAGATAAGCCCGCGCTTTGAGGACGATTGAAACTTAGTACTTCCACTCACGTCAAGAGCCAGGGCGAAGGGAAGGCAGCTTGACGCGAGCAGAATCGCAGTAGTCGGCATCTGCATTTTCATTTCTGGTCACCGACAACTAACGAGGCCTTTTTCGCTGCGTTGCATCATGAAGAGCAACTACGACAAGTATTATTTATTTTCTGTTATTGCTTTTACAATTGCAATTTTTCCCGATCCACGGGAGGCGAGGACGAACAAACATCGATAAACTCGTAACAATCGCCGATAGTATAGGTCGGCTAAAATGCTTCAAGATCTTATCGTGGATGGGGCTTATCTAGCTTTTTCCAACGCTGACCACGTCAAATATCATCCACCGAGGTCATTTCTTTGACTTTGAGTGGCTCGGTGTTGGCGCGGGTGCCTGGTAGTTAGGGCTAGGCGCAGCCACCCGCCATCAACGCCAACCCTGTGTTCGACACGTCCATTGCGGCTGTGTTAGATGCTTTGTTAGCGTCATATGACGGGATTTCCCGGCTTTAGTAATATGTGTGCAGAGTTTGCAAATAAGGGGTTATCCCGCTCACCGGTTCGCCGGCTCGATTCAACTCGATGTAAAATCGCCTCTAGTGCGGTGGACTCTGGTGCCCTGAGTCCTCTTGTTTCCGACAAGACCACTCACAGTGGCGCGATTCCCTCGCGGTTCTCTACTGTGTTTCAATAGTTTACTCTGTGGCGGGGGGCGAGACCAAGCCCAGGGAGCCTCGAGATAGCCCTGTGGCTATTATTGAGCCACCAACAATCGTTCATACAACGAATACGGCCACAGACGACGCCTCCGAGCAGTGAGCAAACACATGGTGCCATGTGTACGTATCATCTAGCCCTGTGGTATTGATTCTGTTTTCATTTGGCTCAGACTGCGCTAGGCTCGCCATTTCGAGACGAAATGGGATTGAACAAGCGAGACTGGCAAGTAGGCAAGAATAACACACGGTAATTGATTTTTTTTTTTTTTTTCAGAGTTAGGAGTTCTGCAAAGTAGCTTAAACATTTATCTCATTGGATGCCCGTGTTCGTATGCTAGCTAGACGTTTTCTCATAAATTTGGGTAGCCGTCTGTTTTATAATTATCACCTCCTCGGTGGAAAGAAAGAAAACGACACAAACGAGGCAGAGCTCTTGTTCATTTGATTTCTCCGAGACAGGTGAGGATTCGAATATGGCAACTATCAATCCTCCCAGCGCGGCCTACAATCCGCGGGCGACCTCGGTTATGTCGCCAAGATATTCTCACAATCAATTGCCAAAAAGATTGTTCGAGGGAATGAAAGATGTCGACGGGTACACACGCTCTGTCACTGTAAGGAAAAATTAAATATTTACTTCCAATCGACCCCTAACTTTGCAATCTCTAGATGTCGCAGTTCCTCAACCGACGGTTTCAGGAACAAGGTTGGCTCCAGCCTGACCCTGCCGCGAGACTTGCTGCGTCACTGGGAATGGTGATGCGTGCTGACAATACCGATGATGATGACGAGGAGATAAAATACATTACCAAGCCAGACACCGTGGATTCAGATCTCAGGGTCATCAGTGAGCAACTTGGTCTTGCTATCGTGTTCACCATGTCGTCTGATATCACTGCACTGGTTTTCAAGAGGGTTGGCCCCAGCGACTCCGAAATAACGCTGTCTCCGAATAACATCACAGTGCCGGTTGTGGAGTCATTGAAATCACTGGCTAGCGATGCAAATAACGTGAGGAGAAGAGACTTTTGTTGTTTCGTTCGCCAAGAAAAAGTAGTTCTGGTATGGAGCAACTCGGCAGAGGAAGTTTTGCTACATGCATCGGATGTGGAAACAAAGCTCATGAGCTCGGTAAGTTCACTATGCGAAGATATTTTGACCTCAAACGTTTATGAGCGAGGATTAAGCTAATTAGATTATAGATTTGGGGAACGATGATCACATCAGGGCAACAAACTCCTCGTCATAACAGACACCACACTGGAGGTCACTCATCCTGGCATACCGGAACACCCAGTGTCGTCTCCGAGCCGCCAAGCATGATGCATGGCCCGACCACTGAAAAGGGCCTTGTCGCTCTTGACGAGGTTGACCTCACTGCAGAAGACGAGGAAGCAAAAACACCAGTGGCACGCCCGTTTCTTCTATCTCACTCTTTGATGGTCGGTCTCGCCATGTGTCTTCTCATGGTCATTGAGTGCCTCGCAGTTCGCTTGATCATCATCGAAATCAAAGCACTCGGAAGCTCAATGTATCCTCGTCTCGCTCTTCTTGCGCCGCTACCTATTTTCATGTTCTTCACTCTATTCTTCACCATTGTCTTGGTTGGAACCGCGTTCCAAATATTTGGCCCAATGAACGATGTGAAGAAAGGTAACTCGCGGTATTATAGCTCACAGCCTCCGGATATCAAGCGCCACCCTGATTATCAGTTTCCTCATGTGACTATTCAGATGCCTGTGTACAAGGAAGGTTTGAAGGGAGTGATTATCCCAACCATTGAGAGTTTGATGCCCGCTATTCGCCACTACGAGTCATTAGGCGGAACTGCCAGTATTTTTGTTTGTGAAGATGGAATGCAAGCAGTCAGCCCAGAGATCGCGGAGATGAGGAAGAATTTCTACAAGGCCAACAACATCGGATGGTGTGCAAGACCACCTCATGGTAAAAATGGATTTACCCGAGCTGGAAAGTTCAAAAAGGCATCCAACATGAACTATTGCTTGAGTTTTAGTTTGAGAGTCGAGGATGAGTTATTACGCCTCATGAAGGAAAAGGCTGCTGCTGAAGAACGAAGCCAAGAGTCTCTTTCTATCGACGAAGAAGAAGAGTTGTACCAGCAAGCTCTACAGACTATCATCGAGCTGGATGAAGGAAAGACCTGGGCAGAGGGTAATGTTCGTATGGGAGAAGTTATTCTTCTGATTGACTGTGATACTAGAGTGGTGAGTACAACATCCACATATCAACTCCTTTCCCCCCTACCCTTTTATGAACCATTGAGTGACTCCATTTAGCCCGTCGACTGTCTCTCCTTGGGAGCATTGGAGATGGAAGAAAGCCCTTCGGTCGCCATCATTCAACACGCATCCGGTGTCATGCAGGTCATCAATAGTTTCTTCGAAAATGCCAGTATGTATTTCCTCAAGTCTTTAGATATGCCATACGCTAACAATACAGTCACTTATTTCACCAATCTCATTTACCTGCTGATAAAATTCTCCGTTGGAAACGGTGATTGCGCCCCCTTCGTTGGCCACAATGCATTCCTCCGCTGGAAAGCTATTCAAAGTGTTTCTTTTATGGAAAATGGAGTCGAGAAATTCTGGTCCGAAAGCCACGTTTCTGAGGATTTCGACATGTCTCTTCGCCTGCAGACTGCTGGTTTCGTAGTCAGGTTGGCCACTTACGGTATGGTCAAAACCTCTTCGCCCTTGGTGGCAGGAAATGACTTACTTTTTTGTAACAGACAAGGGCGAATTCAAAGAAGGTGTTTCTCTCACAGCCTTTGATGAGCTGCTGCGATGGGAGAAGTACGCATATGGCTGCTCTGAACTGGTTTGTTCACTCTTAACAAAAGCCTTGTTCTCATTCAACCTTTTGTTGATTGTTCATAGATATTCCACCCTATCTACCAATGGCCTTATCGCGGTCCTTTCACCAGGCTTTTTCGCCGTTTCCTCTGGTCTAATATGAAGATATCCGCCAAGTTCACTATCTTGGGATACATTGGCACCTATTATGCCATTGGGGCTTCTCTACCGCTGTCAATGGCAAATTACTTTCTTACTGGTTGGATCGCCGATTCCCTAGACCACAGTTACTTGCCAAGTTGGGATATGCTCTGCGGTACACTGTTTATTTTCTTGCTTGTCAGCCCGGTTACCTTTGCATGGTACAGACATCGTCTTGGCGAGAAGAATCTATTTTGGGCATTGCTTGAATCATTCAAGTGGATGCCATTTTTCTGTGAGTATTACACAACCAGCCCTCCTGTTCTTTCCAGCTAACAGATGTGGACAGTTGTCTTTTTCGGAGGGATTTCCTGGCACATTTCCTACGCTCTGCTGGCTCACTTGTTCTGTCTCCCTATCGAATGGTCTTCGACAGCTAAGGAACTTGAAGCTGGGGGATTCTTTGTCGGTATGGAGCGGATTTGGCAGGCATTCAAGTATGTTTTGTTTTTCATGGCTTGCCTTACCGCCGGTGTCATCTATTTAGCTTTGTTCGCGCCAATTGGGTGGAGAATCAGTGCCTGGACGAGTATTTTCCCGGTTGCCAACCAGATTGTTGGTCATGTGCTTCTGCCCGTCATGACGATATTACTTTGAATGTTGAACATTGGCGGTTGTGTGGCTATAATTTGGATGACGTTTGGTTCATTTGTCATATAACGTGTATGCAATTTTCTTTTTGATTTATCCTTTGTGAGCGGACAGTCTCTCTAATAGAATATCTAATATCTCTAATTGATCCATTATTGATCTTGTGTATCAATGTTGAAAGATACAAAGAATACCATATGCATGTGTACGCCTATGTATAAATTAATTGAAAATTTAGAAGGATTGACTCGTTTAATCAACTCAACATTGAGTGAGATTGATCGGCCTCGCAGTAAATACCCGTTTCCGGGGAATCTCTTGCCAAAAAAAAAAAAAAATAATAATAATAATTCTTCTCGGTCTTGACCGATGTTACATGTTCTTTGACAAATTCTAAGCTTTTTTCTGGGTGTCCACTAGTGCCGTACAGGGTCCTTTGAAAGACTTACCACTTCACTTTGACGGCCACGAAAAGAAGATTACATACGGTGTTGCCCATTGCCAAAGTGAAATTTAAAGCAGTAACGATTGCTTTATTTGTTTCGTTTTTTCGGCAGGCCGTCGTCTCTAGTTCCCAGACCATCTACTCCAGACCATCTTCTCCAGACCATCTTCTCTAGACTGTCTTCTCTAGACTGTCTTCTTCCCAAAGTAACCAAGTTGAACTTCTTCAAAATGTATTACAACCTTTGTGAGTGTCCCTAGTCAATCGTATTTAGCATTTGATTCCTCACTGACGTTTTATCAAATTTAGGGAACGAATATGACCCCTTCGAGGACATGCCGTCCGAGGTCATGACAGAGACCACCCCACGAACCTACCAAGATGCGGCTGACGAGGAGTACTGGAACGAGTACTGGAACGACTACCCAGATGCGAACGATCTGGCGTACAGCCCAAGTCCTCCGGCCATAGAGAAGCTCACCTTATCAGACAGTGAGAGCCTCGTTAGTGATGATGATCTTTCACCAACGCCATCTGCTGGCTATCCAGATATTGAGACCCTGTATGTACCAACGACCTGGGTCGTTCCTGCGCCACCAGAGGTGTTAGTGAGATGGTCAGTAGTGTTACCGCTTATCTCGGTGGTCAATATCGCTATTTTGTATATTACCATGGTTCTCTTCACTTATTTATACCCTCCTTAACAACACCTGGGTACATGTTTTACTGGGTTCTAGTGGTCTCGTCGAATTGTTTGTCTTTTCTTGAAACCGTGGGAGTTGGAGTCTCTGTCTTGCTTTAATCGGATTTTTGGGTATCGGTTAAAATGAGCATGGATCAATAAATTCGATCTTTTGCTGTGAATGTAATCAATTAATGTTTGATGTTTATGCTTCGCCCTGTAATATTGCGTAGCTAGATCAAGGTCTAATCTAGGTCAAATTCCCATTAACTTGTATAGTATCATGGTTAGGTAACATTATATGAAATTCTGGATTTCTCTGAAGCTGCATCCATTTCAATACTCTTTCGCGGTCAATTCCTATAAAGCGGCCTAGAGTATCGAGTCATTAAACCTAACGTTGGCTTCAAAAAGTGCATCCAGAATTGCTCGCTTTTTCATTATTTAAATTCAGTTCCTTTCATTAATTAGATAAAAGGAAATTGACAAGGAATGCACAATGAATTGTGGGTGACTCGGTATCGTCAATAGATATATTCTAGAAACATTCTCACAAAGAAGCCATCTTCAAATCACCGGATTTTAGAGACCAAATGGCATATTTAAACTCCCTTTTCAACGTGTCGCTCATAAAAACAAAGTCGAACTATTTTTTTTATTAAATCATTAATCTATCATCAGATCTTGAAGTTCAGTCCAACACAATCCCACTAACCCTCAAGACATTTCCGATTTGCAACATTGAAAATGGCACCCTCCTCAAAAGCCAAAATGGTTACTTTTGTCTCCACCCCTGCAGTTAATGACATCCCCGCTGCAGCGAGTATTGACAATGGACAACGACATCATGGCCTAGTCATGCTATTGGCAGTAATGTGGAAACTCCAAGCCGCATTGTTTTTGGTTCTTGGTGTCATATTTACCATCGTTGCTCCATTCTTATTCGTAATCATGGTTTTCAAAGTTTGTTTGTTGTATATCTTACGGTGCGGGTTATTTGGTACAATATATTGGAACTATGTAATTTGGTAGTTGACGATTTCTTCTACTGATACTGGCCAAAGTTCTTTTCGGGTTATGAGATAAAATTTTTGTGAGATGTCGTTTGTCGTTCTCGATGAATAGCTATTTAATGCAAGGACATCTATTTTGGTTATCTCTTTTGGGCACTTTTATCTTAATCAATTTATCTTCTTTCTTTCCCTTCAATGGACAACATAGAAAGTAGACGATTAAATGCGTACTCAAAGCTATGACATAACGGCATTGTATGAAATAATTCTATCAGTCGAGTGAAGATATTGTTTACCGCCTTTGAGATTACCATGACAACTCTCCATCAACACTCCGCAGACACGACTGCAAACCGCATTTGTTGGTCTCAGACTCTACCTCTGGGGAAATTCTCAGTCATAAAGGTGTGTTTTTATTTCCTTATAGAGTGGATTGACTCTAACACATCTCATCCTACAGTCAAAATGCCGCAACCCTCCCCTCGGCAGACACAGACACAACCGCGAACCTATTCTCCCTTCAGAAGAAGAGACTCTCCAAGAACTGTCAATCAACCAAGCCCATTCACAAGGCCCAGCCCAGGTCGCCCTACCGCATCCACCGCTCGACCTGCCGCGTCGTCGTCAAACAGAATTCGAGTTCCCAGAGAAGCTCGCCGCAATCCTCCTGAGCGCAACAAAAAGGAAAACGACCATGACAACAACAGGGACAATGACGACGACGCGTCTACTCAGCAAGCATATGACTACGAATGGGTTGATCCGTTGATCCCGATTTTCGTGTTTGGGCCGTTTGTTATGCTGGTCTACGGTACGCTGTTGTTCGTCTTGTTGGGAATGAAGGCTTGGATGGCTGGGGTCCCATTGGAATCGATCTTGTTGTTTCTTTAGGTGTGGGGGTGAGAAACAAATGCAGTGATGGTTGGTAAAGAATAAAAATCATTGGAAAACCCTCCAAAAAGGTTGCGTATTATCAAAACAGTGATGTCCTGGAGATAGCCAAATGCTAAGCTAGGTAGTGTCAACACAAGAACTCAATACTGCAACCTTGTTTTCCCAAATCCATCTGAATCAAAACCCACAAACCCCCTTACCAAAAAGCAAAAACATGCGCCGTCATAGTCACATTCATTTGTTTATTTCCCTAACACTTTGTGTTATGTCCTCCGTGGTCCTTGCACGACGAAGAACCCGCGACGAAACGAATCGCGCTCAGCAAACCCGAAAAGCCAATACAACGTGATCAAAACTAGGGCTGCAGTCACAGTTCGATAGAACATACAAAATATTAAGAAGAAGATGATTGGTCTTGCCGTGGTGGCCATGAGCATGTTCGTTCCTTGTGGCATGGTGAAGATGATCGATTTCTCTGTTTTTGTTTGCGTAAGAGGTGGTAGCTGAAATTGGAAGTTTCAAGTGCGTGTTGGAGATAAGGATTGGTGAGATGTCCTCTGGATGATTCTGAGAAATGCATTTCAGACTACATGGACTCGGCTCACCGTTCTTGTTCCGGGGAGATTATGCTGGATATTAGCGACGAATAGCTGACCAAAAGAACTCGAACAAAGATTTGTGTTTGCTTTGTTGATTTTTTCTCAAAGGTACGGGAAAATCGAGCAACAAAAGTGACTCATGGTGGTAGGCTCAGTTTCTGGGATTCAAAAACAGACATTGTGCGCAAGTTACGAATTCTTACACAGTATTTTGGATTCGTGTATTACTGCTCTAACTTGTTGTCTACTTCACAATACTGAGATCACTATCCGTTTAAAATTAGTTTAATCGCAACCATTTCATTCGTTTCCTACCAAATTTCCAATTCACACCAGTTTTCACGTAAACACAGAATCCCCAAATTGACAAAAGCCCTGAACAAAACCAACCGCCAAAAAAACATTACAGAACTTCCTTTTCACTCCAGACTCCCAAAAGAAAATGGCAACCGGCAGAAAGACAGGCGAATCTCCCCAATCCCGTGGATGACGATGCTCCAAGGGAGGGAAACTTTTGTTTGACATCTGGGGGTGGGCCATTTCTTGACCTCTATTCGAAATGAGCGCCACCCCCAGTGAAAGCCTCCTCTAGTTGTGACATAATATCTTCGTCCACAAGGGGGCAAAGGTGACCACGGCCCATATTACTACCAATATCATTAGGAATTGGAGTAACTGGGCGAGGATTAGAAGATGATGCATCTTCACGAGAAAATAGATCAGATTCCAAACGGCATCATCAGCGGGCCTTTCATGATGCTTTGGCTGTTGACTGGAAGGTAAACATCGCCGCGTGTGAGTTTGGTTTTGGCCGTTTGGTTGGGGGTGCGTCACACCCATTTCAACGCGCCGTGTACCACCGAACATACTAAGGTGACTATTGTCTTGAGGAGTTGCCATTTTGAACTGGTTGAAGGGAGCTGTCTTGGAAGAAGTGTTGTGTTGCCTTGAGAGCTTGGAGGACTGTGAAGCTTGTAGATACAAGAGTAATGGCAGGCAGCCTGGTGGAATAAATACTGTATTTCAGGTGCCAATGTGTGGGTAGCCAAACATGCGGTATTGGCCGCCAGTCACAAGGCAATCAGGCTATTTGCCAGATTCTTTGTGTGAAACAGTGTCTGGGCAACACGATTTGTTTTGGCAGATACAATGTACGAAATTCCCGTCCTGGGTAGGGGTGGAAGACTGCATAAAACCAAAAGTCTCCGTATATCATTATTTGGAAACAAAGATCACATCACATTTGACCGCTAATGCTTTGTGAAATACATACCCTCTTGCAATGCTAACTGTTTACAACCTCCATATGATCATAGCCCTTCATCCTGTCACATCTAACTTCACTTATTTGGCCGTTTCAGTAGCTCCCTAGTTCTCTGCCAGTGAAACAACAACTTTGTCAAAGCCACAACGGACGTATACCCAGATAACCCAGCAGCCAATGATCCATGGAAGCATCACTGCGCCCACCCAGAAAGCCACGCCGAAGAATCCTAGTAATAGTGTCCCACCCATGATGCAGAAAACAAGGCATTTCTCCCAGCCGCGGATGGTGTTGAGCTGCAGTTCGATGTCGTCGAGAAAAGCGAGGAAATATGAGAACAGAACGATGATGCTAGCCATGACGGCATTACCACTGGTGCTTTGAGGCTGTTTGTGGTGGCATTTCTCGCAGGTGATCGACGGCCGTGTGATGGCTGGTTCGTGACCGTTGAGAGATCGGAAAGGGTTCAAGCGAAACAGGGGCATTGAGATGATCTTGTTTTCTGTCTTTGAATTAGAAGCAATAGTAGAGACTAGAGTCTTTCCAGCACCTACATACAGCTTTTGTTTTGGGGTGGTGGTTTGTGGACAACAGTGTAGGCAGTGGTGGGAGACGGGAGAGTTGTCAGGGCCAAAGGCAGGAGTGGCGATGTCTCCGCGTGGTCCATGTCTTTTAAATTGACGCATACTGCCTTTGACTACAACAAACCTCGCGTTTGCTTCAGGGTACACGGTGCCTGTTTCACGTAACAATGGCAACGGCGGAAAGACTGCATCAGCTTGCTTCATGTCATCCGCCATACACTTTTTATAGACGAGAATAACATAAGGTACGCTTACAAATACTACAAAAACCGTCAAAAAGTCATTGTATTCAAATTCCAAATTATTTCCAATACATGTAGCGACATAGCAAAGTATGAGAGAAAAAAAAAAAATGACAGTATTGACATTACATTTTAATAACAATAACAGGGATAGGTCCCCAACATCTAAACTCTTGCATTTATCGAACTAGACAAAGAAGGTGCAAGTCAGGGACTAGTTCTGGGTCGATAACTGGAATAACCCTAACTAGAAGCGTGAGGAATTGAAGCTTGGGACACTGGAGGATTGCTTATAAAAACTGTTCTTTGTTTACAGGCACGTGCCCACCGGTGCCTGAGGGCAGATATGTCAACAGCATTCATTGCTCCGTACATTTTGTAGGTTTTTTCTTTTAATAGAGTATATTAATATCAATGATGCTAGGTTTCGGTATATTTTCAATATTGTTTCATATGTTAACTTATATCAATGCATTGTGTCAATTAACATTAAATACTAAACAAGCTCTCAAATCTCCCAGTCTTGAACATAGTTTCTAAAAGGCATTTAAATTCTGTAAATGCTTCAAACAATGTTCCTCAAGTGCTAATTCAAACGGTACTCCAAATATTAATCTACTTCTATCTGTATTCCAATTTCTCTAACTCGGACGTACCAGCCCGTCATTATATACTTAGTATATATATATAAATTCAACATTAAGTTGACATTTTGAAAGTTCACATGCAATCATTCATGACGTCTGCACATCAATTGATATGTATGAATCTATTATTCTACTAGAAATAATAATACAAATATGTCAAATCAATTGAAGATTGAAGCCTAGCACGTGCGCAGATTCTACGGTTGTATCCTGGCGAATTTGCAAAACGTTGAGGTAATTTAGGCACCGAACTCAACATTTCCACGTAGCTATCACCGATCCGAGATAATGCAACGCGGAGAACATGTGCCTTTGGTAGTCATAATGATTCACTCGACATGGTCATCTTATGATTGGCCTGGCGTCAGCACTGGAGTTACCGGATAACTTCGGCCGAAGGACTCCCGGACCTTCCACATGTCAATTTAAAGCCGGTTGCCCCTCGTTCACTGCATTAATTGATAGCAATTCCTCCTTGTATATACATATACATATACACATATTATTATTTTTATTATTTCATTCTCGCCACCATCTACCACATGGCTCAACCCCAGAATCAGGCTGCTTGGATCACAGCCCCCACTAAAAACCCGTTCGATATCCAGGACGCCCCATATCCATCTCCAGGGCCTGGCGAGCTCGTTATAAAAAGCGCTACGGTTGCTATTGTAAGAACCCTGTTTATTCTTGCTGGTCCTGGACAATTGTACTAATTGCTTTGCCGTAGAACCCTGCTGACTGGAAGATGCAGTACGTTTCTGTTTGATCTTGACTGCGAACTGATCTAACCCTGCTGCTCGCTGTAGGCAAACCGACCCTGGCTTTTTGAAGTATCCGTTCATCCTGGGCCAAGATGTTGCCGGTGTTGTGGTCGATGTCGGCCCTGGGGTAACCCAGTTTACTAAGGGACAAAGAGTCCTCGCGTATGCATCCCATCAATTTCACACTCACAGTACCAGTTAACCTCACACGATTTAAAAGGTACCTTGATGGCTTGGGAACAGGCAACCCCGCCAACTCCGCTTTCCAGCTATACGTCCTAGCCAAGGAGATCCTGACGGCCAAAATCCCAGAGTCTGTAACTTTTGAACAGGCTTCCGTCCTCCCTGAGGCCTTGGCCACTGCCGCAGCCGGTCTTTTCCAAGACGATGCCTTCAATTTCCCTCTACCATCGGCCGAAAAGGAGCCCAAACCAATCGGCAAAACGCTGCTGGTCTGGGGCGGCGCGTCGTCGGTGGGTGCGACAGCAATCCAGCTTGCCGTTGCTGCCGGCTTGAACGTGATTTCGACTGCGTCACCTCATAACTTTGAATTGGTCAAGTCACTTGGCGCGAGCGCCGTGTTTGACTACAAGTCCCCCACTGTCGTCGAGGATGTGGCCGGAGCCATTTCCGGCACCGATTTTGCTGGTGTCTATGATGCCATCTCCGAAGCACCCACATTCGAGGCAGTACGCGCCATCTTGGCCAAGTTGGAGTCGAAGAATGCCAAGATTGTTATCACTTTTATATACGATAGACCGACAGATCAACCGAGTCCCAAATTTGGTAAGCTTCTATTTCTTCTCTACCCTGATCTAGGTCACGTTATATTAATTTTTCCTTGCCAGTAATGGCTGTTACTGTCGCCCACGATCAGCACAAGCATGTAGCCAAGGCCATTTGGAACGATTTTGTGCCAAAGGCGCTTGAGAATGGGCGTCTCCAGACGAAACCAAACCCGGAAGTTGTTGGCAAGGGCCTTCAGGATATTCAGCATGCTGTCGACATTTTGAAGAAGGGCGTGTCGGCTAAGAAAATTGTTGTCAATCTTTAGCTGATTTTCGGTCTAGTTTAGCAGTTATACAGTGCTGCCTTTGTAACAGGACGAAAAGAGTTCTGTTTGTTTGTCGCAAACACCTTCATATCCCGAGCTTTATAGACTGATTATTTGATGTTTTGAAAAATCTTTTGTTACAAATAACTTTCAACGGAGTAAATCATGGACTTGACAAAATCTTGTCCTGCAATAGGGTTTAGAAAACCACGTGATTGTTGTATGGAATTTTCGAATCTTCTTGGTGTTTATTGCATACTTTTAGATGCACTTCAGAATTTCCAGGTCAAAATTACAGTAACGTGCAGGTAAATCGCCGTATAGTTACATGTTCATGTAGCACGGGTTATATTTTGCTGTGGTCGTGATGTTCAACAATTCAAGACTCCAGTTCCATGTCTATCCATAACTATTATAAATGAGAAATAAACAAACCAAAGTCCATACTAACTGCAAGAAATAAACAATTTACCCAACCCCTGAAAATATGCTTCATTCATAATCGACATTTTAGACATTGAGCCGAGCCTGCCAAAGGCCAAACAAATGAACATGTAAAAACGCCAACAATGCAAATCGGGTATAAGAAAACCAAAAAAAGGGAATTTATAGCTACAATATCATCGTACAGGGTTCCAAGTTCATTGCCGTATGTGGGCTCAGCTCTTGAAGCTGTACATGCGCACGTCGCAGTCTTCGCTCCCAGTGACGAAACAGCTGTCGCCGAGACCAATGCAGGTGACGGGTCCGGAATGGCCAGTGAAAGTACGCTCGCATTTTCCGGTTCGCGGGTCCCAGATCTTGACCATGCGGTCTTCGGCCCCAGACACGATGCGCAGTGTGTCGGCCGACAATGCCCAGACACCTTCCAAGTGTCCGAAGAAGGTGCGCAAGCATCGGCCAGTAGTTGTTTCCCACAGGCGAATGGTCAGGTCGAGGCCGCTGGTGACAATGTACTTTGGTGGAGCGGGGCGATCTCCTTCGAAGAAAGAAGCAGTCGAAGAAAACGAGCCATGTCTATCCATGGGTTCCTCACCATTGTCTGAAGTGCCACTGTCGTCGTCACTGTCGGGATGCTCCTCTTCCAATTCAAACTCTCGCGGAAGCGGGATGACTTGCTGCACATGGCCCACGTGGCCATGAAATGTCCGAATACAGTTCTTAGAGTCGAGGTCCCAGAGTTTGACCGTGCAGTCATCCGAGGCCGAGAACACGGTCCGAGATGCAGTGTCAACCCGGACAGCGTTGACCCAGTCGGAGTGTCCGCGCAAGAGGAAAGTAGACTTGTCTTCAAAATTCCAGATTTTGACCGTGGTGTCGACGGAACCAGACGCAAGGATGCTACCATCGAAATGAAGCCCAATAACGCCACCAAGGTGTCCAGTGTATGTAGATATGCACTCTCCAGTCCTCCAGTTCCAAACTTTCAAACTGCGATCCAAGCTACCACTGATGAGTTTAGTGTCGTCAAACTGCAAACAACGGATTCCAGACGTGTGACCAGTGAGAGTCCGTAATTCCTCGCCGGTCTCAATATCCCAGATCTTGATTGTAGTGTCATAAGAACCCGTCGCTAGGATGTTATCCTCAAATTGTAAACACATTACCCCGTTGGTGTGCCCTTTGAACATCTTGACAGAACAACGACCATATTTCCAGTTTGTACCAACTTTGAAGCGATCCTTATAGACATCCTTCCACGGCCTAAACTTAGTTTTGTAATATTCACTATCATCAGCTCGGCATGAAGACACTTTGGCGCATTGTGGCTTCGTGACTTGGGTGACGGAAGAGTCTACTTCTTCAGTTTCCGGTTTAGTGTCAATAGTGGCATCCTCCGGCGTGGCGATCTTCTGCGTAGACTCCCCTGAGACAGATTCGGCAGAGGCATCCCAAGTCAGAGCACGTTGCTCGATCTGGGCCTTCGATGCACGCAATCGCTTACGTTCAAGGAGCGGCAAGCCCCAGCCACATTTCTTGCACTTGCGATGAATATGCTGTTCACACATACGATGCCATACAACATCATCGTCGGCCAGAGCTCTCCAGCCGCGAGAGACTTGAGCAGCCCGGCATAGAGAGGCAGTATCGAGGTATGACAGAATGCTAAAGGCGATTTCCGGTGGTAGCGCCGTGATAAAGTCGATCCGAATTAGTTCTCGTACGCTGGCAGAGATGAAAGACAACTGCGGGAAGCAGCATTGAGCGAGGATGCCTTGCAGCATGAGCATACGTTGTTTGGCCGGCGCTGCAGAGAATAAGGACCAGACATGTGCGATGCCTTGCTGGTCACTCTGTGGGAGAGTTTGAAGTTCCTGTTTAAACGTAAGTATGCTTATCGGGATTTGTCTCATTCGGAATGTACCTGTTGCATCTGGTCCATCGACGGCTCTCCGGCCTGTCGGCGACATTTGAGATCAGGTCGGTGTCGATAACAATATCTTGAATTAACACTCGGTGGTGGCGGGCCCTTTTCAGGCCTAGCATCTGTTCCCAACGGGGCATACTGAGTAGGTATGTGTCGGGCAAGGAAGGGCGCAACATTGTCATCTGCTAATTTTGCCTTTGTCACTGATCGTTCCGGGTCATCATGTTCTTCCTTCAAAGCAGGGTAACCAGAGGCATTATTGAAAATCGATCGTCCAGTAGTGTACGTGGTAGAGGTATAATCGTCCGAACGCCGACGCTTGCGGGATGTTTCGCTTGTCATGATGCTGGTGTCATTTGGCGCTTCCGAGCGCATACCGAACGAGAGGAAAGAAAACGGATTTGGGGATGTCGAGGGTCGTGTTCGCAAAGATACACTCGAAGATGTCGCTTCGCTACTGAAATTTAACGGCAAAGCAGCGGGGGTTCCTCAAGCCCAGGTGGTCCTCACGATTGCCACGCTGCCGGAGACTCGAGATAAAAAGTCCGTAAAAGCAGGGCCGACTTCACATATAAGGGAGACAGTGGCGGTGAGACACGGCTCGACGGATTCCGCAAGCAGGCTGAGAGATTGGAAATCGGTCAGACCAAAAACGAGCGATGCTGATTCATTCCATCGAAGCATACGCAATGCGACCGACGGATTGGCGTGATTGCGATCGAAGCGGTGACGCCATCACGTGCTCTGGCGCTAATCTGCCGCCATCAGGGCCCTCTTAGCGCGATATCACGCGCGGATCACGCCATTCTGAGCCGCCTTTCCTGTCTAGGCCTAGCGTGCCCAGCGCCGTGGTTTCCCCCGGATTGGCTGCCCCTCCCGTGGCCAGGCCCACCCTCATAACAACGCCCAACTTGACTGACGCCCTGGCCTGGCCCATCTCAGCCCTTCCAAGCTCTCCCCCGGATCTGCTCAAGTTCCACCGTCCGTCCGTCCCATTTGTTGGAATCATGATCTGCCATAGCACAGCATAACCAGCTACGGAGCACTAATTATTAGCTATTATGAAACCGAGATTGCGAGTCCTGGACCCCAGCCCCGTCGCCCAGTTCTAGACGTGTGATGCGAGACAAACCGGCAACCCTCTTTCCTTCATTTCATCGAAACGACCACTAGCATATCAGCAGTATCAGCACTTTCACGCCACCTGTTTCGGATACTTTGTGTCACCGGATACAGGCGGAAGTCGAGGCTGCGCCTTCAACAGGCGTGCCACCGTCAGCTTGACGGGCAAGGAACAGAAGAACCTTGTTCGCGAGCTCCGACCACCCCTGATCCGTCCCAGCGGGTGCGGCATTTATTAAAGAACTATCAAAATCAAGCCTAACTAAACCTCGGCATGTCGCAATTACGGTCTCGGGACAAATCATCGCCGTCGCGACCGCTGTCGCTGAGGGAATCACATACTGAAAAGGACATTGCACGAAGCACGCATTCATTGGCTGAGGAGCCAAAGTCGCATTTGGATACACTGATTGCCTATTTGGTGGCCGCAAAGAGATCGCTGTCATCGATATACCATGTCTCTCGAGCAAACGAAATTGTAAACAGTGCTCGATCAGCTCTGGAGGAAAGCGTGGTGGTCTCTGCACGAACCGGTTTTTTACGACGTGGCGAGAAAAATCAGATCCGGTTATTATACAATGTGCGCACCGAGATTGAGAATATATCACACAGAGGACGTGATGAATTTTCAAACGTCTTGCAGGAGCTTGATAATGCAGACGAACGTTTAAGACACACGTTCGATAAGCTACACCAGACGGTGGTTCATCCCTCTTTTCGCCCTGTAGGTGAAGAGGAAAAAACCTTGCATGATTTTGTCGATGAACGAGGGTTTGAAGAATTACAAAGTGTTCTGAAATCATCGATCGACCGAATAAATGAAGCCCTGGCACAGCTTGATTCGTCTAGTTCAGCCTTTGACGAAGAACTACAGTCACTACAACAAGCATTGGGTAAATACCGAACAGCAATGGAGATGGTTTCCTCACGCTCCTCATTATCGGGTTCCTCATCAGGTGCATCAAACCCGGCACTGGCGTCACCCACCGCTATACCGGCGATGCTCCGGTCGCTAGAATCTAACGCACAAGAAATGGCAGACTTGCTTGAATCTCTGGTTCATCATTTTGACAGATGCGTAACTGCCGTTAAACACACCGAGGGCGGTGGAGCAGCTGCTCGTTCCATTACCGGTGATATGCCGGAAGGTTTAAATGTATCACTCGGAAAGGAAGCCCAAGGTATCGACAATCCTACTCACGATTCGGTGGACCCCATGACAGAATCCGACTACCAGGAGATGCTGGGTGTTCTCATCAAGGATGCCGCCGAAGCCGAAGACGTAGTCTTGGAGATCCAAGAGCGGATTGGTGACATGGAAGCTACCCTAGAAAGCGTTCTTGGGCATCGGGACGCTGTCATAGCTATCGGCCATGCCACATATGATATATTTGAGCATTTATCAAGCCTCGCTTCAACCCGATTGCCAGAGTTCATCGCTCAGGCGCACAGCTTCACCCAGACATGGAACGAAGAGCACGAGCGGATACGGCGGGGAATGGCAGAGCTATCCGACCTTCGCTCCCTCTACGTCGGCTTCTTAGATGCTTATGATGGGCTTATCCTCGAAGTATCTCGACGTAAGCACATGCGTCAAGGTGTTGAGAAAGTTTTGCGAGAAGCACGCGAAAAACTCGACCAACTCCATGACGAAGATGTCAATGCTCGCGAGGCGTTCAGAATAGAGCAGGGTGACTATCTGCCGTCAGATATATGGCCGGGTCTTGGACGGGGCCCTATGAAGGTAAAATTCGTAAGGCTACCAGGCGACAAACTCGACCCGGTAGCAGTCGCCAATCCAGATGACGCCGCAACCGCAGACGGCACCGTTGACGAGGAGTCTCCGGCAGATGGCGGCGATTACATTCCACACTTGCCAAAGCATGTTGTCGATGACGCTATTGCACGGTTAAAAGCAAGAGCCAAAGGTGATCCCTTGGGATAAAGAAACATTGCGCCGAGCTGTACGGTTTTTCATATTTCTCCCAACCATAAGCATTGGGGTTTTGCATGGACTAGGTTGTAATCATTTTTTGTATGCAGTAGCCTTAGAAGCATCACATGTTTATTGTTCCCAAATGATGAACACAAAATTCTCAGTTCAGATCACCGGCCTCTTCCGATTTGTGAAGTATACTCTTTCCTCTCGGGAGGAAACGATGTAAGCGAGCAATTGGGATGTGGTTTGTGATGTGAAGATCAAAGAGAGCTCTGATGGGATGAAATTTTAATGTCAAGCGGTCAATTGGTTGACGGATATATATTCTCAATGTTAGAAAGCCTGCCTATGGAGTTTACATTTACGTCAATTGGTATGCACGTTGTGCTCACCAGACATTGATATCGATATGTATCTCAATGCTCCCTACCGTCCAAATCAATTGATGTTTCATGTGCTACATATATTCAATGTTCCTTACACAAAGGCCTAGAAGCTGTCTGGTGCTCGCGCTGGCGGTGGCAATGAGTATGCGGTCATGGTATCGATTACATGAATTATACTCCTATTCCTCCTCGTCGCGAGATCATCTATCCACCGACTCAATCTCAATCTCATCTTTGTACTCCCAATTCCTACCACCAGGGTAACGGAAAGGCGCGTCTTCTGCACCGCTGAAATTCGCGACAACCCGGTCTCCAACTCCCAACGTTACCATCGGAAACACTCGCCCAGTGATGGCAGTGAAGCATGCTCCTAAGACAAGCAATAATGATTAGTCCCAGGCCGGGTGTCGTTACTGATCGTTCGATGTGGCTGGCGGTAGATGACAAGTGGATTTGACTCACCGAGAACAACCCCGTTCTTGGTAAATGCAGCCTTGCGCCGAGCAAAATCAATACAGCATCCTATCACGTCTCCAGTTGTATACGCCCAACCTTCATCCACTTCCTTAGGCCATCCTAATCCGTGGAAAAGCCCACCATCATCAGCATGTAGTCCCCACGTGTCGCTTTCCCATCCCGGCATTTTGTACAAAGTACAATTCTTATGACAGAATCCGACCCCTAGGCTGGTTGACGTCAACTACCCCAACTCAAAGCAACCCCGAATGGAATTGATTTTACTTACCAATCCGTCACACAAATTTCAATTTCAATTTCAAAATAGAACTTTTCCCCCAAACGGACCGGGTTGTTAGCACGGACCGCCATTATCTCTTCTTCACTTGCATAATCACGGTACACCGTCATCTGGTCCTCACCAATTACAAGGTCACTGGCCTTGTGTTCCAAGTCCCATCTAGTGGGTCGGAGTTGTTTCTCGTCAAATATTGGTTGGCTTTCGGGCAGCTGGAAGGATGCATCGACCTGGTCCAGGGTCCAGTTATACTTGTCCTTCTGTTCTGGAATCCGCTCACATTCACAGAGAAACCGAATCAAGGGTTTGTCATCAACGTCCACAGCAAGCTGGAAGAGGTCATCCGCACTAGAAATCTTCAGGGGCGGCGGAGCGTGTCCAAGGGCAAGGTCTACGCATTTGTTCTGAAGGTCACGATAATGCTTCTTCGTTACCCAGGCGAGCACCTGCTCTAATTGATGCAGACTTAAAGCTGATCCACCGTAGTCGAGAAGTAGTTCCACAAACTCCGTGGCTCTACGTATGGCGAGCATTGCCATCGACGAACCGTCGGGGTTCGCACGGTTAATATCAAATTGTCCGGATTTCAGTAGCGTCTCTGCGGCTATAGTGCTACCCTGGTAAAAGGCGGTCATGAGAGGCGTATGTCCTTCGTTATTGACTGTATCCGGACTATGTCCTGTTTTCTTGACTTCCTCTAAGAGGAGGCTGATGATATCAGAGTTCCAGGCGTTGGTCGCAAAATGCAATGGGGTCCAACCATCGTTATCCGTGTCCAGAACGTTTGCGCCGAGGGACAGAAGTAAACGTACTGAATCCTCATAATAGCTCGCGGCCCCAAGAAGAGCAGTAAATCCGTCGTTAGCTTTCGCGTGTATACTTGCCCCGGCTGCAATCAGCTGTTTCAGGATTTCAAAGTTGTCGTAGGCAGCTATCAGTGGAGTCCACCCACGTTCGTCGACGAGATGAACATTACTTTTTCTATTTAGTAATGATGATACTATATTTTCGCGACCGTTATATGCGGCCCAAAAAAGAGGTGTCCGCTTCATCTTGTCCTGCACGTCGCGGGAGGCACCTGCACTCAGCAAAATATTGACCAGGTCGTCTCGATTTCTGTGTACTGCTAGGTGTAGAACAGTGCTTCCTGACTCAGGCTCTGCGACATCAAGTTCAACTTTTTCGTTGACAAAATATTCGACTAATTCTTTGTGACATCTATCGACGGCATGGTACAACGGAGTTTTGCCATCCTTGTCGATCTGATTGAAAGTTGCAAAGGCATCTCGTCGCAGAGTCTCGACTATCTTCAGGCTTCCATGAATTGCAGCATAAGTGACAGGAACCATTTCGCGGTCATCCTTCCAGTCTGAACCGGGGACATTATGAGCCAATAGAAGCTCGATGATGTCCACAGACCCATCCGGTTGATCCGCTGCCAGATGATACAAGGTGCAATTCGCTTCGTTGTCGCCGTGTTTTTGCTCCCAATATATGGAGAATTTGCCCTTATTTTCAAGTAAATACTTCACGATATCAAAATGCTGTTCCTTCACCGCGTTTGACATGGGGGTCATCCAGTCCTCATCTGGCTCGTTCAAACTGCCTGGAGCGGAATCGGCGAGCATTTTCAAGATCGCAAGATGCCCATTTTTGGCGGCATACCAGGCAGGCGTACGCTTACGTGTATCCCCTTGATCATACCCGGCAACTGACTCTGCAATAAGGTACTTTATAATGTCAAGGTGGCCGTTCTGGGCAGAGAGATGGTATAGTGACTGGCCTGAATCATCCTTCACCGACAGATCAACTGCAAAACGACGGTGCTGATCTTGGATGACCTTGAGGTGACCCTTATTAGCAGAATGCTGCAATAATCGCTGCTGGAGTGCCCTTGAAGCGTTAGACTGGGAAAAGTCCACTGCATCTGCCAACATCATAGCTATTTCTGTAGTGGTTGCGAGGTCGAGTGGTGTAGTTCCCACGGAATTCTCTAGGTCGGGTCTAGCTCCGTGTTTGAGAAGCGTATGAATGGCCGGTCCTGGATCCGTTGATTCTGTTTGTATCGCTAAAATAAGCGGAGTGTTTTTGTTCTTGTCCTCACGGTTAGGATTGATGGAACCATCATGCTCCAGAAGTACCTGAAGGGCATCTGCGCTAGCATATTCTGCAGCTCGATGCAATGCACTGCGGCCTTCACAATCTACTGCCTCGACTTTTGCGCCAGCCTCCAAAAGCCAGTGAGTCATCTGCCGATTGTTACACTTGCACGCTGCCATGAGCGCCGTGTTCCTCTTCATGTCCGCAGCTTCAACGTCCGCACAACTATCAATGAGTCTTCTTACTACATTCTTATGGTTATTCTCAGCGGCAACCAAGAGTGGAGAGACACCCTGTTGGTCTGGAGTGTCTACCCTAGCCTTGTGCTTCAATAGTAAGTCCACGATATGAAGAAATCCTTTTCTACAAGCGTAATGAAGAGGGGTGGCTTCTGTCGCATCCATGATGTTGGTCGTGGCTTCCGCATTCAGAAGGTATTTAACCATGTCTACCTGACGGTTTTCGACAGCTAGGTGTAGCGGACTCTGGCTCTCAGCACCGTAAAATAAGCTGAAGGATACGTCCGCGTCTTTGTGGATCTCACACAGTCGTTGCACGAGGTCGATGTGGCCATGTAGAATTGCCAAATGAATGGCACATGCGCCGTCCTTGCCTCCTTGCTTGAGCTGATCCTGGGCACATTCTTTCTCATTCAGCAAAATCTCTACCACCTCCAGATGACCTGATCTAACCGCAGGATGCAAAGGATAGTCTCCATCCTCGTTCAACTGCAGTATGTAGCTACACGAACAACGAGAATTCAGAAAAATCAATCTCTGGACAATGTTTGCGTGGCCTTGTGCTGCTGCACGATGGAGTGCTGTCGATCCGTGACTATCCTTGATGGAGAGCAGTGTCTGGATAGCGCTTTCACCACTGTCAGCATCTTTGGCCTTGTCCTCCAAGTTTTTGGTAATGTGTTGAACAATGTCTAGTCGACCTTCACTTGCAGCGAGATGTAAAGCAGTGGCTTTGTGCATGTCAACCGCTCCGAGATCGATTGAGGTCCCGTCTGGTAGTTGGTGTTCTAGTAAAGCGCAAACAGCTAGGGACTGCTGCCACAGGCTCGCAACGTGCAGTGGCGTCCTGCCATTTTTGTCGGTCATGTTTATATCGGCGCCTCTTTCGAGAAGAAGTGAAATGACTTGGCGGTGGCCATATTGGCAAGCAACATGGAGTGGCGTACTCGCGGTTTCAGAAGTTTTCGCATTGATATCCACACCGTGCCAGAGAAGTCCAGACACCATTTCAATGTGGCCACTCTTGCAGGCAGAATGTAATGGGCTTGGACTCCCCTCGGCCAGACTGGAATCATCCCACGCTTGCAACAGCAGTGGACGCATGGTTAGCTTCCCAGAGAGCGCAGCCAAGTGTAAGGCGTTGGGACTTGATGTTCCTGACTCGGACAACAAATGAATAAGATCTTCGTTTCCATTACCAATTGCAATCTCGAGCGCAGTAGTCAGGACATCCGGCTTTATGGTGTCTGCGGACCTCAGAATCATCTTTACCAGGTCAAGACAACCAGTCTCAACGGCGACAAGCATTGGGTCGACCCAGACGGCTGCCTTGAGAGGATGAGGAATGGAACAGTAAAGGTGAGCCCATTTTCTTATAAGGAGCTTGTCGTTAAAATATGTGTCGAATCCGGGTAATATCTCAACGTCGTTCCGCTCATCCGCGGCTGCTTTCTTCGCCAGTTTGTAATGTTCAGGCCAGTATGTGACAGCATATTCCAAGAGGCACCACGGTTTATCAGTCTCGTCGTCGTCAAGCTGTAGTTGCGACTGAAAATATTTCGCGTCGTCAATCAAGCCGATATAGTGCAAGCATTTCAGCGCCATGGTGGCATGATTATTCTCACAGAAAAGACAGCCTTGCTTACACGGTCCGTAATGTGGTTCCGCAAGGAAGCTGGCAAATGAATCCCGTACTACCATGGCCTGGTTATCGGTTATGTAGGCAAGTGGGCAGAAAGTAGCGTTGATATCCCACGAAATGTTGAGAGGAATTTGATCTATCAAATCACTAATTACCTTAGATTCCAAATCCAATGCAGAGGCGACTCCAAGCTCTTGGATGTTCAAGGGCCGAAACGCACGGGAACTCCAGAATAGAGTGCGTAAAACTCTAGGGCCATCTGGACGAGCTTCTGAAATCTTTAGTACCCTCATGTATAAGTCATGCAATCTGCCTGCAAGATTGCTTGCCGAAAGGCGAACGGATCGTCTTGTGGAAGGAGAGCTTTCCAATGTGATAAGTGCAGTCCAGGAGTGAACCATGTCGAGAATGGGCGCTTCCCAATGCCCTTGAAGTGCCTGACTTATAACATCGTAGCGGGCATTTAATGCAAATTCGATATGACCACGTAACTTAGCATGTTCCGGACGTACGGTGATGAGCGTGTCCAATGCATGCTGGAGAGTTGGCTGGAAATTCTCTAGCCTTGGGCTAATTTCCACCAACGACCTCGCTGAAGCATCCAACTGAGTCATTATTTGTCGGGCAGTCGCAGATATTGTCAGCAGTTTGAAAGGAAGCCCTGTGTCCTCACCTAGTGCGAAGAGTCTTCGTAGTGCAGAGTGTGCCTTCGAAGTTCCCCCCGCAGTCTCTTCGATGCAGCATACCCTGACTTGGTTGGCTGGGCAGCTTAACAGGGACCGCAATAGTACCCAAATTTTATCCGGCCACGAGACATTTTCGGCGCAAAGGTGCTCAATCAACAGCTGTACATGCCGAAAGAGCCACGGCTCCAGGCAGAGAAGCTGGTGGCAAAGAAAGGCCGGCAGCTGAGGCGACTCGAGTATGGCATGACATCTCGGTGTCAGGCTGCCGCCAATTGTGCATTGTTTGCCTTCCATCAGTTGAATGACATCGTCAACACCTATGTCTCCTTGCACGAAGAGCGTCCCGCTGTCGGCGTCTAACCAATCCTGATACGCATTGTCCTGTTGTAGTTGATCCAGGTCGTGACGACGTGCGTAGTTATCCCCAATGACACCAGGTCGGGGGGATTCTATCTCCTCTGCACGTAGGAATTCCGCAAGATAGTAGAGGCAGTCGACGTATGCGAAACCCGGGCCTAGTGGTGTGCGCTGTTTATTAGCGGCTCTGTATTGCATAGTTTGTTACAGTGATAGGTGAATGCGCACTCCTTGACCGATTTAATTCCTGACATATGGCCTGGAATGTAGGATCTTCCCCGGAGCTGAAAACAGATATTTTGTCATGTACCTCATCGCGGTAAATTTTCTTCTCGGTCGGAACGTCCATTGTTGCAGACGATTCATCCAGGCCCTTCAGAAACAGATTCAGCGGCTGTTAACTGGCCATCCTGGGTGGAACCAACCTGTCGTTTTCTCCGGCCACCTTCGAATGCTTCCCTTGAAATGCCATATATACTCATTGTGTTGTAAATGAGTTTGAATCGGTTGAAGGCTGCGTTTACGGTTTCGACCATGTGTGCAGTTTGTGAGAACCAGGAGACCTTGTATGCGCGATCTTGGCCAGCCACAAATAGCATCCAGCTTGCTATGCTCTTGGATGACAGTACTCGGTGCGGAGTAGCAAAAAACACAAGAAGTGATGTCATCGCGGCGATATGCTGATACTGGGACGTGGTCAGAGCAAGACATAGGGCCTATGGGCGAAGGCAGTCGTTCATTAGCAAGAAAGGGAATGTATCAATTTGGGACTACTAAGCCAGTTACAATACCTGTTTGATGATAAGCCCACCAAAATCATGGCCAATAAACACTATGTGACTGTTCTTAAATGAGGCATTCTATCAGAAATCTTCACTTTCGTTAAGTGCCAGGAACTGGCCACACATACCGCATTTTGGACACCTTTCTCCAGTAGTTTATCCAATAGTGTCCGTGCCAGGTTTTTGATGTCTAAAACGGATATCCCGTTTCCGAGCGAGGGACAGGAATAATCAAATCGAGAGACGCGCACACAGTGTGAATGCTGCGGCAAAAGGTCGGACAGCCAGCAGCATGATTGTTCCTCACTGGTTTGCGCATCCATCCAGGCTGAATCAGCGCAGTCAGTCTGACCTAGGCCATGAACGGCGACAATGCTGGTTGTAACTGATGAGTTTGGGGATCTTTTTTGTGGCTGGATTTCAGACCTTACTGATATCGCGGTGGGGAAGTATGGTTTTCAGCAATGTCTTTGGGTGCATTATTCGGCCCATCATAGATAGACCTGATAGATCCCTTAAAGTCCGACATGTTGACAATGGCTTTCGAGCAGCCTTCAGACTCGGCTTTCAGTAGTGGGTGGTCGTGCGGAAATCACCGTAACTAATCAACACGATGGTCAATTAAGCAAGACTTGCCACCGCTGAGAGAGAGAGTTCATTTGCAAGGGTCGTACCACGAACATCGAATGATGATGGTAACCAGGTTTGGTACCAGACATATTCTGGTTAGACCGCAAGGTGTCACCACGCATCGTAACTGGGTTCCTGTTCCGCGTGGCTGGCCATTTCAGGCCTGTGGCTGGCTGCATGTATGGAAGAACTTGCATCATGCATAGTGAGGAGAACGCCTTCGGATTGAAATTCGAGCTGATGACGTGGCATAGGCTACGGGCGATAACTGGTCAAATTCTTCCACAGTAGCGAGCGTGCGTGAGCTCAAAACGGTCAACTGTAGAAGACAGCTGACGTGCAGAAAAGGATAGGTGCCGGATATTTAAAGCTAGACAGATAGCATTTAGGACGCAAAAGCTCCAGAGTGGACATGACTCTAACTTAACCTACGAATACATAGCAATATGGGCGAGCCAAAGGTCATCACTCTCTCGCTCAACGACTACGATCCGGCCGTGGGCAAAGTAAAAAGTGATATCCCTGACGAGCATGCTCGGATTGAAAATTCGAACTTCAGCGTGCAATTCCACATGCTCTACGAGGTGCACGGGGATCATAAGGCGGCATTGTCTGTCAACGATGCGAGTCTGCTGGTGATCAAAATGGTTCCATTTTCCAATGATCGAAAGGAACACCTGGTTTCATTCCATGTCACGTTGGCGGTTCTCCCTGACACCCAACAAGAGTCGGAAATTAACTGGAACGAGGCGCCAACCATCACCACTTATGAGCCCAACTCCGGCGGGGCGCAGTTCGTCAAAATCCTCACGACCAATGAGACACTAGAGAAAGCATTCGAGGGCGCCGTGCAGTTGGAAGGGTTCGGCGTGTCCCCGGGTATCAAGGGGTCCAGAACCAGACGGACCGAGTATGAAAAGAACCATGTCCTGCAGATCACATCCGGGTCTCGCCGTACCGGCCACATACCAATTCGTAAATCCAATACCGTGTGGTGGCGTATTCAGGCTGCAGATGTCAAGAATTCAGGCATCGGTGACAGTTTCACCGTCGCATTGCTTATTCGCCGGGCATCAGGCTCATCTTTCCGGCTCCAGGCCACGGTGGACTCGGAGATAGGGAACTTCACCGAGAAATTGAAGCGTTTTGTGCCATCGGGTCTGCGTAGCCAGAACCCTCCCACGACCATCGGGACCTACGGTCCTGAGATTGACAAAGAATCGCACAAAGTGCCTCCTGGCGTCGACCAGCATAACCTTGGGACTGCCTCAAAAGACAATATCATCAAGAGGCTGAAAGAGATCGGCTTGCATTTACCTGAAGAAGCTAGATTAGCGGACTTTGGGGATGAGGCTTCAAGTCGAGCAACCGAAAAGGATAAACCAGCCTTTCCAAATCCACCTGCGCTGGTGGATGATTCGACGGAGGAACCACTGAAACAGCCTCTCGCTCGTCGCGAGTCTGATTTCACGCGGATGCAGCGGCATCGACGGATGGCTGCCTTGTATGAGCGATTGGCTGAACTTCACCGAGAAGAGGCTCGGCAGTATCTACCCCAGGACGAGGTTACGTATGCGCGCCAGGTCGAGGACGAGTGGGAAGGATGAGGGGTAGCACCAAATGAACAGGGTGTGTGCATTAGTGGGAACAAGGATAGTCTGTTTATTATGGTGTCAAGGGATCGTGAGACCCTGTGAGCACCTGCACGTAGACTGTCCAACAATCAACTTCGTATCACCGTAGCAGCTAGTCTCGGGTCTTTCTTCATTCCTCGCTCAGGAGGGTAAACAAGCAATGTGAACAAGCACCTTTGCGTCCAAACTGATCCATAAAATTGCCCAACTCCCAAACCATGATGTCGCACAAGTCTTCCTTGAAAAATCCATCTTTTTTCAGGGCTGAAGTGAACGGGAACAATGTTAATTCATCCATTCCACTTTCACCGGCCCAAGCAACCGAAGAACTCGTGAAGAAGGCTAAGAAGATATCCACCTGGGATATATTATCGACAGCAGACCTTAAGAGTTTCATCTCGGAAACAACAGCATTTGGAAAGAAGGGAGATAGGGTAGCTCTGGTCTTAATTCAACACGAAAGCACGTCGCAAGAAACATGGGACAAGAGCCTTTGGGCATCCGACACGGCATTGCATCTGCTCGATTGGTTGCTGGAGCACTTCCGTGATGCATTCGATAAAAAGCCGGATAACAAAGGACAGAAAGAAAGCGATATCTCCAATCGACGAGCATTGCACTTTGCCATCGATCAAAAGAACTATGGGTTCCTGGTTTGTTTCTTTAGCCTGCCCCGTGGTACACTAAACAGAGTTAAGTCCATCTTCGAGGGTGAGGAAAAAGAGGGGAAAAACGCGATTCACATTGCGATGGAGAATGGTATCCCATTCGCCTCATCATTCGTCGCTGTTTGTTCTGCAAAGGCACTCACCAAGGTTGATGGAGATGGGTACACACCCATTCATCGAGGAATGCGAAGAGAAGATAAGGCAGAGAGGTGGGTTCCTAGTCCGCCTCCTTCCTCCAAAAAATCGGAGAATTCTATCGTCCTGCGACGGGATTTCGTTAGTAAAGATATCCTCAGCGAGCTTCTGCAGAGAGAAGATGCATCAGTCATCTTACCAAAGGTATTAACGGCAGTTGCACAGACAGGTTCCTTGTACGAGGAACTAGCAGCAATGAAGGGCGTCCACAGGGACACAGATCCGGTTCTCAAAGAACTCAAAAGCCTCATCTTTAAACACTTGAAGAGCATTCAAGATGCAACAACGGCGCTTTACGGGAACTCGGCGGATGGTGAGCTAGTAAAGGTCACAAGAAGACCACATCAAGGCTGACCCATGTTAATCCAGCGAAAGAGCTGTGTCTCGATATGTCCGACTTCAACCGTTCCTCACATGACTTTGAGAAGTTCGTGGACAGGCTTATCACCATAAAGCCTAGGAACATGAAAGTTGACACCGACAACGAAGAGGATGGCTCCGATAGTCTTCCCGGTATGGTATCCTTCGAAGATACATTGTTTTTCGTCCAGCTGCCCGATCTGAACCATGTCAAACAGCCATGCTATCAGGAAACGATCCGGAAATTGTTTTCCTGGCTGGCGCACGATCAAGGTGTCAAGACAATCAACCGGCTCTACGTACCTGACAGTAGCTTGACTCCGCTCAGCGACGCCTTTATCGCGCTTTATGTCCTCGACCAATTCCAGATTGAGGCACTGGACTGGCGTAGACTGGATATCAACCTCGATGTATTCACTCAGGGCTGTCCTGGGAACCTGGAAGGCGAAGAACAGGCACCTGCATCAAGCTGGGATACCCGCAAGCACATCAAAGAGCTCACATTGTATTCCAGCGGAAATTGGAGTGTCCTGTATCACTGGATCAGTAAACAAGGGCTAGCCAAACTTCCCGAGGTCTGTTATATCGTACACACCCTGATTTTAGCCCGAGTATTGCAAGTAATTGAAAGAAAATACCATACTGATGGCGTCGCAGCTAAAAAAGGTGGTCATCGAGATCGTCCACCTAAACTCTGTCAACGTAAGCTACCAATTAACCAGATGTGCCATATCGCGTGGTTCAATGAACTTTCTTCATTTGCTTACAGGGCTAACTGCATCGTTTTATAGCAAAGGGGTGTTCACGACGAAAATATCCGCAAATACCATCGGCGGATGGTGGCGAAATACAAAAATGACTTGTACACCATTTACAGAGAAGAACAGCAACGTTACAGAGAGTCACCATTCCTCAACTACCGATATGCGTTGGAAATTCGACTTGATGCTCGCTGGGACTATCCCCGTCCGTTTCAGGAGACGGAAGAGCCCACAATGAGTGTTCCTCGGTAGGTCCTTGTGTCCCGCAATCTGTCACGGTATGCTTTCTAACCATTTGTCGGTTGTGGTGGCGGACAGGCACAGATTCACCAGCCTGCTAGGTCCATGTAAATCCTTCATAGAAGAGCAAATTTCCAAAGCCGACGGACTGAGGAGTTCTATAATCGCCCGAGGTAAGAACCAAAGGAACGGCTTTGGAAAGCAAGACGACGTACATAGTCTTCTGGATCAACACAAAGTGGCCATCAAGCTATATGATCAGACTTTAATAGCCGAGCCGGACAGACGAATCAAAGTGGCTATCATCGACAATGGAGCGGATAAAATCCGATCGCCTATCGGTCCTTGGATCGACAAGGGTATATCGTATGTCTCGTCTGACCGTGATGGGAAAACACCTCGCCCGTGGTGGATGGTTGCGGATGCCCATGGCACCCAAATGGCGTCACTTATCAACAATGTCAACCCATACTGCCGGCTGTACATCGCACGTGTTGGCAAAGGCCGGGAGGACATTGACCCCAAAAAAGCGGCCAAGGTGAGTTTCAAATTCTGACGAGATTACCCCCGTGCCTGATGCGCTTTTCGACAACCATGAAACTCGTAGCACGCACGCTGATACTCCACATGGCAGGCAATTGAGTGGGCTGTGGAGCAGCAAGTCGACATAATATCCATGAGCTGGGTAACAAAAAGCAAAGAGGGCAAGCTCGAAGAAGCCATCAAGACGGCCGCCAAGTCGTCTGTCGACTCCAAGCGCCGGCCAACCCTGATGTTTTGCTCGACAGCCGACGAAGGTGCATTCTCGGGAGATGTATACCCGGTAGACTATACAAAATTTGTTGTCAGCGTGACCGCAACCGATAGCTGGGGCGGACTCACCTCTAAAGCAGACCGCCAGAGAAATGTCGATATCAGGATTCCCGGAGAGGATCTCGAGGCCTCGGCGCCTGTGTATCTCGCCAATGCAGGAACATCGGTGTCGGGATCCTCCGTGGCAACCGCATTAGCAGCTGGCATCGCCTCTCTTGCATTGCTTCTGCTACGGGCGTACAACGATGTTGAGGATGAGGCTTTTTGGCGTTTCTACACGCGGGATGGGATTATGAGCGTCTTCAACCGGATGGACGCGAGTAAGGGTGCCCTCCAGGTTCAGCATTTGTTTCCCCGCGACCCCGTGGATCCTTCCAGTCTCGACGCGGGTTCGATGGCCAGTAAATGGAATATATCCAATTTTCCCGAGTAATAACTCTATTGCATGTCGAAGGAGGTTGAAATAGATGGAGAAGTGCCGGCGAGGGTGATGGGCGGTCATGAAGAAGGGAAGGGGAGGCGGATCGCGTAAACACAAAGACCATATGTCGCCAGAACCACGCATGCAGTACTCCAAGTACATTAAGGCATAATAATTGGCCATCAGGAAAAGCATGTATGTAGCTAATTAATAAAACAGTTTTCCTGCATTGCTGCTAAGTACTAAGTATAAGAACATTTGAAGACTTCGTGTGGACCTATATACCATATGCACTATCAATTGATATCTAAAATTTCATATAAAATCTTATGCCTCTCAGATTGTAGCTCATCCCCAACAACAAAGTACTTCAAATGTTTGGCGATGCCGTAAAATCGTTCCAGGAAAGTTGATTAGGTTGCTAATGTATAACGGGGGCGGTTAGTGGTTTTGATGGTTTGCTGCTTTAAGTAACAAATAATAGTGTAAGGAGTCATTCTGTCCTCTTGTTATAGCATCCACAGAAATTTCAAAATGCCTTAGGTATTCCTCCCAGTAAATTTGGATTTGTGTGTCAAACTCCAGCTAGGTGATTTTACATCTGGTTTTCTTAGATTTTATCTAATGTATCCCATATTATAGATGGATTCATTAGTAACAAAAGAGAGCATTGTTTTTTTATCAGTTGATTATATCAGATAGAAGTGATAATATTTGAAGAGCTAGTGAGTAATAAATTGATAAATGAGGAACGTTCGAAGAAATTTGGTCTTTGGTCACATTGAAGTGATATATATTCTCCTTGTCAGTATAGAGTGGATCCCCCATGGAATCAATAGATGCCCCGGTCAGCACTGAAACATCAAATTGATTGTTCATAACATTGACATATAAATACATTTTGAAGATCATGCAAGAAGCCAATCAAATATTCATATTTATCATATGCAAATGAGATACTTCATAGTGAAATTATGTCTCGATCTATTTTCTTCCATCTAAATACTATCTAGCTTTTATTTACCTCCGTTTCGTAGCGCTTACCAGCTTCTTCTTGACGTGCTTGGGTATTTTCTTCGCTCTTTGTTCCCTCTTCTCCTCTTTTACCTTTTGCTTGTGTAGACGCTTTTCCTCCTTGTCTTCGTGCTTCTTGCCACGCGGTGTCGGTTTTGCGAATCTATCCTCGTCGTCTGTTCCCTCTGACCCAGATCCATCGAGTAGTGACACGCCTCCACTCTGATCAGAATCGTCGTCATCATCAGCTTCTGCTCCGGTTACCGGGAGATCAGCTCCCTTGGTTGACCGTAAGGGGTTCGATCTGTCAGCGAGCAGATCTCGGTACACAAGGTCGGCGCCTTCGCCGAATTTAACCTTTTCGGCATCACGTTCGACATCATATACCTGCTCCAGTGTCTGTGGGATATACTGCTGACGGAACACCGCGGTGTCGACTTCATCGCCATCTGGGGTGCCACCTGGTTGGTTTTTGATTTCATATAGTTTTTGGATGGCTGCTGTCATGGCCTCGGTGTTGCCGTCGACTATCTCAGGTCCCTGAGTGCCGATTATGAATTCGAAAATGATACGCTCGGACAAAGTGTTGACTCCCTTGCGGCTGAAAAAATCACTGACGTTTTTGATGTCCATTCGGAGAAACTCCAAACTGCGGGGATGGTCGTGTTCGACACTTTGACTGACATCGATAATGTACAGTTTGTCCTTGTGGTATAGTATATTGTATTCACTCAAATCGGCGTGCACTAGTCGGCAAGTTTGATACATGGTACGCATGTAGCCGATCAACTCCATGTATAATTCCTGCCAGCGAGCCTCTGGGTCCGGGAGGTCGAGAGTGACATCCTTTAGCCGCGGAGCTGGGATACCTCGTGAGTTACCAATAAATCCCATGGCGAGGACATGCAGTTTGAGATAGAGAGGTTCCGGGCTGGGAATGCCTGCAGAGTGAATGCGCCGCAGGTTTCGCATCTCCTTCTCTGCCCAAACCTTCACCATGGCGCGGTTGTTACTTTTGTTGTAGCCCTTGCGAAAGCGGAATTCGCCAGTGACGTACTTGTCTCGATCTTTGAACACAAGGATGCTAGTCTTGTAGACTTTGATAGCCCGATGGATGGTTTCAACGTCGCCTTCGTCAGTGTTCCGCAGTGTGACGGCATGGTAGACATTTGCTTCTTTTCCGGTGGACAAACATCCGTTAATCTCAGAGACGACATCTCTATTTATCATCTGCAGAAGAATCATCCTTGTTCGCGGATCCAGCACCTGTTCCGAGGTAGCGCGGTCGCTCTTGTCCACTACCCTGGCATCTTTTCCTCGCAGCCCCGATTGCGAGTCATCCAGTCTGATCTTGGCAGCGTGTTTTGACAAAGATTCAATATGATCATCAACTGCAGCACTGACGTTTGCCTTTGGTCTCTGAGGGTTTGTCTTTGGGTAAGACGACTTGGGCGCATTAGCATCGGCCATTGCTTCGTTGAGCCGACGCTGGCGGTTGTACGATTTGGTGAAATCATGTGGGTTTGCGGCGCTTAATCTGTCTTCGGCCAGCTCTCCGTCATCGTCTTCATCGAATATATCGTCATAATAATCGTCCTCGTCATCTTCCTCGCCATTTTTTTCTGATTCAGGCACGTCTACTGCCAGATCAGCTGCGGGGTCGTTTGAGGTGTTGATATAGCCTGTGTTTGGGACGAATTGATGGGGAGGGGCATGGCCATCTGCCAACCCATGGGCAGGTGCCTCTGTACTTCCTGATTCCATAATGCTTCGTTGCGTGATAGCAAATTTCGTGGCTGGAACACACTGCTGGAAAAATAAAAAAAAAACTTGATAGCGATAAAATAATTTACACGATAAGAATCGACCCCGCGATCCGTGATTGGCAGCCCTGAGTTAAGGCGGCGACTTATTTCTACTTTGGGTAAGGTGCGATGGGACGGGCGGGGGAATGTCTCATTGGCCCGAGGACCCTCTGCTGCTTTAATAGGGGACGAGGAGTCGAGAAGTTCAGATTTCGTTGAAATCAAAAGAAAATTATAACTCGATATAAGTTTAGACTTTAAAGTGACCTGGGCTTTAATTGCTTGCTCAGAAAATCACCGAGACCGTTGCGATGGCGACTGTCAATCAGTAAATGTGCATCGTAGTCACGTGTCTACTCTAACCAAATCGGGACGCTACACGTCGAGCCGCAGGAACGCGTCGCAGACAAGTCGACGTGCGAGTCGCAACCGCTCGAGAACCGTTGTCACCACGTCGACCAGCTCAGTCCGTCAAGCAAAGCTAGCTCGGTATTCCATCGGACTTGACAGCAGCACGCAGCTATCTGCTTTGTACCGTCAACTGGGTCATGATACATTCGTCTTGACGGAAACCCTTTTCGCGCCTCGCGTGTCGCCGTCAAGATGTATATCAAACAGATCATCATTCAGGGCTTTAAGAGGTATCCCTTTATTTGTCGTTTTTCATATTCCTCTATGAACATACTTATATTTTAATTCTATAGTTACAAAGACCAGACGGTCATTGAACCCTTTTCGCCAAAACACAATGTCATTGTCGGCCGCAACGGTTCGGGAAAGAGCAACTTTTTCGCCGCTATTCGGTTCGTTCTGAGCGATGCCTACACACAGATGGGGAGGGAAGAGCGCCAAGCTCTGCTTCACGTATGCATTCTTTAAATCCAGTTTGTAATTGTGAAGATACTTAACGGCAAAACAGGAAGGTTCCGGTTCCGCTGTCATGTCGGCGTACGTCGAAGTGATTTTCGACAACTCGGACGAGCGATTCCCTACCGGCAAGCCAGAACTAGTTCTTCGAAGAACGATCGGTCTCAAGAAGGACGAATATACCCTGGACCACAAGAACGCGACCAAAGCGGATGTCATGAACTTGCTAGAATCTGCCGGTTTCTCGAGATCTAACCCATACTATATCGTCCCTCAAGGTCGTGTCACAACATTGACAAACATGAAAGATTCAGAACGCTTAGTGTTGTTGAAGGAAGTTGCCGGTACTCAGGTCTACGAAGCCCGCCGAGCCGAGTCACTCAAAATTATGAACGAGACGAATAACAAACGAGCAAAGATTGACGAATTACTTGATTACATTAATGAACGTCTCGACGAATTGGAAGAAGAGAAAGATGAACTGCGGAACTACCAAGAACAGGACCGTGAGCGTCGGTGCCTGGAATATACTATTTATTCTCGCGAACAGCAGGAGATTGCAAATGCGCTTGACAGTCTCGAGGGTCAAAGGCAAACCGGCGTCGAGGATACCGATGCCAACCGGGAAAACTTTATTCAGGGTGAAAAAAATATGGCGCAGATCGATGCCGAAATCGCCGAGTGCAAGCAGCAGATCGAATTTTTGAAAGTGGACAAGGCACAGCTAGAGGACGAACGTCGCGAGACTTCTCGCGCCCTTGCTCAGGTTGAACTACAGGAGAAGGCACTCAAAGACGGTCAATCTGCGGCTCAGCAGTTCAAAGCTCGACATGACAATGACCTCAAATCTGTCCAGACCGCTATTAGCCAACGTGAGGCAGAACTGCAGACCTTGGTGCCTCAATTCAATGCTGCCAAAGAGCAAGAAGATGGCGTCAAGTCTCAACTAGATCAAGCTGAAACTGTTCGACAACGCCTATATGCTAAACAAGGCAGAAACTCTCGCTTCAAGAACAAGTCCGAACGAGATAAGTGGATACACAACGAGATTCAAGAAACCAAGAACTCTATCAAAGCTGTCAAGAAAGTTGAATCTCAAACAAAGCAGGATATCAAGGAACTCGAGAATACAATTGAGTCTTTGGAACCGGAGATTGAGAGTTTACGCAAGCAGATTGATAGCAGAGGCGATACTATTCAGGCTATCGAACAAGAGGTGCAGAACGGCAAGGATGAAAGGGACCAGCTCATGGATCAACGAAAGTAAGTTTACACCGCACTTTATTGCGGGTATCAATGCTGACAATGATTTTAGGGAACTATGGCGAGAAGAGGCACGCTTGGATTCGGTACTGTCAAATGCATCCCAAGAAGTTGAGCGTGCTGAGCGTAATCTGTCGCACATGATGGACAACAGTACCAGTCGCGGCATTGCAGCAGTCCGAAGGATCAAGCGCCAGCACAATCTGGAAGGCGTTTATGGCACACTAGCTGAGTTGCTAGATGTCACCGAGCGATACCGCACTGCAGTCGAAGTTACTGCTGGTAACAGCCTGTTCCATTATGTCGTCGATACAGACGATACTGCTACCAAGGTCCTTGAAATTTTGCAAAAGGAAAAGGCTGGTAGAGTTACATTCATGCCACTGAATCGTTTGAAATCCCGTCCATTGAATCTACCCAAAGCAAGCGATACAATTCCCATGATCGAAAAACTACAGTATGATCCTAAATTTGAGGGCGCGTTTCAACAAGTCTTTGGCAAAGCAATTATTTGCCCAAATCTTCAAGTGGCTGCCCAATACGCTCGAAGTCACGGTGTGAATGCTATCACACCCGAAGGAGATCGGTCGGATAAGCGTGGTGCATTGACTGGAGGTTTCCATGATTCGCGTCAATCGCGCCTTGAGGCCGTGAAAACCCTGACCAAGTGGCGGGACGAATATGAAACAAAGAAAAATCGAGCCAGTGAGATTCGCAAAGATCTAGAGAGGCTAGATCAACAGGTCACACAAGCGGTTGGTGAATTGCAGAAATTGGAGCAGCGGAAGCAGCAATTCCATAGCAGCAGCGGGCCAATGCGACAAGAGCTTCGAAGCAAGCGTGAATTACTGCAGAATAAGAACGACAATCTCGACAGCAAACAACGGGCCCTCCACAACATTGCAAGCAACCTGACAGCTCTAGACGGCCAAGTCAATGCATTGGAAGCGGAGCTATCTTCGGCATTCCAAAAAGCCCTTACGCCAGAGGAAGAGGCACAGCTTGAATCACTTGGATCCACCGCCCAGACTCTTCGCCGCCAGTATGCAGAACTCTCTCGTCAACGCAGTGAATTCGAGGCTCGCAAGTCGGTGTTGGAAGTTGAACTTCGCGAAAACCTTTACCCTCGTCTAGACCAGCTCAGCAGCCATGAGATTGATATGGGCGATGAGAGTGCGCAGGGTAATCTCAAGACAGCGGAACGAGAGATGAAGAAATTGCAGACCGCACTTGGAAAAATATCGCAACGTCTTGCAGATGTCGACAGGTCGATTACAGAAGGCAACGGTCAAGTTGGAAAGCTGGAAAGCCGCAAGGCCGAGATACGAGGCGAACTCGAATCACTTGCCAAGTCGATTGAAAAGCACCAGAGGCGAATGGAAAAGAGCATGCAGAAGAAGGCGGCATTGACCAAACAGGCTGCCGAGTGTACCTCCAACATCCGTGACTTGGGTGTCCTGCCGGATGAGGCGTTCACCAAGTACAACAAGACAGACTCGAATAGTGTTGTGAAGAAGCTGCACAAGGTCAACGAGTCACTGAAGAAGTATTCTCACGTTAACAAGAAGGCCTTTGAGCAATACAACAACTTCACCAAACAGCGTGAGACCTTGACGAAGCGGAGGGAAGAGCTTGATGCGTCACAAAAGTCGATCGACGAGCTTATCATGGTGCTTGACCAGCGCAAGGACGAAGCCATTGAGCGGACATTCAAGCAGGTGTCGCGCGAGTTCCACAACGTGTTTGAGAAACTTGTACCTGCAGGCCGCGGCCGCCTGATTATCCAGCGCAAGACAGATCGAGCTCTTCGTCCGGATGACGAGATCGAATCCGAAGACGAAGAACGCCGTGAGAGTGTTGAAAACTACGTCGGTGTTGGAATCAGTGTTAGTTTCAACAGCAAACACGACGAACAGCAACGTATCCAGCAGCTCAGTGGTGGCCAAAAGAGTAAGCTCTACTGGAAGTACTTTTGGGTAAATTTCACTAATTCTCGGAATCTAGGTTTGTGTGCACTTGCACTTGTCTTTGCCATCCAGGCTTGCGACCCCGCGCCGTTTTACCTCTTTGACGAAATCGATGCCAATCTGGACGCTCAGTATCGTACCGCCGTGGCTCAAATGCTGCAGTCGATCTCGGAAGCCACTAACGGGCAGTTTATCTGCACGACTTTCCGGCCGGAGATGCTGCACGTGGCGGAGAAGTGCTACGGAGTCAGCTTCCGCAACAAGGCTAGCACGATCGACGTGGTGTCGAAAGAGGAAGCGCTCAAGTTTGTTGAGGAGCAGAAGAGTTAGATCGATCGAATAATCGGAGCAAGTAATTATTACTCTGCGAAGTGTCTAGCTACGTGGAATAATGGTGTGAAGGGTGCGGGCGTTTTAAACATTTGCTACACTTGCTATTTTATATCCCACCGTTTTTCTTTAATTTTCTTCGTCAAGTCATGGTCTATTTCTCGTTAGCTGTATGTATGTATATAGGCGTGTTTAACAAGTCTTTGCTAGTCGCTAGACTCCTGCCTTTCTCTTTATCACGATGCATATGTATAGATATGTTCAAGGAATGTCCTGCACGACACTCTCTTCCTTTGTCCACTCCGTGATAATCTCGTCTGGGGCCCCTCTGACCAGCAAATGGAAATGCTCCAGACTCCGCACACTCTGCAGGGCCGTCCAGTTCTTAAACCAGAGAATATTCTGCTCCCGAATGGCCTCCTTGCTCAACCCCGCAAAGGCCGGGTCCTCCTGCAACCTGCGCACAAACGTGCGGTCCACAAAGGCCTCAATCACAGCCCTCGACTCGTCCGTCACATCGCCGTTCTCTGGTTTTGTAGCAATGGGCGTTTTGGACCAGACGACAATGTGTCGTATATCAGGCGTCAGGCCGTAGGGCCAGTCGTTGCGGAGGACTCGGTAGTCGGCGGGGTCTGCGAAGGGGGTGGAGTTGATGTATTTGATCTGCGCGATGTCTGGGGATGAGGCGGATGTCCAATTCAGGCGCTTTTGGCAGATGTAGTTGGTGATGGAGCCGTAGGCGGCCTTGATGTCGGTTGTCCAGGCCATGTACCGGCGGAGATCGGAAGGTTTGCGGCGGAGGACGGCGAGGTCATTGCGTTCTAGTCATGGGGTAGTTGATGTTAGTTTTCTTCATAGCTTTGAATAAGAGATGGCTTCTTTTTGCATTCTGTCGACATCTCGTTCGATATTTGTGGTCGAATCGCTACACATATGTAGAGGACTCACCAAGAATGCCCCTCAACTCGTCCCAGTCGTGGAGCACAAACTCCTCGTCGGTCTGGGCAAGGATTTGACGGTCAACCTCGGTCAGGTGGAACGGCGGCGGTTTCTGCATGTGGTCATTTCCGACAATGGACCCCATGGTGAGCCAACGACTGCGCAGAGCTGTGAATGGCCGGTCCAGAAACAGAAAGCGGTGCTGGTGGTTGAATTGAAAGAGTGTTTGGCCGGAGAGTGTGGGGTTGGGGCAGTTCCTATGTAGTGCGCTTTCAAATGTTGAGGGCTATATATAACGGGACCTCGGATGTTGTTCTCAACAAACACGGCAATAACATTGATGATTGTACAACTGTCAACTAGTCAATCCAACGCAGGGCAGATCCTTGAACAATTATAATCATTGCAACAACAAGAGCATGAACACGAGGGCCTCGGAGTCTGTCTGTCTGCCCGCCGCACCGCATGTACCTGGCGGCTTGTCCAGCAGCCAAAGCATAAAAGTATTCCTCTTCGGCCCCTCACGGCCAGCGCGGAGACGTTCCGCGAGCAACTCCGGTAGAGCTGGCTGGTTGAAACAGGCAATAATTCCCGGCTAGACGTATGAGTAAAGTAGTAAAGCAGTATTAACTGTTATCTGCCGATTGTTGTCGTCTCCCGGCTGATGATTCGGATCGACGTCAATTGATCCCTGCGTGACCCGATCGTTGAGGGAAAGAGCGCTAACTGCCAGCACTGACCGCCAAGACGCCCTTGTCGCCGGAAGTACATTCACTATTTATTATTTTGCGCGCCCCCCGGACTCAACTCTTGCTGCTCTCTTCCCACCCCCGGAGTCCCAATCGGCCCTTTTGACTGCGAGCGCAGAGCCGTCACAATGAGGTGTGTAGACGGAGCACCTTTCTGTACTAAGATGCAATGCTAATTCACTCCAGCGTTCTATCAACCGAAACAGTGAGCAGCGTTGTGATCCCGTCGGCGTTGCTGCTGGTCGGGACCTTTGTCGCCAAGCAGGAACTGTTTCCGTATGCAGTTGCGCTGGCTGCTGTTTTCTCTGCCGTGAGGCTGTCGACCCGTGGTGGTATGATTACTTTTTTGCCTTGATTGCAGCATCGCGTTCTTGCTTTTGCTGTTACGGTTACAGCTTAACTAACCAGTTTGCAGGCTCCTCTCGCAAAGTCCTCAACCCCACCGAGTTCCAGGACTTTGTCCTCACGAAAAAGGACAGCATCTCTCATAATGTCGCTATCTACCGCTTTGCCCTGCCTCGTCCTACCGACATCCTCGGTCTCCCCATCGGCCAGCACATCTCCCTGCAGGCTGAGATCCCCGGCAACCCCAAGCCCGTGGTCCGCTCATATACCCCTATTTCTTCCGACAACGAGGCTGGATACTTTGACTTGCTGGTGAAGACGTACCCCCAGGGCAACATCTCCAAGTACCTGGACAACCTCAAGATCGGCGAGACTATGAAAGTGCGCGGTCCCAAGGGCGCCATGGTATATACCCCCAACATGTCGCGCCGTATCGGTATGATTGCTGGCGGAACCGGAATCACTCCCATGCTGCAAATCATCAAGGCTATTATCCGCAACCGTCCCCGCAACGGCGGCAACGACACCACTGAGATCAACCTGATCTTTGCCAATGTTAACCCAGACGATATTTTGCTGCAGAAGGAATTGGACCAGTTGGCTGCCGAGGACGACAAATTCAGCATTTACTACGTCTTGAACAACCCCCCAGAGGGATGGACTGGCGGTGTTGGTTTCGTCACGGGAGACATGATCAAGGTATGTACAGGCTCAGTGGACTAATTAATTGTGGCCTCATAATTAATATTTTCCCTCAGGAACATCTTCCGGCACCCGCCAGCGATATCCGCATTCTCCTCTGCGGTCCTCCCCCCATGATCACGGCTATGAAGAAGACCACCGAGGCTTTAGGCTACGACAAAGCCGGCCCCGTCAGCAAGCTCCACGACCAGGTGTTTGCTTTCTAAGCTCGTCGAAGCGAGTGACGACTGCCAACACACACTTGACTTTCAACGATACCCGAATTTACTTCAAAACTACTATTATCACTTTGTGTCCAAACTGAGACCGGATCATCCGATTTGGACACCTTCGTTTCGTCGCAAGGTTATTGGTGTGTTACAGGAATAATTCTATATTGTTGTTATTATTTCTGATGGAGTTGTTTAGTGGTTTCGGTTGGGTTCTATAAAACAAGACAGAAGACTCTTTGTAATAAGAAATTTACATAATAATCCAATTCGCTTTGAAATTCATTATCAACTTGCTGCTGCTATTCTTTACTGATTTACTCATCATATTATTACCTCCATTCGCTCATCAGTCATCTGACAGCTCCACCAGCCCATCCACCATCTGTAGAAACTTGTCGCGGTACTCCTGGGCAGTGGTGGTTATAGACATGGGCCCCTTGCGTCCAACCACATTAAACGTCTGCACAACCCCGGTCAGGGCCTGTGCCGGCAACTTGTGTTTTGCCCAAAAGAAATCAAGTAGCACAATACGATACTTCCATTTCCCATCTGTCGATATCACGCCGCGTCTCCATCCAGTCGCGCTATCCAACGAGTCTGTCGGCAGGATATGCGCGGGATACCGGATGAGAAAGAGCGAGTAGTCGACTGTGTTTCCGGACTTGAGAAATATCGTGTCTTGCTCGATGAGTTTGCGCAGGTCTGAGAATTGGCTCTTGGTGACGCGCACTTTGTCCTCGAAATGGTCGTAGAGCCGGGACTTGACGGCGCGGCTGGTCAGTGGCTCGGGCACCAGGTCTCGTTCTGGGTAGAAGTAGTCGATGGGCTTCAGGTCGTAAGTCTCCCATAAATTTGGGTCGGCGGATGTCTGTCTGTCGCCCATGACGTTTTCCATGATGACGTGGTGCGACGGTGCATAGCCGATGATGGCGCCAAAGACAGGGAACGGCGCGCCCAGAAAGTCGGTGATATGAACAAGCAGCGAGTCCGGGTGCTGTCTCATGTATTCCAAGTAAGGGTTCAGCATCTCTTCTTTGAAAAAGTCCTGCTCGGCCTTGCGTGGCAAGCTCTTGATCAAGTACTTGGAATCGACCGTGCGGAAGAATGTCTTTTTGAAAAATTAGTCAGTTCTTCTTTGTGTCCCACAATCTAGTCTTTTTGCCACTTCTTGCAGATGGTTTGCAATGAAAGAGAGAGAACTACAGATCCAGAATACCCCAAGTCTCCCACGGCCACCAACCCTGTATTAGGGCCGTCATGGAAGAAGGCGTTTGTATACTCGGAATCGTCAATATTCCACACCTCGTTTCGCAGACGGTGGAACAGCTCTGCAGAGATGCGGGATAGACATATACGAGACAGAGAGAAGAAGTTGGATATGCACGTGAAGAACCCGTGGCGTTCTGCGCCCGGCTCTCGCGTGAGGGCGCTGTGGATGGACCGGCTGACAGCCTTTTCACGTCCATGAGGATCCCACATTGTTGCTCAATGCGTTGCAAGTTAGTTGTGAAGATAATTGATGCATGTTGAACGAAGAAGGGCAGAAGAAACACCGCCTGTTGCTGACGTCAGTCGCTGGTCATGGTATGCATGTCCCGAATAGGAAATTCAAATGACAACAAGCACGTGACCTCTACAAGCCTCACCGCCCGGCAGAAACGAACGGGGAAGGCGCGACCAACCAGAGCGCGAAGATGGAGAAAAAAAAAAAAAAAGACCCCTCGTTGTTTTGGTGTGAGTCAAAGGAACCTTTTGCGCCGCCCAATGCGCCGTCGTCTGCTGAGCGGGGCCTGGCGATTTTCGGATTCTGCGATACCACAGCATTTGCAAATTCCAAAGGCCAGTTATTCTATTGCTTCTGCACTGCGAACAAGATACCCCTTTGCTGCTGCTTCTGCCCTTCCTCGTCCTCTCGCTGCTACCCCGCCTCGCCCTGCCCTCTCTTGTTGTCGTCGGATCGCGCTGTATAGCACCATGGCGACCACTCTCCCCGAGGGCCAGTCGCTGCCTGCTGTCGAGGGCCTGAGTCTGCATTCTACCGCTGAGCAGTCCAAGTTCCCTGGCTGCTATCCCTCGCTGAACCCGGTCGATATTTATCGCCAGCACATCGCCGAGACCTTTGCCAACATCACCGATATCGATCCGCAGCTGGTGTATACAAAGTTAGCATGGACCAATTCTTTGGACAAGGGTGATTTGAATCTTGCGGTACGTTGTTTGAGAAAGGAAAGTGTTGGATAATGTTGACGAGGAGTAAACAGGTGCCTGCCCTCCAGATCAAAGGACGTAAACCCAATGAACTGTGCGCCGAGATCGTGGAAAAATTCCCCGCTACAGACCTCATTGAAAAGCCCGTCGCCTTTGGCGTTCACATACAGTTCTTCTTCAAGACAGCCCCCCTGACGAAGACGGTTGTCCACCAGATTCTGAAAGGAAAAGCTGCGTATGGAACAAATGGCAATTTGGGTCTGCACGACCCTGCCGATGCCTCCAAGGGACGTAAGAAGATGATTATTGAGTTCTCGTCGCCAAACATCGCTAAGCCCTTCCATGCCGGTCACTTGCGCAGCACAATTATCGGTGGTTTCCTGGCTAACCTCTACACAATCACCGGATGGGACGTGATCAAGATGAACTACTTGGGTGACTGGGGCAAGCAATACGGTCTGCTCGCCAACGGATACAAACGATACGGAAACGAGGAAGCCCTTCTCAAGGACCCTATCAACCACCTGTTTGATGTCTACGTCAAGATCAACCAGGATATGAGTGTCCAGGAAGGCCCCATTAAAGAGCTCAAAGAAACCATCAAGACCAAAAAAGAAAAATCCGAAGATGTCTCAGCAGAGGAAACAAAACTCCAGCAGCTGGTTGACGAAAGCGAGGATGAAAAGGCCCGTCGTTACTTTAAGAGCATGGAAGACGGAGACGCAGAAGCTCTGGAACTCTGGCGACGATTCCGTGACCTTAGTATTGTCAAATACAAACAAACGTACGCTCGCCTTAACATCGACTTTGACGTTTATTCTGGCGAGTCCCAGGTTCTGCCCGAGAGTCTCAAGAGGGCATACGAGGCGATGGAAAAGTCTGGTGCCTCGGAGAACTCCGACGGCGCAGTCATTGTTGACTTTACCAAGCATGGAGCCAAGAAGCTCGGCAAGGCCATTGTCGTCCGAAAGGACGGTACACCCTTGTACCTTACCCGAGATATTGCTGCCATTGTGGAGCGTCACGACAAGTACCACTTTGACAAGATGATATACGTCGTCGCTTCCCAACAGGACTTGCACCTGGCGCAGCTATTCAAGGTCACAGAAATTTCGGGCCACAAGGAAATCGCAGACAAATGCCAGCACATCAACTTTGGCATGGTTCGCGGTATGAGCACCCGCAAGGGCACCGTCAAGTTCTTGGATGACATCCTGCGCGATGTCGGAGACAAGATGCACGAGGTCATGAAGAAGAATGAAGCCAAATATGAGCAGGTTGATGATCCTGCCAAGACTGCCGACATACTCGGCATTACGGCAGTCATGGTTCAAGACATGTCAGGAAAACGGTAAGTAGCGCGTTCCTCTTTCTGGCTCAGATCTAACAAACGCAGTGTCAACGGATATGACTTCAACCTGGACGCCATGACTTCTTTTGAAGGCGACACTGGTCCTTACCTTCAATATGCCCATGCGCGTCTGTGCTCCATTATCCGCAAATCCGGCATTGATTTGGAGAAACTGCCCGAGGCCGATCTGTCGATCCTCACCGAAACACATGCCACTGACCTCGCCCGATCTCTCGCCCAGTGGCCTGACGTCGTTCTCAACACGTACAAGACCCTCGAACCTACAACCGTTCTTACATATCTGTTCCGCATGACACATATGCTTAGCTCGAGCTATGACATTTTGCGTATTGTCGGTAGGGATGAAAAGACGGCCCATGCCCGTATGGCTCTGTATGCCGCCGCCCGACAGGTGTTGTACAATGGCATGAAGTTACTGGGATTGAGTCCTGTTGAACGGTATGCATTCCTTCTTAATTTATTTTTGGGTATAGTTACTTACATGATCTGCAGGATGTAAATTTATTTTAGATTCCCACGTGTTAGGTAGGCTAGATGGGATGGCCGTAGGTTAAAAAAAAAACGGTTAACAAGACGGATTCTTCTTAGGCTTTCGAGAAATATCAAAAGAGATTAAAGGAACCAATTCCACAGGCCGTTATATTCTGGCAGTTATATTTAAAAACAAAATCGAAAGCTGCATTACAAGTACTCATTGATGTCAACCGGTGTTATGGTAGCCAACGAGAAAAAAAGCTACCGAATTAGGAATTATTTTTTCCGCCATGTCAAGACTCAACTGCACGTGGTACGGTGGGTTATATGACTGACTCGCCACCGCGTAAAAAGCCAAATGATGCGAATAATTGATAACAATTGTACTCTGTACCGAGTACTCAATTTTGGTCCCTGCCGTCGATCCGGCTCTTCATTAGCTGCCCACTGCCGAATCACTGCCGATAAACCCAACATTGATCAGACCCTAATCCTATTCAGCCAGCCTATACGCTCTTGCCCAAGACCCAAGGTGGCAGAGAAAGCCGAGCGGGCGATCGACTACGTACGTGGTAGTTTATCTAATAATTGGCCCCAAAAGCTAACGCATTACGCGTTACTAGTTGCTATTGGTAAATGGGTCTTCTATCCAAGTGGTGGGTATAGATAGTGTCACGTTTTAAAACCAGGACAAATAGTACGGGGTACTACTTGCGGTCTTTTCTATGGGGTCGAGCGATGATGACGATAAGGATGTCAGTCTCTCGATGAGCCCGGTATATAATTATATATACAGTGAACTGAGCGGGCTACTCGACAAAATGTTTGAGTTTGCCGGGCCGCGGCGGGTCCGATTTTTAGGTTACGGTTAAACTAGTGACTTCATTGGATGCATCTATGATCTATTGGAATAGCTTGGATCGATTGATATGCAGTAGTCCTGCACGATCAGTCAAATCCGAGTCACCATGGTGGATCGACGAGCCCGGTTGGTGTTCGTGGGACCTTTTTTTTTTTTTTGTCAATGTTGCATTGAACATTCACATGTGGGTGGCGTGCCTCTCTTGGTGATTTTTGCTGTACAAATAGATCCATGATAATTCTCTGTCTAGTTTCCTTGGATTTTCCTTATTCTTTATGTAAATGCATAGATTATAACCACGATTAATATTTCCAGTCGATTTCTTTACATTCGTATTAACTCCTCGCGGCCAGCGTTCCAAACCATTGCCATCAAAATGGCAATAGACACAAAAGACGAAGAATACATGCCCCCCCTCGGCATCCAATACGGCCGAAATCCCGTGCCCAATATATTCGATGCCAAAGCCAAAGACCCGACCTCACGACCCTATGCCTACATCGCCAAATCAGCAACTAACCCGGCTGAAGGGTTCGACGAAATCGGATACCCTAAAATCACGAATGCAATCAACCGGGTCTCGAGGTGGCTTGTCAATGAAACTGGGCTGGCCGAGGGGGATGCGTTTGCGTACATGGGGCCGAGTGATTTGAGATATGTTGCGTTTACGATTGCAGCGATGAAGACGGGGAGGAAGGTTTGCTTTTTTTTTTGACTTGTTTTTCTAGAATGTCCCTTGATTGACGTTGGTGAAAGGTATTATTGCCATCTTTAAGAAATACGAACGAGGCCCAGCAAATTCTGTTTGAGCGCACTGGGTGCCGACTGATTATATACGCCGCCGAGGTGGAAAAGAGCCTTCAGTCGTTGTTTGATTTTGTCCCCGAGATGGAAAAAATGCTCGTTCCTGGGTATGACAGTATTATGGACGATACCATGACAGTGACACATTACCCTGCTAGAGAAATACCCGATGAAAAATATCATGATCCCATTCTGTTGTTACATACGTCTGGATCATCAGGTTAGTCAACATTGTATAAAGAGGGATATGGATGTAGAGACGGCTGACGTGAAGAGAATAGGAAACCCTAAGCCCATCGGACATAGCCCAGCAGTAATGCTACGTTTCTTTTCGGCTGATGCGGTGCCGACGGATGAGGGAGTTCACACGAGTATTTATGCGTACACGAATGAGAATTACTTGCATACTCTTCCGCCGTTTCATGTATGTTCTTTTTTCATCACACGAGCCCAAAACAACTAAACATGGGAAGAGACGAAAAACGCTAACGTTACTAGTCTGCTGGATGCTATCTCAACATAATTACTCCACAGTTCGATTCAACCGTGGTTCTGCCACATCCCAACGCAGCCATGACAAAGGAGTACATGACTGGCCTGCTGCAGCAAAATGTGATTACAGTGCTGTGCACAGCTCCATCAATATTAAACGACATGTCCAAGACCGAGACAGGCATCGAAGCGCTATCCAAACTCAAACACGTCGCCTACGGTGGTGGACCCCTTCCCGAGCAGGCAGGCAAGATTCTGTCTTCTCGACTCAAGCACCTCTGGAGCATGATCGGATCGACCGAGAATGGGTTTTACTGCACGATCCCTGGCGACAGCAGTAAATGGGACTGTATAAAATTCAACACCAAGGTCGGGTATCGCTTCGATGAAGTCTCGCCGGGGATTTTTGAGCTGGTTATTCCGTTTAATTCAACGTCGAGAAAATATAACTGCACGCCGTTTCTATTCCCGGAACTGAATGAATATCCAACCAAGGACTTGTGGATGAAACCCGATGGCGAAAACAGCCAGGGCTGGTGGCGATATGTCGGTCGACGCGACGACCTGATCGTTCTCTCAAACGGCGAGAAGATCAATCCGCGTCCCCTTGAGGAAACTATTGGCAATCACCCCGCTGTCAAGGGTGTTTTGGTTGTGGGCGAGTATCGATTTCTGCCGAGTCTGCTGGTCGAGTTACAAAGTGGGTATGCTGTCACAACCAAAGAAGAGCGAGAGAATATGGTGAATATGCTCTGGGACACCATCAGCCAGGCCAATCTCCAAGCTCCGCGGTTTTCTCGCGTGCCCAAGTCACTTGTCTATATAATTTCACCGACAGAGGCATTCAATCGGGCCGGGAAAGGGACTATCCAACGACAGTCTACTGTACGAAAGTTCGCAGCCCAGGTTGACGAATTATACTCGTCGGCCGAAGAGGGATTACTGGCTGAAGGTCTGGAGCTGAGCGACCCGTCAGATATAACGTCCATTCAGACTCTGGTTAGGAGTCTATACTCGCAGGTTTTTGATACCGATAAATTTGACGATGATGATGATATCCTTGAACTCGGCATGGATTCACTACAAGTTACGATTGCGGTGCAGCGTTTAAAGGCTGTCTTGAGGACATGCAGATTGAATGTTGACTACGGCAAGATCAACCCTCAGCTAATCTACTCCACGGTGTCAATAAACGGACTTTCTCACGCAATATATGCAATTATAAATTCCCGTGAAAGCGAGAATGCTATGAATACAAACGGCATCAATGCTATGCATGACCGAAATGCCCGCATACAATCGATGATTGACAAATATTCCGTGGGACTGGATGTGCCACAACCCGCAAAAAAGACGCAGCAAGAAAACCTGACAGTCATTTTGACTGGCTCAACTGGTTCTCTAGGAAGCTACCTATTGCATTTCCTATGTCTGAATCCACGAGTGACTAGGGTCGTCTGCCTCAATCGATCTGCTAATGCCGAGGCAAGGCAAATTGCGAGCAACAAGTCAAGAGACCTTCCTATCCCTTGGACCATACCAGATACCCCTAAACAAGTCGAATTTTTGACTGCGGATATGTCCAAGGCTGATCTCGGGATGGGCGAGCCCGCGTACAGCAGGCTTTTATCAGAGACCAACGCAATAATCCACTCGGCTTGGAAGGTTGACTTTAACCACAGGATTGAATCATTTGAAAAAGGTCATATTGCAGGCACACGGCATCTTATTGACTTTAGCAATAAATGCGTCAATAAAGCGCCAATACTGTTTGTTTCTAGTATCTCGACTGTTCTAAACTGGGTTTATGAGAATCCGGGGCAGCTGGTACCAGAGACTATGATACATGACCTCTCGGCCCCGGAAGTTATGGGATACGGAGAATCCAAATATGTTGGTGAACGGCTGATAGAGTCGTTTAGCAAGCTCTCTGGTACTCCGTGTGCCGTCTTGAGAGTTGGTCAGATTGCCGGCCCCGTGCTTTCGACAGCTGGTAGCTGGAATGCTCACGAGTGGTTCCCTAGTTTGTTGGCTAGTTCAAAATACTTGGGACTGTTGCCGGATTCCCTCGGATCAATGAATACAGTTAGTTGGGTGCCAGTCGACATTCTGGCAAAGGTCATCGTGCAGCTCCTGGACGTTACTTATGCGTCTGTCAGTGACAAAGTGAATCCTTCATTTGAAGAGCCTGCAGTTTACAACCTCGTCAACCCACAAGTTTCCACGTGGCCTGATCTCTTGACAACCGTCCAAGAGGGTCTCGGAGGACCGTCAAAAATCCAAATAGTCCCCTTTGTCGAGTGGGTGGAAGCATTGGCCAAAAGTTCAAATGATAACCACGGGTTCGTGGTCGAGGCGAATCCGGCAACGAAATTGCTCGACTTTTACCGGTTGGTTGCGAGAGATAGTCAGCAGTCGAAATCTCAGAAAGGAAACAGATGGCTGGAGTATGAAGTCGCGAGACTGAAGAAAGATAGCTCAGAAGCCGCGGGATTAGGTGCGGTATCGCCTGCGTGGATTAAGATATGGCTTAAGCAATGGGATTTCTAACTGAAGACGTGATATTGTCGAAGAGACATGGTCGGTGTGGGAGTCTTGAATAGATCGGTTTTAGATGTTGGAACAATTGTGCTTATCGGTTACGAAAGTACTTTTTGATGCTGTATAGAACACGCATAGAATCAAAATTCTCAACATTGAATAAGATAATTATGAAGAGCTAAACGCAGTTTAAAGTCCAGACAATCCTTCATGCCCCTTAAATATCTTTATGGACTGATGAGCTCTTAATCTACGTACACTCAGATGTCACTACCCTACCGTTCCTGGAAGGAATGATTAGTTCAATCTATATGCATTTGATAGACAACAGCAGCCTGATGTTATCAACGAATGTCAATGATGCCATCAATATCAGTATGTTTACGATAATATATAAAACTGACAATGGCTCTTAAAGATGCCAAGGGGCGATCCATTACCGAGTATAGTTAGCAAGTACAATTTGAACGACCTCGATGTTTCGTCCAATCATCTTCAAACCACCCTCTATGTGAAACATGGCCAGCAATCGATTCAAAGTCCTGCATGCTCGGACAAAAGCACGGACAAACGTGCCAAGGGAATTTAATATCACGAAGAATCACGTTGTCATTCAGAAAATAGCGCCTATCCCTTGCGTCGTGGCGGAGAGTGAGCACAGGGCGTTGCAGACCGCCTCTTTGTCTTAAGCACCTGTGATGACGTAGCCAATCGCATTTAACTAGAGACTGCGCGACATATGCCGGTTATACCCTCCACGGTCCAATTTGATGCTGCCAGGTAAGGTTTGAATCGTTGACTTGTGTTACAATCCGATGCGAACACTGGACACTGCAGGACCTTTATCTTGGAATACCAATGCGGAGCTTCTTGGTTTCAACCGAGGTTATAGTGAGCCAATGGCCACTAGGTGGTATGAATTGGTGATGTGAGACGTATGACATGTTCGTAATCCTTAAAATGGATAAAATACCTCATTTCCAAATATCGCAGCGTCGAGGCAGAACGAAACAGCCTTTCTCCATTGTGATGGACAGTGTGGTAACCGGATGATGTACTTCGATGACCGCATTCAGCTCTTGGATTTCAACAAATCGGACATTTCAACCTGATTGGAAGCACCAGCGGTTCGCATCAGCATGCTGATGCGTACTTGCAAGCCGCTGTTGCAGTGCAGACTATCCCCCCTTGCTTCCAGTGCACGCGTTGATGCTGGTGTGGTAATCGCTGACCGTTGTGATGACACAGGAAATCTTGTTTCTCGTGCGGAGAAAAATTGTAACTGAAACTCCGATTAATGATCTGCGTCTGTCAATTTCCCCTTGTCTCCAAAAAAGAACTATCGTACGGAGTATATGGCGGTGTACCAAAAGGCCGCACGCGCGCAGTAATCCTCATTTGACAGAGATCAGTAACGCCAATGATTCAATAATACCTGTGCACCGACTCGTTGCAAACATAGAATTGTGTAGCATGAACAGTGACTTGAAACTATTGGCTCGCTGGGTCCTCCACACGTGCACTCTGCTCGAGGTGGGCGGGTGAATATCTCCGCAGCGGTGGCGAGCTGCATGTGATACGTTTGTTGTGCATTAGCAAACGCAATAGTCCTGAGTCAGGACATTGTACCCGGCAAGCAACAAGAGCCCCCCTCTCAGGAAAAGCATGCAGTGCCAATATCAAGGGGCTTTTCTGAAACGAGAGACACGTCGTGCATCTTGGGTAGAGCCAGTGCCAGTGTGCCTCGTGAGGCATAATCAATGAAGGAGTGGGGGAGGGTAGAGCGTGTCTCAGAGTCGAGTGTCTTCATCGATGAATGAGTAAAGAAGGAAAACCCGCAATGGCTTGCTGGCGCTGGGAAGGCGCCCAGGAGATCCCGTGACTGTGGCCTACACCACCATCTCGCAGGCAAGAGCGACCAAGAGCGCTCCCTCCGCAATTGACAAGGCGGCGGACATCAACTGATGCGTCAACGATCATCTTCTGCCTTTCACTCCAACGCTCCCGGGCGACGCGTACTCTCATGCAATAAGCGACGTCTCTAGCCGCCCTTGTTTGCCTGGCCATCCAGGTTGAGGCTCAGCATGCACCGCGATTCCTCATTGGGAGCACATCACCTTGGTCCCTTCGTAACACGATCGCCCAGCCAACCAGCCCTGATCCGCGCAGGTCCGCGCCTCTGCACAGATTCCCCGAGATAGTGACTCACCTGCTGGCAAGCTGCGGGCTCATCTGGGGTTGTGATGGGGCAAGGCGATTGACATGGCTATCTCTGGTTGATCATTGGCATCTAGTTCTGGTTGTTTGTTTGTCCGTCTCCGATGCCAGTGAGGGGCAACGAAAACAAGACTACGTCAACGTCCACCAGATATTACCTTTTTGAATGAGACCTTGGCATGTCTTTCGGCAAAACTCTGATGCGCATTCGTTTGGCACACGGCTTTGCGCAGCAGACAATACCCGCAAAGCCAATGTGATTACCGATTTTACCCGATCGGGAAATGTTGCGACCTTCGCAGCATTACACGACAGCAGAGAAAAGAACAAACACCAGAGAATTGCCCCTCACGAGCATGAGGAGAGATCGCTCTGTCGTAGCTTCTAGAAATCGCGCCGCTTTTCTGGGCCGGCTCTGTTTTCAAAGAATTCAAACCTCGCTCCTTTCAGGCAGCATGCCCTATGGACTTTTTTTTTCTGGATTACGTCACGCTAGGAAACTGACAGCAACAAAAGGAAGTGTATTGTTTAGTTTGTGCATGTCAGAGAGGGATTTGCTCCACCACGGTGGATCTATGTGCAGTACGGCTCTAACCTGCATACACGTTGAGGCCCAATAGTGTGAGTCATTCCAGTGAGATCTCGTCACTCGACGAGGCACAAATCGTCGAGAAAATAATAATATTGCGATGATCACTTTGAACCATGCTCCTGATTGCTGCTGACTGGTTGTCTCAAGCCTCGATGCCCGCGGTTTCCGGGCTAACGGGCGCAGTTCAGCTGGATTGTCGCGAGAATCGGCGGGCAACGAAAATAGCCGCCGCGGCATCGCTGCCCGAATCCTTTACGGTCTCATCTGAGGGAGCACAGTGGGGGGTCGTTGGTTTTGCCCCCGTTCCATTGTCCGTACGGTGACATACACGCCACAAATGACCTTGTTGTATAGTTCGTCAATGTTCAGAGTTGCACCTATGCGTGAGATATTATTACTATTCAATTGATATTGTGATATACGACACTGGAAAGCAGCTAATTAGGTCTTGTTATCTTGCTGACTCGCACGATCACACTGATCAGGACGATAACTAGTTCGGTACTTTGAGGCTTGACTGCAATTGGTCAAGACAGACACACGTCCCTCGCCTAGCTCTGTGCAACTAGAGCATAAGACCTACGGGTTGACTATTGTTACTATTCTTGACGATTATCATTGAAACTCTCCTACGATCACCGATAAGCAAGATCGCGTCATCACACGATCACTCCGTGATCTATTAATCATTCACCAGTCTCAACGGGCGTTTCGTTTCCGTTTCAGGAAATATGATTGCCCACTCGGATCCTGTTTTTTTTTTTTTTTTTTGGCCTAGCACTACCTACTTTTTGCTATTATTGTTCCCCCCCGTATGCCCAAAACGTCGGCGATATGATAAATCTCGCTGGCTGACGACAAGACCGTTATTTGCGCCCGGCTTACGGAGTTTGGTCGAAATCGCTGAAGAGCCGGCGATAACAGCCTCTCTCATTCGACGAGAAGTGCAATATTGATGCAGCATTTGCAGGGATGACCGCTGTTGACCGGATGCACGACAGCCATTGGGCTGCCAATTGCTGTCCAACACGTTCCTCCCGCTTCGGGCAGCCAACCACGATCCGCTTCCTTTGATTACATCTATGCGTGCAGTCGTTGTTGCAACTAGTCCGTTTTATTTTTTTTTTTTTTAAAAAAAAAAAATAACAGGACTTTTTACAGAACCTTCCAATAAGTGTGGCTACCCTCCAACAAGACAATTGCCGCTCAATCAATGGTATCCGGAAAGCACCGAGTTTGGTTGGAATAGGCGTGTACGGTCTCCGACCGTTGTTAGGGTTTCCGGACTATGTAGATGGGACGGAAACGCTAACGTTTCCCCGGATCCAGTTCGTACGGAGTATGTATGTAACGAATGCGTTTCAGTGTTGTCTGCCTAAGCGGCTCAACAGATGAATTTTACGCGTTAGGATAGATAGTCAGATCCCAACACACCGGCATCACTCTTTGAGAAATTTTATGGGACCCAAAAAAAAAGTTTCTCAGGCATACTGGATCCTGGGAGGATCGTTGCAGCCTTACAATCAACACAATGCTAAGCGCTACGGCTTGTGGCTGGACAGAGAATAAGAACCTAAAGACGGTCTATCCGCTTTTATAGAACTCGCGATTGATAATTTGACCGGAAAAAAGAACGTAAAACGAGAAGAGAAGAGAAATAAAAAGAGCCACACCCCGCCCTGCCATTATTACTGTTTCATTCATCTCTTTCGAGTCTTTTCTTCCTCATTCCCCGTACTCCGTACCCTGTATTGAACGATTTCCACCTGAAGCGGCCCCATTTTGCCCACGACGGACGTATTATTGTGGCCAGTGTGTTTCCGAAAATACCCTCGCCACAATCCCTTCCACCAGATTATTATTTTTTCCATTACGACGATGCAGCCCAACGTAGTCTCAGTCTCTGCGCCTTTCTCGAGTTCGACCCGATCAGTGCCTCCGCGGCCGGAATTCCCCTGAAGCCAGGCTCTCCTGGAATCTCCCAGTACAAAGTCGTTCGCACTCTCGTCACTTTCTTCCTCCCTTTTCTTTCTTCCTTCTCTCCTCTGCCGCGCATCTTCATCGTCTACCGCCGGGTGGGACGTAACAGCACAGGCGATCCTGTCAGCCTGCATTGCAGAAAAAGGTACGTCACTAGCTCTTACATTTTTTCACTAATTTTTATTTTATTTTATTTTTTTTTTTTTGTTCCTTCGCACTATTTTCCTCCTACATACATTTCTTTTTTTTTTTCCCAATCTTTTTTTTTGCCCGGCGTGCAGCCTGGAGAGAGCCAGCAAGCAGTGCAGCGAGCTACTGCACAGCGCGGCCTATCACGACCAGGCCGGACGGGAAGCGGCAACTCCCTCGCGTCCCCTCCCCACCAGGCCTCCACCCGCCCGCTTTTTTCTCTTCTCTCTTGCGCCCTCAAAACCACCGCCACGACTAACACCTGCTGTCCACCACGCCCCCAGTCCCAGTCCTAGCAGTCAGCATCTGTTCTGTCAGTCGGGCTGTCTGCATCGCTCGGCAGCAAATCGCCGCCCGCCTGCTGCTGCCCAGCTACTAACAGCTCACCACGACTCTGTTCCTCCTGCCCCTGCCGCTTTGTTGCTTGTCTCGTTTTGTCTGACTCTGTCTTCGTCCCCATTCTTACCATTTGTCCAGCCTCAGTTGTCGAATCTGTCAGCCTCTGGCCCAGGCGTCTCAATTCGTCTTGGCTGCGCCCACACTCATCTGCAATTCCGTTTTTTTTTTCTCGCTTTCTGCCTGCTCGCCTCGCTCATCGCGCTCTGTTTACTCGACCCTCTCCCGATCTGCCCGCCAAACCCTCGACTGACGGACAGACACTCACCACCTCTCTGCACCTATTTCGACCCAGAGGCCCTCGCTGTTTAGGCCTTGCTGCACTGCACCACCGTCGCCGTCTTCTCGTCCAGACGACAAAGACACTCCACCCTCCCAGACCCCACCGCTGCTCTGTCACTCTGCCAGATCATCCAACCGCCAACCGCCCTCTGCACGGTGATCTTTTCATACCCAGCGAGCAGCGACAGGTGCCCATTCGCAGCCTGCCAGACTGTCAGTCTCACTCTTGACTCATCGCCTGCTGCTCTCCGCCTCGCCAACTCAGGCTTCTAGATTTCGCTGCCGCCGTCATTATTTTCTGCACCGCCAGGTTTTCGATGGAGCAGCGTCCGACCATTGTGGATATTCATTACCGATTAAGAGTGTTTGCCGGTCGTTAACACAACAACTGTGACTCACGCTGTTGCCTGTCTCTCTGCCTGCTGATCAGCAGGTCCAGACACAGTAGGGCCCCAGCCTACGGGTCTGCTCGCAGACAGCATTGGGTAGAAGCACAGAGCCCACTTGACGACGAATTGGGTGGCAGTCTACTAGTGATTCCTCAACTTCTGTCGGGCCCTAGCCCGTACACCGTTCTCCTCTTTTCCAAATAAAACCCTGGCGACACCGCGCCATCACCATGGCCAGGAAATCTCCCCAAAAACCTGCTGCCGCTTACGTTGAAGAATACGATGACGACGCAGGAAGTGTTATCCCTCATACTCGCCAAAGCGCTAATATTGCTGCGAAGCGATCCAAGTCCGACTTTGGACCGTTGGACCTCGTGCCAATTGACTTTGCCAGCGACTCGGGCTATTCAAGCCGTACTGCGGCCACCGGGAATAGTAGCCAGTCTCACGCAAGTGGAAAGCCGAGCCCTCTGGCTTTGAGTCTAGATACCAATCCCCGGACCAAGGCCGTTGACGCTGTCCGAACCAAGGAAAGCCGAAAGGACAAGGGAAAACAACGGGACGAAAAGCGTGCGTCTGCTGATCTGATGCACATGAATGCTAGAACCGTTGCTCCTCCAAGATCTTCTTCAAAGTCTAGACGAAGGGAAAGCATTACAATGCAACACCAGCCTCCGGAGGGCTATTGGCCCTACGTTAACAACGGCTATGCCATGCCTACGTACCCTGTTTCTGCCGTGGACCCTCGCCCCATGGATTACCACTATTATTACGCCCAGCCTCCTCAGGCGAAGGAAATGCCTCCTCCATCTCCCCAGGCTTCTCGATACCCTTATTCTTCCTATGGACCGGAGATGCATGTGGCGCAGTCACCTGTCCGCCAACGACGCCCGAGCCGCGCTTCGGCCTACCACCTGGATGAAAGGCCTCTGAGTTACCATGCAGGAATGCCGGAAGCCATGTATAACCCGGGCGCACTGCCAGCGTCTCCCTTTGACCATCACGGCCCTCCTCCCGCTTCATCTGCTTATTATACCCAACCTTCAACGCCACAAACCCAATATTTTGCCGAACCAGGCTCACCATTCGAGGCCGTTTATGAAAAGTCCCGTGCAGCTTCGATGTCTCGACCAAGAGAGCGTAGGCGGTCTTCGGTATACGCAAGGCCCGTCATTGAACACGTCACTCCCAAGCCTTCCTACGAAGACGGGAGCTTTCTGGAACGCCATGTTTCAAGAGAGCACCGGTCTTCTCGGCGACAATCCGAGAGTCGTAGGCCCGATAATCGGCGACCAGTTGAAATGGACGACTTGGACGAAGATTACTACCGTATGCCACCACCTCCACCGCCCGCGCCCAAGCCCAAAGCCAAGGCACCCAAGATCATTCAGAAACGACCGGAGCACCCTCCCAAGTCTATGACCACTGGAAGTGTTCCTCCGACTGGTCGTCGCATGTCTCACTCGAGAGATTCCTGGGATATGTCCGACTTGAAAGAAGCGCTACCGCATCAGCAGCTTCGCAAGATCGCTGGCGGGCCAGAGCGCAGCCAAAGTATGAAAGCCACTCGAAGAACGTCGTACAATGCTCCTGACGGTGCACGTCGAATCGCTATCGAAGATTCTCGTCGTCGACGTACGCTATATTACGATGACGATCGAGCACCTCGACGCGACTCGACAGTCGATATGGAGCAGCAACATCGAAGTGCTGAAGAATACCAGGCTGCGAAATCTGGTCGCACCGGCGTTCCTCTCACTGCGGATGCCTTGAAGTTGAAAAGCCGAATTGCTCAACGCCAGGACAGTGACAGCGGCAGCCAGAAGAGCCGCTCCAACAGTAGCCGGGGAAGCGATGCACGCACACGAGACGGAAGCGGAGTTGGTTCACGGTTTGATGATGACAACAGCTTTACTATGATGATGAATGGAATGAACATCAGTTTCACTCAAGAGTCTGTTAACGGCAAGACCATCCACCTGCGCACGGATGAGCAAGGTGCCATCGGCCTCAATATTGAAGGTCGTCGGCCAAAGAAGTACATCATGCCAGCGGGTTCTGAGTTTACCGCCCCTAGCAGCCGGAGAGAAATTGAGGAAGGCCGAAGGGCTCGTGAAGACAGACGGTCTGATCGAGCCAGTCGGCTGTCGAGTCGTTCCACCTTTAGTGGCCGTTGAAAATTGTCTTGCCTTTATCAATTCTGACCTGTCTTGCGAAAAGTCGTTTATCCTTGGTTATGAGACTCTCTTGTCTTCAAAAAAAAAAAGTTGGTTGTTTCCGTTGTTGGGTCTGCCTGGAAGAATTACAAAAAGCACCTCGGCTCTATCTCAACAGTTTTGCGTCCTATCAAAAATCCTAAAACTCAAAGAAGGAAAAAAAGTTTTCGCAACGCTGTTAAAAAGTATTTTTGGGTGGGAACTTTTGTTTTCTTTCTGTTTGCAAAAGGTTAAAAAGCCTCGGTTTTGTTATCATGGTGGCACGACTGTACGATGTAACGACCATTGGAATGATGTTTTCTGAGCGTTGCCCTTGTTTTTTTTGTTTTTTGTTCTTTGAATACCTTGCATAAGTCATGTCTGTTTTTGTTAATGCCTGTATGACCGTAATGACCATGATATTTTGTTGATTTCTTCCCCGTATCACTTGCATTGCATACATTTGATCCCCGAATTTTGTTTTTTCTCTATATAATTTCTTTGCCGTTTCCTTCGTGCAGGAGAATAGTGGCCTTTCGTCAACTTCAACATGATATACCCCTGGAGCTTTTATCTTGCTATCGCGACCCCATACGTTTGTCGGCCCTTCACCACTATACCGAGTTTCTTCTGCGATCGATTTGATAGTTTTTTGGAATTCTCGGCTGTTCGATTTTGCGACTTCATCCCCATTTCCCCCCCCCCCCCCCCGGTTTCTTTCGTTTTGACGTTTTAACACGTGTATACCATATATACATCTTTCCACAACATGTATTTTTTTGAGACGCGACGAAGTGACCTTTTCTGGATATTTCGTCATTGTTTTTGCCGTCTGCGATGGATGTACTTCAAGCTTTTCAATATATACGTCAATTTATGCGAGCGATCGCTAACTACGAATTCATTTTTTTTGCGTCGATATGGTTCTTTTTTTTGTAGTCCGAAACACATAAATACATAGATGTTCTTGATATCATAGTTTCATACTGCATATGTTCGAAAAATATTGCAACATTCTGATGGAAGTTTTGTTCCGTGTAGGTGAAAATTTACCTTTGGCCTCGCCTAAAGCACACCAAATGTTGCATCCCCCTCTTTTAACCTGGTTTGTCTATTTCTCTCCAATGCCCATTTACTTCATTTAAGTTTATGTTGGTAGTCGTTAGATTTGATTGGCCATTGGAAAATCTACATCTCTTTTTGGCTTCAATGTCTTAGTTTGTCTTGGCCACATTTGTTCGCTAAGTGGATCTGGCTGTTCCCACTGTCATATTTAGGGCGAGTAACGCTGACAATTAGACAATGAGTCATAACCTCAACCCAATCAATAGTTTCCATTGATAACTGATTTGCAGATCTATAACAGACAGTAAAGTCTATTTATTAACCAGACTACGAACGTATTTAATGAGGACCCGGGCCAACAATATGGGGGTTTCATTGTTCATCAATTTCATCTCCTTCCCCATACCAAGACTTTCAATAAGCGGGCAAAATGTCAGCGACATCAGTAGTCGAGCTTTCGCAAAGAGCGGCGTTTCAGTCAGACAGAGATCATATAGATGACGTTGTCTCGTCGCCTGTTGCTGCTGCTGCTGCTTCGCTCGAGGAAGCTCCCCCGGGTGTGACCGTCGCAACTGTCAAGCAACGATGGAATGATCCACCAATCAATAAATACAAAGTCGCAGTGACGTTCCTGAGCTTCTTCATTGTCGGAGCTAATGATGCTGCATATGGCGTATGATACCTTTGTAATCATATACAATGAAGGCAGATTTACTGATTTCTTTGAAGGCTTTGATTCCATCGGTATAATACCTTCAAGAAACATCGCCAACGAAGAGGGACTTTCATTTGCTAACAGAAAAGCCATATAGTTACGAACATACTATAATCTTTCAACAAGTCTCGTCTCTGTAATATTCATCACCCCCTTTGCCGGGTATACGGTGGCGACTGTCTCAGTGACGAAAATTCACATGACTCTTGGACAACGTGGGATTGCCATCATCGGGCCGTTGTGCCATTTGATTTCATTTGCCGTTTTGTCGACTAGACCGCCGTTCCCTGTCGTTGTCTGTGTGTATGGAATCATTGGTATGGGCAATGGGCTTATTGACGCGGCCTGGAGTGCCTGGGTTGGGGACATGGTCAACGCCAATGCAATCATGGGTTGCTTACATGCATGCTACGGGGCAGGGTAGGTTCAGCTTCTTTTCACCATTTGTCGCACGAAAGAAACACTAAACATAGAATACAGTGGAACTGCTTCGCCTACAATTGCATCCTCCATGATAGGCTCTGGCCTGGGCTGGTGGTCATTTTACTATCTCATGGCGGGAGCTTGCCTTCTGGAACTTGTTGCAAGCATAACAGGATTCTGGCGCGAGGACGGCGAAACATTCCGAAAGAACAACGCGCGGACTGGAACCAGCGGGGGCGGTGGTAGCAGGACAACAGAGGCTATGAAAAACCGTGTTGTGTGGACTCTGGCCCTCCTCTTGTTCACTTATATGGGCGTTGAAGTTGCCATTGGTGGTTGGCTCGTCGAGTTCATGCGTCAAGAGAGACATGGCAAGAACTTTGAATCTGGGTTGGTCTCGACTGGGTTCTGGCTGGGGATTACGATTGGTAGACTGGTACTGGGGTTTGTCAACGACCGACTCGGCGAACGCGTCGCGTTGATGTTCTACATCGGCCTCGCCATTGTGTTTGAGCTCCTGTTTTGGTTCATTTCGCAATTCGTGGTTTCGGCTGTCATGGTCGCATTTTTGGGGTTCTTTATCGGTCCACTGTTCCCCGTTGCCATGGTTGTTGCTGCCAAGTTGCTGCCCAAGCATTTGCATACAGCTGGTATAGGGTTTGCGGCAGCTCTGGGTGGCGGAGGCGGTGCAGTTCTGCCTTTTATAGCCGGTCTGATCGCGCAGACCCGGGGAGTGCAAAGTCTTCAGCCTTTTGCGTTGAGTTTGTTGGTTGTCCTGGCCGGGTTGTGGTTGGTGCTTCCGAGGAAGGCTCCGGAGCACGAGACGTGATGGTTTACGAAGGACGATGTGTTATTGGTCATGTTTGTATAGTGCAAAATGTGAAAAGGCAGTATAGTGTGGACGCACTGTGAAGTGGAATGAAGATATTATAAGCTTAATTCATTTGAATGGAAACTCGTCGCATGGCTCTTATCTTATCGTGTCCTTATCTAAGCTTCGCCCTAAATAGAGCACGTGACACAGAGACACATGACATAATGCGGGGTTGCCGTGACAACGCGCGTCCACAACAAAGCGACCTCCCCCAGCCTCTTCAATTTGCCCATTCGATCAACCACCGCAATTTCACCGCAACCGTAGCGTGGCTGTGAGATGCAGCAATTCTCATCGTGCAGCTGAGTTGATTCCTCCCATCTATCTATTCCCGATAATACATCGACATTATTTTCAATTACTGAGTCTAGGAAAGATAGCGAGTGGGTATTCATATACTCCGGCATTCTTAATCCCCGACAATTTCAAGCGTGTCGACACCATCACTCTCCACATTTTTGTTTAAGCTTGCGTTCTATTCTAGATTCCCACCACGAATTGCTGCAGTTAATCTTTACATTCCGACGCTTCGATTTATCGAATACGAATTCCCCTGCTCACGACGATATACACCTCGATTGATCAGTGCGTGTTCAGCGCCTGTCTTGAGCCCCGGCTCTTGACTCCTATACGATGGCTCCAGTGGTTGTTACACCGGACATTTCAGGGGACTATGGGGAGCCTGTTGACATTCTATTTGACAAGGATGTCAGCGGCACCCCTACCGCTGTTGAAGATGTCACAAAAACTCTCGCAGCACGGTCCACATCGTCAACCACAACAACTGCAGTATTGGCAGCAGGAGAAGGTTCCATAAATCCTAGCAGCATCAATATGCAAGGAATGCTAGCCCTTTTTGCGATTTTGGGTGCATCCTTTGTTATCGCTAGTATCTGGTTCTTCTTCTGGGCGAAAAACGGTGGCTTTGTTTGGCGAAAGGGGGACTGGGAAGACTACAAGTCTACAGTCTTGCGTCGAAAGGGTCCCGATGGCCGAACTTTGAGTAATGCGACAAAGAGCACCAAGCTCGGCGGTGGAAGTGTGCGCGGTTATAGCGACGATGGTGGCACTGTGACGGATATGACTGAGACGGCAACTACTATCACGAATGAAAAAGCGCCTCCTCGGAAAAAGAAATTCAGGGAGACAGCAAAGGAAAAACTCCTTCGTAAACGCAAGGAGGAGAAGTGGGAAGGAGAAGCAGACGATGATATGCGAGCCTACCGCAGAGAGAAGCCCGCACGTGTTGGTGGCATCAATGCTGAATCCGACGGTACTTACTACGGTACTGAATACACACCGAGTTCCCTCCCGACAGCCTCCGCATATACGGAAAGTGAAGCATATGATCCCCACGATCGTCCACCTCGACGCTCACAGGACTACCATCGCCGGGAGACACGCAACGTTTCTGGATTCTCGTTCACAGCCGGAAACGAAGATGTCCTTAGCCAAGCCGCGGCCGAAGAGTCTCTCATGGGAGATGCCAGACAAAGCCGCCGCGAATCCCGACGCCAACAGCGACACCAACAACAATCCGAAGGCCGCCAATCTCGACACAACAGCCCACGCAAGCGGGAGGCTCCTCGTTCTTCCATGCCGGGAGGCTACACCGAGCCATTGGATCTCTCGTCACGTGCAACTAATTCGGAATACCAGTACTCTACTGTCGATACTGAAGATAATGATCTTGGCACAAGGTCCTATCACCACCCTATCCCGGGCTTGACAAAGGGCTATCGTCGGGATCGTGATGGTGGTGGACGACGACGAAGAGACAGTTTAAGTGATAGCGAGTAAATTTTCTTTTCTATTGGGGTTGGTACTGGCGGGACTGTATTGCAAATGCTATTACGACGGGTTATGCAAGGGAATGGGATTGTTTTGTATTTGCGGTTTTGCATTTAATTCATTTGTTGTGCAACAGATTAATATGATCATGGAGAATATCACAAATGTTGCTTACATTGTAAACACAATAAATATTGGTAGCCAATTTTAATTCCCTTCAATGGTAACCGTCAGTAGCTCTTTTATATATTAAAAGATATATCAATCGATGCCAACTGATATTTGCAAAGCTAGTTAATTAATGTATAAATCAATATATTCTAAGAGCTCCTCAAGTTCTAGGAATATGGCGGTTAATTCAATGTTTACGTGTGGTTCAAATGTTCAACATTTGAAGCCACGGAAATATAAAGCCTGGAAATCGACTAGGTCCATGTAACACTGACATCTGGAACATCACACCAAAGATCGTCATTTATGAATTGATCAATATCGATTGATTGAGAGTCAACACAAAAACAGCTGAAAACGGAAATACTAAGAAAATTCATGTAGTAAAATTCCAAAATCGATTCAATGCTGATGCGATTGACGTCGCAGAGCCAGTCATTATCACGAAAGACGAGTCATTCCTATAGCCATAGCCCTACGACCATAGAAGGACAGGTTTTATAACAGACCCGTCTTTGAAAGAAGTCATAGCTTGTTCGTATTCATCGGCTTTGATAGTCAGTAGATGTCTTTTAATATTGTGAGGGTTTATTTGTGAACTGTTCAACATACACTGTAGTAATGCGTAAATTGATCTATTGGAAACTTCCCCTCACGGTACCATTGGATCATTTGTGGGATATCCTGTGGTTGAAAAAGGTTATAACCAGTGCCAGGGCATATGGAATGGCAAATATAAACTCACCCTGCTAGGTATACAACCACCTTCAATGCAACCCATAATGGAGCGGCCTGTCTATAGTCCGCGATCAAAAGACTCAGTAATAACTTCCAGGTGAACGTAAAGTGAAAAAGTGACGAAAATGGAAAGCTCACATTTATATGCCGTATCGAATCAAAACTAAACTGATAATCTGGAGGGGGTATTCCAATCATGACCAGCTTTCCCCGCTTATTCAAGCACTCAAGGGACTGTTTCATGAGACTAAGGACTCCTGTAGTTTCTATCGCTACTGTCACGCCTCCGGAGAATAAATTTTGAATCGATTCATCGAGCGACTGAAAATTCGGATCGCTGGTGTTGATACAATGTGTTGCGCCTAGTTTGTTTGCGAGTTCAAGCCGGGACGATATCCGATCTACGGCAATTATTGTCTTGCAATTTCGGATCCGAGATGTCTGTCCACATTTCGTATTGTTTGAGTGAATTTGTGTAGTCTGGATGGTATGAAGGGAGATCTCACCATCAGTGCGCCCATACCGACTGCGCCCAGTCCTACCACCATAACCACATCTCCTGATCCAGCATTTGTGATGTACTGGATAGCGCCCATACCAGTTTGAAATCCACATCCCAAAGGAGCAAATATACTGAGCTCATCATCACTTTTGAGAAGGCCTTCAACATTGACCAGGCTGGCTTCGCTTAAAACGCTATATTGGGAGAAGCTTGACTGTCCGAAAAAGCCATCCCAAACGGCTTCTTCCTTTCCATGAAATTTCATTGTGCCTTGTCGACCACCGTAATTTGAGATTTGAAAGACATCGCAATATGCAGGATGGGAATCTTTGCACTGCTGGCATTTTGAGCACGAGAAGAATGATAAAAGTACTCGGTCACCTGGTTTGACGGACTCAACATCGCTACCAACTGCCTCGACAATGCCGGCGCCTATTTTGACCAAGTTAGGATCTGACAAGAAACACCCTGGAACGCATATATCGTTCTCTTCAAAAGAGAAATATTACCTTCGTGGCCGGCCACTTTTGGATAATTTACACCAAATGAATTTGGAGGGACAGAAGTTAGCAGATGGTCGGTATGGCAGATCCCTGCAGCGTGGATTTTGACAAGAACCTCTCCTTCTCTCGGACTTTGGACATCGACAATTTCCAATGACCAGTTTGTAACTCGAGCCTGCACAGGCTCATGGGCTACAATGGCCTTTGAAGTAATCACCTTATATGCCATTCTGATTGATAGCCCGGCAGTAGTTCGCTACGCTTCAAAATTCAAAATATCAATTGATATTGTAGTGACCGAGAAAGAATAAAGCCAATACCAGCCCTTCGATGGTCGAATGTTCACAGTAATTGCTGCGTAAATTGACAAAGAGTAACACGTATTTGCCTTTTTATTATACTTCAATAGAGTATTTTTTAAAAAAGGCGTAGACGGAAGAAAGCGGAGTGAAAAAAGTAAGATACTAGAGGGACAGTATTTGAATACGTGAATCAATAGCGGGGTTCTGATTATGAAAGCACCAACATTTTCCAACAACTAATTACCACCTCGCAATCTTCCGTTCAATTCTCAAGGGCCTCATCCTCTTGTAACGATGAAGAGGTTTTGTTTTGCTCCTTCCCTATACGTACTTTGCCATTGCACCCGTATTTACTTCATCGTTTTTTGGTTACGGACAAGGCAGACCTGCCATATTTCCATCGTCCACCCTCCCGTGCCTTCTCCACTGCTCTAAATCAATGGCCCTGGCAATGAGCACAAGTCGGGTCTTGTTCGAGCCCATTGAGAGCCTGGAACGAATGGAATACTATGAGGAGGGTGGCCATCATCCTGTGTAAATCGGCGACCACTTTCACGATTGCTACCATGTCGTTCACAAACTCGGTCAAGGCACATAATCAACGATCTTGCTAGCCCGGGATGAGATATCTGACCGATATGTTGCCGTTAAGATTTGCACGGCGGATTCGGACCCTCTTGAGATCGATGTATTGTCCCAGCTATCAGAGCCTCTAAAGTCGTCAGGCATAGGCACAACGATGATACCTTCGATTTTGGATAGATTCAGCATCCAAGGCCCCAACAATAACCACGCCTGTCTAGTGACAAGCCCGGCAAGGATGAGCTTATCTGAGGCAAAGGACGGATCATAGATAGGCCTTTTTCAGATTGATGTGGCTCGTGCACTGCCAGAACAGCTCGCGACGTGATTCGGTATATGCTTTCAAAGGCTTTGTTCATGGAGACCTTCATCGTGGAAACATCCTCCTCCAACCCCAATCCAACTTCGATAAGTTATCTACTAAGAAGCTATATGAGCTGTATGGAGAGTCGGAACTTGAGCCAGTCAATCGATTAGATGGCCAAACGCCTCCTCCAGGAGTCCCACAATATGTGGCTTGGTGAATCGAGTGAAAAAGTTACACTCCCAGAAGCCAGGGTCATTCTTGCAGATTTTGGCCAAACATTCTCGCCAACACGAGAGAAGAGATTTGAGTCACATACACCTCTTTTAACAAGAACCCCCGAAGCTCGATTTAAGCCCACAATGCCACTTACTTTCTCATCTGATACCTGGACGCTTGCATGTACCATCTGGGATATCGTAGCCCAACAGTCCCTATCCGAAGGCTTCCTCACAGACGAAGATGACATGACATGCCAGCAAATTGCAGCACTGGGCCCGCTCTCGACTGAATGGTGGGAAAAATGGGAAGGCCGTAGAGACCACTTTGACGACGACGGTAAGCCAAATAACCGAGCTACATCCCAGTATAGGTCCTTAGAGGATGCCTTCGAATTAAATATCTAGCAACCGCGGAACCAGGCGGGGATGTCGCCACTTGAACTAAATGAGCGAAATGCTCTCTTCGCGATGTTGCGTCCAATGCTTTCTTTCAAGCCCGAGAATCGTCCGTCTTCTCAGCAGGTTCTTGAATCGGATTGGATGTTGAAATGGGCTATCCCCGAGGATGAGAAGATCTGACTCTCGCTGGGAAACTAGTAGTGGTCAGCGCACTGGGCAAACTTCATCTCTTTTCTGCATCCATGTGTATATTGTATGCAATAAGACGTGCACACTGTGATCACTATCCTGGACCCCTGGACCCTTGGCAAGAATAGATCAGCTTTAGGAGAATAGTCGTACTTGCAGACCTCTGTTTATGTACGTACACCTGCGCGGGGTGTCGTCAGATTGCCGCTTTGCCGCCAACGCGAGTTGAGTGATAATCGAACGCCTGGGCCGCCGATCACCACCAGACTGGTAATACGCAACGCAATTTACAACTACGAAATCAGTGCGAAACAGGTCTTGCACAGGGTCACAACCCTAAGCCCAAGCCGTTAATATTGAGGCCATATATATTCTTGCATCATCAGGAAGTCCTGAGAGGGTTCAGCAATCAGTCTTGTTCTTATGTATCAAGACCCTATATTCGTGGACTATTCCGAAAGTTGTCTGCTTTCCAATTATATTCCTCATGTTATATTAGAATCTATATAACGCAAAAACATCTTATAAATATTATATTTAAGTTATTGTATGTACTTTTTTAAAAAATTCAATATTTGTAGATTTTTTTTGTGTAATATTTGTATTTTAGATTTCTATTTATTACAGGGTTGCATACGGAAATGTCATTGGGGAATGAACAAACATTATTGATTGCAGAAAAAAATCATTTTATAGCATCTCAAAGATAAGTTCCATAGAATTTGAAAAAAATAAAAAAATAAAAAGCAGTTAAAGAAACGCCTACTCGATTGGCCGCGCCCCTGAGACATCCGGTACACCTTCGCCCTCAACTACCTTGGCACCAACAATTTCATACACAGGCAATCCAGCTAACCGAGAGATTATGTGATGAAGTGTTGGTAGCTGTTCCCAGTCCAGAGGGTCAATCTCGAAGCTAGCCTTGGTTGTCTTGAAAATCTTCTGAGGTCTCGGCTTCGGGTCTGCCTCTGAAAAGGGGTCAAAGGTTGCATGTTCCTCAGCAGCAATACCCTTGTTCGCCCGGCCAGTCTTGGGTATGTATTTATAGGCAAGGATTCCGGCATCTGCATCTCCGGTAATCCCGCCTGTCTCTGCAGCAGGGTCTGTTTCTACAAGGTCTTGGAGAAGAAAGTTACCCCATAGGGCGCCTTGCCAGCCAGTTCGAATGCGGTAGGACCTTTCACGCCTATAGACATCGATGGATGTATATAGCTTAGGCATGCCGAGCTCATCGCGGCCAGATACTATAGGATCTGTAAGGGACTCGAAGAGAATGGGTAAATAAGCCCCTTTGACGACAGATCCGTCTTTCTTCACGTATTCAACACCGTGAACATATAAACCAATATGGCTGTAACCAGATCCCCCAAGCCATTCCATTTTATTCAAAGTAGTCTGTGAGAAAGAGGCATAGGCTACTGTGTCCGGAGCCGTGAATCGCCAGCCAGGACGGGACGGTGGAAATAAATTTTGCAATACTGTACGAGAGGTCTTGAACTTGATCGATGCCGTTGTAAATGAGGATTTAGTCCCATCTCTTGGAAGGCCAAAGTGTGTTTGTCGAGGACCAGGCATTGGTCCAAATGCAATAGGCATTCGCCAGTAGGTGTTTGGTATACGGCTCCAGCTCCATTCACGAAGCTTCTGCGTGGAGTTATCCCATTCATCGTGACCAAAGTTGTAATTTGTGAAACCCATCACTGTGACGTTCGTTATGAGAAAGAGCTTTTACTTTAAAAAGAGCTTTCAAACTTACTGTCCAGATTTTTTCTGTCCTCTGTTTTGTCTTGACCAATTTGTCGTGAAAAGCCCTGGATCTGGTGCGCCCTCTCGTATCTGATCTTGTTGTACAACTCTAATCTCTCAGGGATTTCCGTGGCAGGAGTTCCCAACGGAAGAACAACAGATAGAGAAGCAGCATCCTCTATGGCGACACCAGCTCCCTGGCCTTGATGAGGCAAAAACGGGTGAGCTGCATCTCCAAGTAGAGCTAGCTTGTCTTGGTGCCACTTGGGTAATTGCTCCATGTCCAATAGATTCCAGACCTTGACACTTTCAGGATCAGCCTTGGCGAGTAATTTGAGCAATGCTGGGTCGAAAGCGGAGTATATATGTAACATGCGTTCCGAGTTACTGTTTTTGCCCCAAGTATCTCCGTCGGTCTCGTCAGCAGACTCGACTTCAGGGTGGATGGCGACGAAGTTCAAAAGACTGTTATCCGATGTAGGGTACATGACAACCCGACGATCTGTCCCGTACCAAATACAAAGTTCACCATCATTTTTGACAAGATCTGCAGTGATAGGGTCGTCCAGCGCAGCTTGCTTCGGGACCATAAATCGGAATGCACTTTTGCCACTTGAAAATGCTTTGACATGACCACCTGGGACTGCCTTTCGGGTAACCGAGTGTACACCATCAGCACCGATAACAACGTCACCGACAAATTTTGTGCCATCTTGTAATGTAATTGATGCCTCTGTGGGGTTGACACTGACAACTCTGGTCGCTGTCTTGAACTCAATGGGCGGGCTTCCTTCCCGTGTAGTAGTCGCTATTGTTTTCAATTGGTTGTGAAGCTCGACGCGGTGCGCGAGATGCCACGGCTTGCTCCTGTGTCAGATAAAATCTAAAATTATCGAAAAGGGACCGAGTCAACATACATGTTGCCATCGTTTATTTGGTTCGGTTGAATCCATAGACCTGAGTTTTTCCCCACCAGCAGAGTATTCGGTCAACTTGAAAACACCAGCAGTTAATGTGTGCCCATCACATTTAAAACTTTGGAGGACAATAACTCACTCTTTTCATTTCGTTCGCCCCAAACCTTTCTGCGAACAGCCCTAGGCGTCGCAGAATTCCGTTAGCGTTGGGTGCCAGATGCATGGCGGCACCCATCTCTTTTGCAAGTCGAGATTGTTCAAAGACCTATTCATAAGTGCGTAAGCACAAAAGCGGTACTCATTAGATCAATAACTTACGTGTACATCGTGTCCCTGTTTTCGAAGACCGATGGCTGCCGTCAAGCCTCCTATACCGCCTCCGACAATGATGATTTTGAGAGGTTTCTTATCGTCTGACATGCCGTCGCTAGGAATTACTGTCCTTGCTTCGCCCATCTCGCCTAGCCTATTTAGATAGATTGAATACTTTGAGCAATAACCTTGCACAGTTGAGGTTGCCCTAGGGGATGATTCAATTTCAAATAGCTCTACAAAGCGGCTGGTAAAGGATAGTTATGAGATGATGCTATCTTATTTTTTTACTCCAGCTCACCATTTTTAGAAAAGGATCATGCAAAATAGTTGCTGAAGAACCGTGTTACAACCGCCACATCCGAATTAATGTTTATGTGGAGGGTTGATTTATTTCGGGACCACCTTCGGATCCGTGGGGCTGCCATTTGGGGTAATATTTCCCACGGGGACAACTTTATGAGCGAATAATGAATGCCGCGGTTTTAAAAAACAGTAGCATTAAAACAGCCCTTACGGGTTTAGTACCATAGTCCATAAAAGACCGTTATTGCTGTATGCAAGACTCCTAACTGGGAAGGAGTTTAACAAGTACCTGAAGCAGTGTGTTGTAATTGGATGTCCTTCCCGACGACATATTTGCAGGGTCCTAAAGTCAGGCTGGATGAATATTATCGGTTCGGTTGAAAAGACCCCGAACCTAATACTTGGCTGTTACCTACCAGTGACCCAGGCCTAGACGTCTTGACGGTTCCCATTGTTGGCACTTGGCAGCTAAAAAACTTAGCTTAAATATGGCTTGTAGTAGGAATTAAATTCTAGACATCATTTCACTATATACCAGTGTAAAGATCATTATAAGCTACTCTGTTTCATGGTGAATCCAGCCAAGAATCTTTTCGGCCTTGGTAATAGACCAAAAAGCCTGGTTCTTGGACATATCTGCCCTCAATTCAGCTTGAGGGAAGTATTTCTTTGCAAGGCTTTCCGATGATTCCTCCTGAGTCGTCATGGGTGATACAATGTTAAAAATTTCGCAGCCTCTTATGTTGTCTGCTTTCTCGACTGTGAGAAGACAAGCTCTGGCTACAGCATTCGGATGAACCCAACCCCAAAGCTGTTTGACAGCGGCAGTATCCCAGTTTTCCTTATGCTCCTTTTGCACATCTTTCAAACTAGCGACCTCGTGAATGCGCAAGCAACCAATTTTCATTCCAGGGAACCAGTTAACAAAAGACTGGGCTTGATACTCTGCTTCCTCTTTCGCAAGCGCATATGGATCTGTCGGCCGCTGGGGGGCATCTTCGTCAATCGGAAAATAGTCGAACTGCAACGGCTGGTTGGAAAATGCAAGACCAATTGCATTTACAGAGGAAGCGTAGCAAATCCTGTTGATACCTAGCGTAGCCGCGGCATGGAAGCCGTTAAAGGCGGAATTCACATTGTTGTTGTGTACTTTCCAGTGGTCTTTGTCGACGGGATCTGGAATCGCCGCAAGATGGATCAGAGCGTCGCAGCCTTTAAATGCTTTAAGGACGGCGTTGTAGTCACTTGCTACATCAGCTGTTCTCATCTCTGATCTGGGGGTCCCGTCGTGTTTTTGCTCCGTTCGATTGATTTGGACTGTCTCGTGGCCTTGGGCGCTGCATAGCTTCACCAGCTCTCTACCCACACCACCCCGGGCACCGGTTATGGCAATTTTCATTCTATAATATAGTCGAATACCTTTTGTTTACGTGATTTTTCAAGGAGGAGTGAACCGATGAGTAACTTGGCGGCTAACGAGAAATGCTTTCAATGTTTGCGTAAAACCAGTGGCAGTTAATAGTAACTGAATAATGAACCACATCGTATTAGAGTTAAGTATTGAAGATGGAGAATCTCAGTACTCAAAAAAAGAAAAACCGAAGATTGCCACTGGCGGAGAATTAATCCTGAAGCTCAAGAGGCGCAGGTCATGATGATCTAATGTTGGAGTGAGAGCATACAGCACGACTTATATGGAATTTTCTCTAGATACGATAATTTTGAGTCCATCGTAATATAAAACGAATATAAATTTAACCTATGAAGCTATTAAACGCCTTCCCTAAAAGTAGTACCTGGGTATAACTATTGCTAGGTAAAGCAACGTTTGACCTACCAACATACTTTATCTAATTATCACGGTTTAATGGAATACATTTCCGGGTTACGCTTAAACCAGTACAACTGCGGGGAGTGTAATACGTCATGATAATATAACGGCAATCGACCTGAGATTTCCTACCCATACAAAGACACAAAACATAAGCACGGTGTGCCGTTGATCTTGACATTTATATATCTAATTTATGGATATCTTAGACACATATTATGCATATACAAAGTTTGTGATTTTTAACTAAGAAATTGTGGGTATATATTCAGTAGGAATTGTGCTTGATTAAGTTTTGAATTCTAATGTATCGCCCCATCACTCATGTAACTACGTATAGTATCTCATAAGCTATCAAAAGATATATTAATTTATACTTGTTGTTTATCTAAGTATTAATAACGTTGATCAGTTAATAGCTTTGCAAACATCTTGGTTTGTATTTGTAGCTTTTACAGACATTCTAGCAACATTTCGATATGGATCGTGGTACCTGCAGATGACGTCACGCTTATAGTACAGTAAATCTATGGATATGAAAGTGTTGTGTGGATATATCCTGCTCCAACGTTGAGAAAGCAACTCTACCTTTCTTGTGGTAAAAAATGGCGCATCATTCAGAAATATCACCAACTCCATACATTCTCTCAACAGTCTTCCTTGGCTTGGGAGGTTTACATTTCCTGGCTCCAATAACTACCTACAACTTGTTTGGCCTTCCGGTTCCGCGGTCTCTACCCGAAACTGCAGCCGGAGTGAAACCTATGATAGAGCTGAATTATAGCCCATCACCATTTGTATACGCAAACGGGGGACGGGAAATAAGCCTGGGAATTACTCTTTTTCTTTTAGGAAGACAAGGCAATCGAGATGCAATCAAGGCTTTTATGATTGCTATATCGGTGTGTTTGCAAAAGACTCCATGTCCTTGTTGAGGCTGTCTAATAATGGTAGGTTGCGGCCCAAGTGGATGCATATGTTGTCTGGAAATATGGAGGCGATCAGTATGGAGGCTGGAAAGGAAGATGGATTATGCACATGCTAGGAGGATTAACTACAGGTGTTATCGCTTTGACAGAATGTGGAATATAGGTGAACATAACAACAAAGCATTGGACATAACTTGGCTAGCTCCATTCGTCGACCATATACTGAAACTGAATGGTAAAAACCACTTGACATTTACGGTCAATCTTTTTTATGATCTTTCTAAAGATTTACACCTCGGTTGCAGCATTAGTGGGAACACACATGCCGACACTATGTACCGCGATCAAAGAGCACCCACCCCACACTGGCGACTTGCGATTGATCGACAGATACATAGGTTGATAACCGCATCATTAAAATGATTTTTCCTCTTCTAATGCCCAGGGGTTATTAATAAACACTGACGAATGCGAAATTTACTGCAGCAAACATTTCCTATTTAAATCCGGAGGAATTTCAATAAATACCGGTGAATTGTTTGTTGGTGATCACTGAAAGTGGGATGAGTTTTGCGAATGCCAGGGTAGATTCACGTCCCGGTTCGCCTGGCCAATCGTTAGTGTCTCCAGATGTCTGGGAGAAGAACTATAATATTTGGACAATGTAAAGGTGTACTGACGAACGTGCCTTTTCTTCTGAAGCTTTTTCCAACATAGACAATAACAAAATTGATCCGTCATAAATCTTTCATTTGTTAAAAATACCTATCCTGCCGCAACGGAACCAACCCAGACAGACAATCTATAATTAGCAACCAAGCGGCCAGATTTCCTGCATTATGTTCTATCAACCGGGAGTTACAAGCCATGGCCTTCCGCACGACCCATTCAAGGTAAGAATCTTTTGCTAAGGGCCAAAAAAGTTTGAAAACTAAGTGTTAGGCATGCGTTGTTCCCCGCCCTATCGGATGGATCTCAACCCAGAGCAGCAAAGGTCAGGCCAACCTGGCGCCATACTCTCAATTTAACAACCTGACCTTTGACCCGCCCTATGTTATGTTTTCCTCCAACCAGACTGTCAGTGGTCAGCGCAAAGACACAGTAGTGAATGCCGAAGAAACTCGCCACTTCGTTTGGAACCTTGCCACGTGGGACCTGCGAGAAGCAGTGAACATCACGGCCGAGCAGTTTCCCTATGGAGTTGACGAATTCGAGCGAGCCAAACTAACGAAACAAAAAGCCACCTTTATGGATGTGCCCATGGTGAAGGAGTCCCCTGTTAAGTTCGAGTGTGAATATCATTCTACGATTCGTCTGCCTGGCAATCCACCTATGGGCTCTGTGGACATAGTTATTGGAAAGGTGGTTGCCGTGCATATTGATGATAATGTCATTACCGACGGAATCTTGGATGTAAAGAAGACTAAACCTATTGCTCGCTGTGGATACTACCAGTACGCTGTCATTCAGGATACGTTTGATATGATCATACCAAACACTTCCACGTCGGCTGATGTGAATTATGGCCTACTTGGTGATGCGGAAAGCAACCGAGCCAAAAATTATTTGAATAATGCAAATTAGAAATATAGAATGGCATTTTAGTTACGATATGATACTCATCTACCTCCAGCTATCTAAGACTCTGTCCATTGGTATTACATCGGATTGCTGAACAAGGCCGTCAGATTACCTGTGGATCGTACCTGTAGCTAAGCACGGGCTTCAATCAAGCCAAGGTTTTGGTCAACGACCTCCTTGATCGTGGTTTCCAAGGAGATATAATCAATCCCCAGCTCCTTCTCCGCTTTGGACCCATCAATTGGTAGACGCAGTCCTGGCGCGTTCTCTGTCAACTTGAACAGTTTGCCATCTGCATAGTTCTTCTTTAGTAGCCGAGCTACTTCTTTCCATGTTGTTTGTTCTGAGGCAAGAATATAGCTAGAACCATCCGAAATGCTAGAATCCAGGGCCTTGACGTGGGCAGTGGCTACATCCTGGACATTCACGTAGCTCGACCAGATTGACGGCTGACCCGAAATAAGTGCATTCCACAGAAGTCCATTTGTTCCACCAATCCCTTCAGATGTAGTTTGTAAAAGGTCGTGGCCAAAAACAAATGTCGGATGGATGGTCACAATATCGAAGACCGGCTTTTTTTGTTTTTTGAAATCCAAAGTGGCGTTGTGGGCGAGAATCTTCGACGCGTGGTACAATTTGAAGGCAGTTGCAGCGTCGGCTGGACCAGTAAAGTCCCCATCAACGTCAAAACTAAGGTCCAGCTCTGAGTCCTCTGAAATTGAAGTTAACGATAGGCCGTAGATAGACAATTCACGTTACACATACCAGTGACAACTCTGCCCTCGGGAATACCGGCCAGAGGAATCACAGAAAGAATCGACGAGGTAATAACCACCTTTTTCACACTTGCTATCTTCGTAGCTTCTTCAAGAATGTTCAAGGTGCCTTTTGTTGCTGGGTCAAAATAATCGTTTTTGTCCAGGGTTCGAGCCAAGGGAGACGCAATGTGCAGGACAAAGTCTACACCACCAAGTTTGCCCGCATACGCACTTTCGTCCACGATATCAGGAACGATGGTAAACTCGAGACTGTCTGCATATTCTGACAGAACACTTTTGATCTTTTCAATTTGTGACTCTCGGCGGATAGCGATTCGGAGACGATACCCTGCCTTTAGGGCCGCCAAGGCTGTAGTACTGCCAATGAAGCCAGTTGCCCCTGTGATGAAGATCAACCCTGATGCCATGGTTTTCGTTGTGTGTTTATTGTTTTAATGTGAAGTTTTCAATGGTTTCTGATAAAGCTTGATGATGATGCGGTCTACAGATTAAGTGGAATATCTCGTACCTTTATAGTATTAAATCTGCATCCTCGTAGATATCCATGCAAACATTCCAGTTACAATTATTAATATCAGGAACACTCAAATTCATCCATACTTGTATTACTAAGTGGCATATGTCGTATAATCCAAATTTAGGCTTGTGAGGCGTTCCAATCCGATTACTGAACGATGCGTATTTAAGATCAGTAATCATTTTGCCACCCGACCGTAATCAAGAAAACCTAGTGTTGGTACATTCACATACAAAAGAGTTAATCAGAGTATAATGTGATTACGTATTTATTTTTTATATGCTTTCATCTATTAAATAATCTAAGTTTAAGTTATGTTTATACCCAACAAGGGTAACATTCTCATCTCACCGGCAATCGTCCAGCATTTTGTAGGGACTTCAACCATAGTACTTTGAAAAGCTTTATGTTATTATCAATAAAATAAAGAAAATAAAAGATAAACAAGGCAAAAGTAAAGCCTCAGCTGCAACAACTGAAGTTGTGGCAACATCGCTTTTCCCAGACAACAAGTCCCAAGAGCAACTATAGCAAAGTCTGTTAAATAGCCTCCGTTAACGAATTCTATCATTTCGACTCCATTTCTCTGTCCCGCAAACTATTCCGCATGATGAACGTCCAGCTTCTCCGAAATCGTTGACCGTTGCTGAAATGGTTTGCTTTGGGTTCCAGGTACTATCCATGGCTCATGTGTAAAGAGATGATTCATTTCTTCCAGCGGTCGTAGGGCTGTTTCTGGCAACACCAACCAAAAGAAAACTGCATTTGTGAAGTTGCAGACGCAAAAGAGTATGTAAAATCTCCATCCTCCGATGTGATCTATAGCCACGCTAGTGACTTGACCGATCAGCGTATTGAAGGCAAACGAGACCATGGTAGCAATTGAGACGCCTTTTGAGCGTGTCTTCATATCGAAAATCTCCGAGCAAATGATCCAGGTTAGGGGACCAATAGTGCAGCTAAAAGAAAAGTTGTAGCACCATGTCATCACAATAAATGCCCAACTAGCTGAGTTGTTGTTGGATGTTCCGGGGGGGAATTTCGCAATGAGAATAGTCGGTATGATCTTATTTCCAGTTAGCTGTTTAAAGCCTTAGTAGTTCATAGGATAATGACTTACGAAGAAAACACAGTTGACCAAATTTCCAATAATCTGAGGCCATCTCCTACCTGTTTTATCAATGAATAATAAACAGCACAGTTGGGCAATGATGGCAATAATTGAATTAATCCCTTGATACTTCAGTGTATCGTTCGTTGCAATGCCGATCTGCTGGAAGATGGTTGTACTGAAATACTGGATAGCACTGACTCCAGTCATTTGACACGCCGCCTGGATAGAGCATGCTAAGAATAACCTTCGAAGACAAGACCAATCCGTGAACAGTTCCAGGTAAGACTTGGCCTCTGCTTCGTGCTCATGTTCAATGGATGTGCGGATCTGTTCGAATTCGATTTGCACCCAGCTGTCATTGGCGTCACCGCGCGCGTGTAGTCGAGCGAGAGTCTGAAGTCCTTCATCCAGTTTCCCATGATCGATCAACCAACGTGGTGATTCGGGAAATAAGAGGATTAGTGCAGCAAGAAATACGGCTGGCACCATTTGAATACCGAGTGAGATGCGCCATTGTCGAGAGTCGTCATCACCGAAGTTGATAAAAGTTCCCCATGAAATCCAGGCAGCCACGAGAGACCCAACACCTAACATTAATTGTTGCAATGATGTGATTCGGCCGCGAATGTCAGGGTGTGCTATTTCAGCTTGGTAGATTGGAACAATCATGACCAAGATACCGACTCTATATCTTGTGCTAAGCTTACGAAGCCAAGGGGTTCAAGGAAGAAAACTTACCCAAGGCCGGCGATGGACCTACCGGCATACAGATACGCAAGGGTTTGTGCAGCAGTTTGCAGACAGCTGTGACAAATATTTAGTACATCCGTTGAAAATTTGACACACATAAGCTTACCCTCCTAGCAAGAAAATTACGGCGCCAATGAGGATTGTTTTCTTCCGCCCGGAATAATCACCCATCGGCCCAGCAAAAAATGCACCAAAAAAGGCACCACCTGTGAAGACCGATGTCACAGCTCCTCTTTGAGTCGCATCCGCGTTAAATGCATTGATTAATGATGGGCTTGCAATAGCTTCCGCAATGACACCCAAATCATAGCCATAGAGAACAGATCCCAGTGATGCGAACACACACACGAGAAACTAACATTGCTTAAGTCGAAGTTTCATCACAGATGTGTTTTCTCATACCTGATACCATTTTGGAGGTAGAGCCATGGCGTTCCAAGAACGCTTTCAAATTTCGGAACGAGGACTTCTTCTATTCACTTAAAGAAGATACAAGTGAAAAAGCAACAAAGGATAATTGATCATATTCATATATTTCTTGACCTCACAACTGCGGCAGCAATGATTGGAGGAATTATTTGATACAAAAAAAAGCACAAGTCGGCTAGAATTGGCTATAATCCTTGTCCCCCGCAGGGTCTTTTCTAGATAGAGACTAGGCAGCTCCCCGTCAAAAAGACCTTTTGCGGGGTGTTTTGTAGATAGAGAAACACGTGGTGTTTTCTTTTGACTCACCAGTAAGAGTATAAAGCTAACATGATCTATTTGTCTAATTGGATTGTAACGCCATGCATGGTGATGCCACTCGCATAGACATCGCTTCGCTTAAATGGGGTATAGTTAAATACCAACCCTCCACAACTGAAGAGGTTGCAAGATTATTCCTTTGGTTTGACGTATCGTAGAATTTGAAATGTCCGTTCATCTCAGATGAAGATGAAGGTCTGGTAACATCTGCAACATGGCGTAGCCTATGTTGCCAGTCTAATCAGCCCTGCATCCCAAAGGCAGTCGGTTTGAATCATCACCTACACAGAAGAATGCACCACTAGGGTAAGGATGTAAGAATAAGAAAATTACCGGTTATTTTCTTTATTTATCCTATTAACCATAATCATAGTCGAAGTCAGCTGTAAACGTCGCTTGATTAGCCTCAAGCGATTCATGAATCAAGCTCACAAGCGAGCCATGAAACCAAAAAAGTCATATTACTTTTAAAGGCTCTGCTGTATAAGTTTGTATAATTTGAATCTAAGGACAGCTCATTTACACCAACGAAAGGCTCCAACCTTCAAGTTTATCTGTTAGATGGTTCACAGCAACCCCTACCCTAACGACCCTACTGACGGCTATTTTTTTTTTCATGTGTTAGATTTGAGCTTTGAAAATTAAGCTCTTATGTATCTGTATAAAAGAGATATATTGGTAGTAAGCTTCTATTGATAAAAAAAAGATTCTTCAACGTTTATTGTGGGACGGACTACTATCTCCGACACAAAGCGGGAAAGCAGTATGTGAGGCCGATCAGCTACATTAGGATCTTAGGATTTCACAATGAGCCATATACCTTATTACTAATCCTTGAAATTTCAAGTTTCAACTTATTTTGTTATTCATTCCAGACCTTCAAACGGAGTCCTTCGGTGGCTTCCCCGTTAACCATTGAAGGGCTCGGGTGATGTGGCGATCGTAATTATCAAGCTATCGGCTCCACTCTTTCGATTCACCTTAGTCAACAATGAACATGGCCAAACATATATCAATACTTTACGCCATACGTGACTTCCTAAGCATTTATTCCAAACTTTCCAGCATATAACGTCATCCATATATTCGGTCAAGCTTTCTCCTCTCGGAAACAAACATGGTGGACACTCTAGACAACGGCCTTCCGAGCATTAATAGATTTATCACTGATCATGACTCCGACGGCAAGACGAAATTCAATGACGAAATTCCCGAGACCCTGCAATGGCAACAGCTTGCCAACGGAGCTCGCTTCTCCTTAGGTTATGCGACAAATGAAATTCCAGTCACCCTTTCGGCGGACAAGGATATTGCCACTTATCAATCGTACCTCCAGAATCCCCCCGGAATTACCATCCCCGGTGGCACAGTCCTACGAATTGTTGACATGAACCCTGGCGCACTATCACCAATGCATCGCACCATCAGTCTTGATTATGGGGTCGTGCTGGAGGGAGAAGTTGAGCTTGTCCTGGATTCTGGAGAGACGCGATTGATGAAGCGAGGAGACATCTCGATCCAGAGAGGAACAAACCACGCATGGAGGAATAAAAGTACTACTAGTTGGGCTCGCATGCTCTATGTTTTACAGGAATCACAGCCGTTGGAGTTTGATGGTAAAGCACTCGGTGAAGATTACGGAGGAGGGATGGATGATGTTAAGCCGTCGTCGAAATAAATTTTAATGTGGTATCAGTTGATCGGTCTTGGGGATCAATGAGACCAAGGAACAAATTATATACATGTTTATTACATTATATTACCTACATCCATATACCAGTTGCATCAATTGATGTAGTTGAGTAGAAAATCAATACGTGTCAAGCAATACCAATTGACCATATGCAGTTGATAATCTCTAACTGCAATGAATGTTTCGTCTTACATAAATATAAATCGCGACACAGCAAGCCCATAGATTAGAACATGTCTAATAAGATACAATACATAAATGCAACAATTTTTAAGTGACCTTATTGCCTAACCCTGCCGAAATTGATCGTCGAGTCGTCAACTTATGTGGTCCCCGTCGGGAAGTGGGGGAAGCATCCAGCCATAAACATGCAGGTGGGAAAAGCACGTGAATAAATTCCGTTGTCCGAGAGATGCATAGATATTTTAGAGGGCAGATTATTTTGAACATAATCTGGCCGTATTCCTCTCCTGCATTTCAGTAGCAAAACACCGCCACCATTATCATCTAGCACAATGCCAAACGAAATCAAGGATATCCATACCGTGGATGCCACGTCTTTCCCATACGTATTCGAGCAGAATGTGACGGTACCGTTGAAATCGGGGTCAGGACTTGTTCGGTGTAATGTGTATAGACCCAAAAATGAAGACACTCGAGTGCCCGTGCTCGTGACGTACGGACCGTACGGAAAGGATATCCACTACAAGGAGTATGTATACCAAAATCTATATCAATTGAAGTATATTCTCGTTCTGACTCTTGAAAAGCTTCCATCCTACATCATACTCCGAAGTTAACCCCGAACACCATTCCGCTCATTCTGCTTGGGAAACTCCCGATCCTGGGTTTTGGACACAACACGGTTATGCAGTCGTACGTGCAGATGAAAGAGGCCTGGGCCAGTCGCCTGGCGTGCTCGATACTATGTCCCGGGGTACCAGTGAAGCATTTTTTGACGTTGTTGAATGGGCAGCTGAACAGCCATGGTCTTCTGGCAAAGTTGGACTCTTAGGTATCAGGTACACTCTTCATCCAATCCTGAAAAAGCAACAATGATTAATAACCTGGTGACATATAGTTACTATGCCGGAAGCCAGTGGCGTGTTGCTGCACGACAGCCTAAGGGTCTCTCTGCAATTGTTCCTTGGGAAGGCATGTCCGACTATTACCGTGACCGCTGCCGACAAGGTGGTATCCTGTCCAATGGCTTCATAAAATTCTGGTGGAACCGCCAAGTTATTACCAACCAGTACGGGCGTCCAGGCAAAGAGGCTCGCAATTGGGGACCAGATACCATCGAGGGTGATTTGCCCGAAGATGAGCTTGCGGCCAATCGCCGAGACCAAAATGAGGACAATTTGAATAACAAATTCAGAGATGACACGTATTACGCGTCAAAGGAGTACCACATGGGAGATATTAAAGTTCCATTGCTAAGTGTTGCCAACTGGGGAGGAATTTGTCTGCACCTTCGAGGAAATGTAGAAGGCTGGACCTGGGCGGGATCAGATATGAAATATCTCCGTTTTATTACGGGACGCCATGACTTACCCTTCTACTACCACGATGAGGTGGAAATCCAGAGGAGCTTCTTAGATGCCTTCCTTAAAGGCGAAGACCGAGAAGGGTGGACCGTTAAAGGAAAGTTGCCAAAAGTCAGCATTGTCTTACGCAAGGGCGACGTGGGCTTCAACAATGCTGAGGCTGAAAAGGCATATCCTCGCCGAAGTGAGAACGAATGGCCAATTGCTCGAACTCAATACACAAATTTTTATCTTACACCACAAGGAACTCTTGACCCTTCTGCAACAGGTCAACAGTTGCAGTCAAAGATGTCTTACAAGGCTTTGGGTACCCTTGACACGCCTCAGCTATTGCGCTTTGAAACAAAACCATTTGAGGTTGAAACTGAAATCACGGGCCATGTCGTTGCTCGACTAAACGTTTCAGCAACACCATATTCGACCAGCGAGACTATTCCTACAGACATTGATCTATTTGTCACTTTGCGTCATATCTCAGCCGAAGGCCAGGAGGTCTTTTACACTGGCACCGCAGGTGACCCCGTTCCATTGACTAAAGGGTGGCTACGAGTTAGTCTACGCAAGGTAGACCATACTCACCACAAAAATCGTCCTTGGTTTCCTCATCGTAACTACACTAGTGCCGATGTGCAGCCAGTTATCACCGGCGAGGTTTATCCTGTTGACATTGAGATCTGGCCTACGAATGTTGTGGTTGAAAAGGGTGGAAAAATCGTTTTCGAAGTATCATCTGGGGATACTCAAGGATGCGGTATATTCTTGCATAATGATCCATTGGACAGGTTTGTTGAACATATTCTTTTGTTCCCGCCCATCTAGCTGACATGATTGATATCTTAGGTCAAATGAGAAATTCGGCGGTTATAACCACATCCATTTTGGAGAGCAGTTTCAGAACTACGTTATGCTGCCCGTCATTCCACCAAAAATGTTCGAATAAAATGCAGGCACCCAATTTAATAGAGCTAGTATCTCAAAATTCCCGCTTAGTTGATCAGAAAGAACACATGTTATGCAGAGCCAAAATATTTCAATATTGCTATTTTCACAAAATAATCATTTTAAATTTGAAGTATCGGATTATTTCAATCAATTATGATAGTGTTTATAGACTTGTCAAATGAATCAGTATTCCCCACCGATCTTATACTTAAAAAGCTCTTCTGTTATTCTTCCGCCAGTTGCCACCCATAGGCGATTGAACATCTCCGCCAGTCATCAGTTTGACATTTCTAAAAACAGAAATGGAAAGATAACAACTTACCACGTTTGTTTCAAGTCCAGTAAACATCACTGTCAAGAAAATTCGTTCACCAACACTTGTAGCCGCACGTCTCTCGGTCTGATCCCCATTTCGATTTATTGGACGGTAGGCGGGAATTCGACGATGATTGTCCGGCCAATGCGGTGGGTTAACGTTTGTTTCAATATGGCTACTGCGATCATCGGTTGTCTCTTGTTGCGACGGTAATCTTCTTACTGAGGACACATTTGAGTGGTGTACGTCGTAGTCAGAAGGATAATCTCTTGTCCTCGTTCGTACGGTTGTCGTGGTTGAAGACATTTTCAAGATTCCGTGATTTGTCCGGTCAAGGTTGCGATACAATGGCAGACAAGCCTTCCAACAATAACAGTAATTAATATCTCTCTCAGTTGAATTGATTCGCAAAAGACAAGCCATGTAGGTCAGGTGCTACTCTCATATCCACTTGGTCCGATACTGAGTAGGGAGAGTCAACGGGGTCGGGATGTGGGGGATTTGTCAGGGTTCATTGTGCTCTACCAGGGCCTGGAAGTGGAGGACGATCTATGAACTAATTTACAGCGCGGCTGCTTCATGATTGCAGGTAAATAATTTCTAATTTTAAGACTATTTTGACAAAGGTTAATATTTGCCTTTTCCCATCCTTAACCCATTTTGCGAATTTGAACTACAAAGCGAAAGCTATACTGGCGCTAATATGGCCCAATCTCTCCAGGCGGTCCGTGAGGCTGCTATCGATGGGCGTATGCATAATGTTATTTACCGACAGCTTCAACTCGAGAGTCTACAAAAGACTCTGTTTGAACACTCTGATGCTATTGAGCAAGCAATCTCTAACGATAGCGGTCACAGTGCTAACGAAACCGCCATTGAATACTTGTTAGCTATGAATACTGTGAACGCCTACTATCAATCGTTGGATTTCAAATCTACTCTTATCGAGGAATATCGGATTCTGAAGGGGGAAGATAGGAATGGAAGACAAGAACCCGTTGGTATTGTGTACATCGTATCCACCAACTACACACTGTTTTATTCTGTGGTTGTGGCAGTAAGCGCTGCTATTGCGGCAGGGAATTGCGTCGTCATAGAGGTAACGCAGCTATCTCCTTTATGATGCGAGGCAAAATACTCACAATCTTATTTTCAAGTTGCAAAATACCCTGCAAACAGTCCCTGCTTTACTCAGGAAACTCCTCAAGTCTAGTCTCGACCACAGTATAATCGAGTTCGTATCTAGTCGAGCGTCAGATGAAGATCTCGGGCCTCACGCTATTCGCCTTTACCAAGAAAGATCGGAAAACCCTTCGATTACAGGTTTTGATAGCAACACAACACTGTCATCGCCGTCATCAGCCCGCACAATTGCGGTAGTCGACCGGACTGCCGATTTGCGCCAAGCTGCAGAAGCTCTAGTAACCGCACGCTTCGGGTTTTCAGGGCAGTCACCGTACGCCCCAGACATTGTATTCGTCAACGAATTTGTGAAGAAGCCTTTCATAGTGGCCCTTATGAATGCTGCGGTTAACCTAACTGCTAACCTGTCCTCGAATGATTCGGATAAACACAAGCGAAGTCAAGGAACTATGCAGGAACTAGACTCGTTGACACAAGTTGGATTTGAAAAAGATGGAGTCAATGTTGTTTCATCCCTTGGGAGAGGGAAAATATTAGAAGTGACAACAAGGTATGGTGGAGAACCTCCCCAAACCCCCTGATAATACTAACATTTTCTGTTCTTTAGAACATCTCCAATGTTAAATGCGAAGATTTCTGGTTGCAATCTTGTTCTTCATGGTGTTCGATCACTTGATGATGCGATTGACTTATCAAACAGGCAAGCTCCATTGTCAACTGTGGTAATTAAATGCCAACATAACTAACAATATCAATGAAGTAACCAAACTTTACTGGCTTCATATCTCTTCTCAGATGCTGGATCTGCAAAATACCTCAGCCAATTCATTACATCTCGTGTCTCTTTCATAAATCAAATCCCCGCTGAGATTCTAGGCAAGTCCATAGAAACCCTCAAGATTTTTCACCCGCTAACAAGACAAAAAGTTGGACCTTGTGCTCCGGAGAATACAGTGTTTAACAGATCTATTCGCTATCCCGTGGATACTTTCTCAGTTTCGCGACCGGTGTACGTTAGGAGGGAATCAGTTTCTGATTCGCTACATGATGCAATCACAAGCACGGAGCGTGCTTCAATTGTTCGCCTGCGGTCGCGAGTATCAAGTGCAGTTGAATTAGCGTCAAAAACAGCGAAAAGACGGTCCGAAGAAGGGCGTATTCAGGTCGGCTTTTTTGAACAGGGTATTCTAACAGGACTTACTTTGTTTTCTGTCCCTATTTTGGTTGGACTTGGAACATTGGGTTATTTTGGTATGGGTGCCCTCTTGAAATATAGATCGCGTGTATAGGAGCATGGTTTTACAATTTCAGTTGCAAGATTAAAATTTACAGTACCTTCATATGACATTATATTGCAGGATGGCTGAAAAACATGATATCTTAATTGTGCTTAGCAATATCGTCAATATGTAACAAATAAGTTCACAACGGTAGAGTTTATAAAAAGTGCTGGGGTGCAATTTTACAAGTAACGAAATTTCAATACCAAGTCGCCTCGCAAACCTTTTCAATTAAATGAATCAAATTTACCACCAGCGGAGGCTTCTTGACTGATGGTTGCACAGGATAGTTGTCTTCCATGACTCTCAACACCACATCAAGAACAGACTTTGGATCATCCAGCAAGACGAGGGCTGTTTCCGGCTGCGTGCCTCGTAAAGCTGGTACTCCGCGTTCAAGTGAAATATACCGACGTATCTCTTCAGTTTCCTCACCATCAAGCCAAGCGTTTTCTTGTTCATAAATTCCTGCAGCGGATGCCAGACTATCCAGACGACTTCTGTCTACACGCGGTTCGTATAGCGGGTTCGCAGCATTCCTAACTCGGAGAGATAGTCCATAGACCCAGAGGACTAGGCTGGCATGGTACAGTACGACTGCAACGAAGTCTCGTAATGTCTGTGGGGGAAGCGCTTTCACATGTCGAATTACTTGAGCAGCGTGCCATATAGCTTGTCGGGCCTCTTTCCTTTTTGACCACGCCATAATCGCGGAACTTTGTTGACTTTGAAGTGCCTTGGTAGGGTCATCCAGGGTAGCCAATAGTTGAATCTCTTCCAATGAAACATGCATATGCATGGAAATCACGTCTAGCAGCATCCCACTCTGGTCTCTACACGCTATCCGGAAATAGCCGAGAATTTTAGCTAGCTCCTGATAGCGAGATGTCATCAAAAGACCATTCTCCCAATACCTCGAGTTGGTGCCAAGCAGGCACTTGAGGCGTCGATATTCCCAAATCATCCCCCACATTGCATGCAACACGGCAGCACATGATATGTTTATATCTGAAACAGATCTGTTTGATTCTAGAAGGTCAAAGTTGGCGACACAGTCAATCAATGTTGGAGCTAGAGCGGATGGGGAAATGGAATTTTCTTGTACATAAACTTCTTTCCATTCTTGAGCAGAGGCTGCGGTCCAAAGCCGAGGAGAAGCGGGCAATGGGACAGAAAATTCCGCATAGGAAATCAGTGGGTTGGTAAGAAATGCCATAGAAGCCTGAGCGTCGTGGTTAAGAACACGGTACGCCATCCGCTTGGCAGATTCCCGTTTAACCCATGACATCCACTTTTCTTCCAAAACCGCTCCATGATCACTTTCGTAAACAGTTACTGCTGGATACGAAGAATGGTGAAGCATTCCTCCACGGCGTATCATGGTCAGAATGGGCTGAAGAAAGCTTTCAGCGATTTCCATTTTCCGGCTATTGCCACTCCATATCGCAATTTCCAGGTTTAACAAGAATGCTTGGTGTAGCTGTGTTTCTCGAATTAAGGTATTGTCATTTTCATAGATTAACTGCAGTTGATGGCGTACGACTTCCTGCATGGCAAATCCCAATTTTCGTAGAGTGGAATCGGGGGTCAAGACAGCCCCACCGGCCGCCATTGCAAGCAAAAGTTCCGGGCGGAGCATTTTTGGGGTGAAGCTTGCTCGGTGAAACCATATATTTCCAGTTGAGAATGAGGCAGTAAGGTAATATTGGATGAGACTGTCGAGTAATTCAACTGAGGGGAAGGACGAAACTGCTCGAGATATTGGTTGTTTTAATTGACTGACGGCGATACTCAGGATTTTATCACGAGACGATAAATCAAGTCTCTCTGGTGTGGATCGAGTGTCGGGTTCCACGAGACTTTCCGGGGTTGGATGAGAGGCTACCTTTGGAGGCAACAAAAGGTTATCATGTTCGCAAAAGCCGTGGTCCTCGGAGGTGGGAACGAAGCGCCATATGCGCCGCTGTGGAGAAAATGAGTCCGCTTTTTCGCTGATACCGTTGGAGTTTGTGTTGTTATCTGGAGTCTCGAATACAGGCGTAGAAAGGCCTAGTGTATCAAACTCGAACGGGTTGCGAGTATTGTAACAGTCGAGAAGGCTAAGGTCGACGGTACTTAAGTCAAGATCCGTTTCTAAGCCAAAGGTAATCAAACTTCTTGGAGTTCTATTACCGCTTATAGATCCAAAGTTCAGTGAGCCAGAAAACAAATCCATTGGTCCTGGGGCTAACATTCCCCCATAATCCTGAGTTGGAACGGTCCCCAGATCGTGATCAGCTTCCTGTTGTTCATTGCCAACCGTCATGCCGGGTTCGTTCTGTAGCCATAGCTGTGGATCAGTCGTTTTATATGACTGATTTGAAAACTGGTCACAGAGCTGACGATCAATGTCGGCTTGTAATTGCTGGGATGTTCCATTCTCGCTTCCCAGAGCTGGTTCATTCTCCACCAACCCATATTGCTCCATTGACGTAGGTGTCACCATATTCACATCCGAAAGGGATTTTTGCTGCACTTGACATGGAATTTTCCGTTTTATGCATCGCTTGCAGGGTTTTTGGTCTTCGCATCGCAAGTGGTTTTCAGCGCAGGAACCACACGCTTGAGAGGCCCGTGCAGCTGTACCAGCATTGCTATGTCGGCGACGTTTTTTTGACGATGTGTCGTTATCGCTATTGTGGAGAGTAGCATGCCGGTTAAGAAGGTCACTAGATGTTACATTAGAATGAGACCAGGGAATGAATTCATTAAAAATCTTACATTCGACCGAATCGTTTACTACATACCGAACACTGATACGGCTTTTCTTGTGTGTCTTCCCATCCGCCAGTGTTAGCGTTGCAATAAGACACACACACTAATATTGATGGTGATAGAGTACATACGAGACCTAACATGGCGAGTAAGATGATCCACGCGCGTGTACGACTGAAAACATGTGCCACATTGGTAGAGGTGGCGCTTTGGAAGCTGGGTATCGGACACAGCAGGCAAAGGAGCTCGTGGAGAAGACATTGATTGCAATTGTAATTGTGCTCAGCAACGTACTTGTAACACCCGAGGTGGAGTTTGAAAGGGAAGCGGAAAATAATGGGATTGAGGTGTAATAAGGATTGCGCACCCAGGTGGCGCTAACATTACCGGACCCCGCCGAAGCACCCCGGATTAACGTCCGGGATTTGGGGAGTTGCATGGATAGGGGCAATTGTTCCCCAGTTCCGCATTTGCCACGGTTAAATTACTAGATACTTTTTGCTGCATGGCTCGCTACTGGACGTATGCAAGTAAAGTCAGTCCATGCTTTGCCAGAATGCCTCGGGGTGTCAAGAAGCCAGTCGGGGTTGTCACTTGTTTTGTTATTCCATGAACCAACAAACAGCGGTCAATTTCGACCGAATTCCTGTTCTTGAAATTGAAAATAGTTGAAACCGCTATGCCCACTATTTTGTTTAGGCATGTACCTCCAACGCAATAGTGTGATGTTCCTCTCGGGTCGGTTCCCTCCACCTCGGGAATTAGTTCTATTCAGTACAACATCCGACTAAATCGGTAAAGCTTCAAATGAAGATGGTTTGGAATGACTTCCAGAGCAATAGAGTCTTTGATACTCTTCATCTAACTTTTCCATTCAAAACTGTATCGATGGCGACCAAGATCAATATGGGTACGCGTCAGAGAGTGAACTCCGGATTGATTGATAATAACCATTGCGGCAGGGTTGACGCCGGTTCTTTTCCTATCTCATGGATCAACTATGATGCTTGGAGAAGAGTCTGAGTCCGCAGACTTCTGGAAAAAATGTGGTGATGATGCAATCACCTACGGTATCAAAGGTGTTATAATGATGGTATTTCGCTCCCCGAAAGTACACCCGCTTGAACGTGATGACTGAGCGCATAAACATAGGGTGCCCATTGGGACTGCGTTGGCACAAACAAAATCGAAGTCGCTATGAAACCTGACCCCGAAAAGTCCCCAGTGGCCTATGTATCACCATCTAAGTATGTCGACTACCAGCTCGTTCCCGACTTGAAGACGGGCGAAAAGTGCATCGAAGCATTGTCGGCTGAGGGCTTCGAGGTCAGCGCCAATGATCAATTCGACTGGATCCATGATACGTACCTAATTTTGATTCGAATGTTTCCCAACAAATGCCCGCCAACAACTATAATCTCCATGAATGCTCGGTACGACCCGCACTTCCACATGCGAGTGGGTGCGGCACTTCGCCCTTTCAGGGAACAGGGCTATCTTATTATTGGTACAGGCGGCGCAGTTCATAACCTATATCGCAATGTCTGGAGTCCCATGACAAAATATCTTGACAATTTCGCCCAGGAGACACCTCCAGGGGATTGGGCCATGGAGTTCCGGCAGGCCGTCGAAGACGTGATTTCGAATAATAGCGGGCCGAGTCTACGCCGTGCGATGACGCGTTTGATGAAACATCCGAAGTTCAGAGATGCTCACGGCACTGATGATCATTTCATGGCGGCTCTATTTGTAGCAGGGGCTGCCGGCAGTGAGGAGGACAAGGGCTCATATGGAAAACTGTGCGCCGAAACTTGGGAACTTACGAACATGGCAAATTCACAGTATATCATTGGGAAATGGCCGCAGCAAGTAAAGTCAGCGGCTTAATCGTTCTAAGACTTGCACCAGTCAATTCAACCGCTCTTGCTTCATTTTTTTAATTCGTGCCAATCTTGGTTTGCCGTCAACTGAGCAACAGTGTTCTTCGAGTTTTTCCTCTGTCGGCCTTGATGCGCTGGTTCGGAGTTAGCGAGGCTGCCCCGATTTCACTGTCTCTTTATGCAATAATGGACAAATTTCGGTATTCAACGGCCAGGCAACAATTCCTAGCGGAGTTCGGAATACTTATTAATTGCAAATAATATTGTTTAATTCCGCGATCTTACCTAGATCTAGGCTAGGCTAGCCAGCAGGATTATCGTAACCGATAAGCTCACTCCGGACTCATTAGCAATTTGGCATATACTTAAACCCACCAATTCCTTCAAATAATATGGATATAATGATATTAATATTTCTGGAGAGTAAATAATTCAAGTGCCATCGGTTCAATCCGAGCATAATGACGCACATCCTTCGGGGAATGTACAGCCCGCTGTCGATGACAGCCGCAAATTCCACCCCCGAGTGCCCTATAGGGAGTGACAATAGGTTCGGGCCGCAAATTGCTGTGGGCTGTCGCGTCTTTGACTTCACTCTCTTGTTTGAAGATTCATTTTGTGTTCTTCTACCTGCCGCCGTATTCTTACTTCTCTTACCATCCCGTTGGCGGCACTTGCAGCATCAAACGGTCAAGGTAGTGTCGTATAAACTCGCAATCCAGAAATTAGTATAAAATCCACCAAGTCTACATTTGGTTCAAATTTGACTAACGATCATAGATTCTTCTTGCCACATTGTTGATTCTACACGTCGTTTACACAGCTTTCCAAGCTAAAGCCCCAGAGCTTCATACGGGAGCATCTATTCCCGCAGCTGTGATCAACATTGCTGCAACTCTCGCCGCAACATGGACGTCTTTTCTAGAAGACCAGCGTTCCATTGCACCCTCTTATATCCTTGTGCTCTATTTTTCTTCCGCAAGTCTTCTGGCATTACCGCGGCTGCGATCACTGTGGCTGATCCCAGGTGAAGGCGGGATCTCCGTTTGCCGCGGTCTTTGGACTACGATCTTCATTGTCACAGTCCTGGTGTTGTTCGCGGAGTCTGCAAGCAGGTTTACATCGTTGCAACCTCTGTATCAGCTACGTAACAGGGAAGAACGGAGCGGTTTCTGGGGTCGGAGCTTTTATGTTTATTTGCTTCCTTTGCTGAAAGCTGGTAATTCCAAGCTTCTCGAAGTCAGTGATCTGCCAGAAGTTGATGCAGAACTCCAGGGTCAAGATGCTGGAGATAAATTACAACTTGAATTCGCGAAAAGGCGTACATCAGACAAGAATATACTAATTAGAGCTGCTTTCGCTGCTTACAAGCCCATTTTCCTTTGGGCTATTCCGTCTCGTCTTGCTCTCACGGCGTTTAACTTTTCACAGCCATTCTTGATTACCACGACTATCAAATTTATGGGGGCTTCTCCAACTACAGAGAATCAAAACTATGGGCCATCGCTAGTTGGTGGATATATCCTAGTATATTCTGGGGTTACTGTGGGTACAATGAATGACAGACGACTGCACATGTGTATTTCGAAAACTGACTAGATGTAGATCTCCACCGCCGTCTACTGGAGACAATCTAATCGTCTTATTTCTGCCTTGCGAGCTGGCCTAGTCTCCATGATTTACGATAAAACACTTGGCCTTCAACCCGAGGATCTAGAAAACTCGGCTGCTGTGACACTGATGGGTACTGATATTGAGCGAATTACGACTAACTTGAGAACAGTTCATGAACTGTGGGCATCTATTATTGAGATTTCCATAGCTCTATGGCTTCTAGGACGGCAGATTGGCCCGGCCTGTGTTATTCCATTAGTTATTTCCCTGTGTATGAACAAACCAACGCCCTTTTATCGCTCGCACTGTGTTATGTGGCTGACACTGTTTTGATTAGTTTGCATAGGATTGATGATTCCTATCTCCTCTAGATCTAGTGTGGCGCAGAAGCAGTGGATAGAACGTGTGCAGAAAAGATTGGCCATCACATCGACCATGGTAGGGGATATCAAAGCAATGCAAATGCTAGGCCTATCAAAGGCTTTATCAACGATTGTGACAAGGCTTCGACAAATTGAAGTTGAAACTTCTCTTCGATTCAGAAAACTGCTGATTTGGCAAGTTGTCATCTGTATGTTTCAACTTCGGTTTTTTCGGTTTATGCACGAAAAAATGTACTGATGTGATATCCCCAGCAAATATACCGCAAGACTTCACGCCGTTTGCAACTTTGGCAATCTATGCTGGCGTTTCAGTGGCCAAGAATGATTCATCCTTACTTTCTGCCCAAGCTTTCACTTCACTCGCTCTTATCTCTCTCTTAACGTCACCTCTTCTTCAATTTTGCCAGGCTATTCCATCATTTAACCAAGCCATCTCCTGCTTCGACCGAATTGAAGGGTATTGCAAAAGGGATTCAGATTACGACCCGCCGCAAGACAATTATACTAACTGTGACTCTGGCGATATTGAACTTCGTAGTGCCTTGGCTATGCCACCGCTTGCTTCACCACTGATCTCATTTCAAGATGCAACAGTATCAAGGTCACTCACATCACCACCAATTCTGACCAATCTTAATTTTGAGATTCGTAGTGGTATAACTGCCATAATTGGACCAATTGCTAGTGGGAAAACGACTCTTCTTGAGGCCATGCTTGGCCGTCATGTCTTGCAAGGCAATCCAACACCTGCTCCCCTATCTCGTGCCGCGTACACTCCACAAGTGCCATGGATAATGAATGCCACTATTCGAGAAAACATCATCGGAACAAATGAGTTTGACCAAAAGTGGTATGACTTTGTTGTATCCGCCTGCGGCCTTGAAAATGATTTGAAGAATCTGTCTGGTGGCGACCAGCGCTTGGCAGGCAGTAAAGGGGCATCTCTCAGCGGGGGTCAGAAACAGCGAGTGGTATGTGTCTTTCGAACAGGAATGACTGGTAGTTTTCAAACGTTGCTAACATTTCAGCTTTTCTTGAATAGGCCTTGGCCCGGGCTGTCTATTCTAGACTGGATTTGCTCGTTCTGGACAGTCCGTTTAGTGGCCTCGACTCTAGTGTTTTGGAGACAATTACTAAACAACTATTCAGTGAAGACGGCCATTTTAAGCAGGCTGGCAGAAATGTTATCTTAGTGACGAACAACTGTAAGGCTCTTCTGTCCGTGTTGCAGGTCATTAGAATACTAATTCGTACAGATCAAATCCTCTCTCACGCAGATGACATCCTCGTGCTGGATAAAGGAAGTATATTTGCGCGAGGCTCATATGCTGAAATGGTGGCTTATATGCCTCATATCCTCAGCGAACTCGACGTGACCATGGCCGAGAAGCAACACGAACTTCAGCCTTTGCCTCAACAACTGGCAATTGAGCGCTCCGGCGACGAATTGGATAAGTACGAACAAATTTCAAAAACAAAATCCGCAGTGACGCAAAACGGCTCCTGGTCTGTCTATTCGTACTATATCAGTGCCGCGGGTTGGGCGTTATTTATAATCTCACAAACAGCAATGATGGCGGAATGCTTTTGTTCCAGCTTCTCCTGTTAGTCTCTTGTTCATTTACATCATCAATTGACTCCTCAACAAACTTTTTTTCTTCTTTCTTTTTCGGAATGACTGACTGTCTCGCAGCTATCTGGATCCAATGGTGGGTCGATGCAAATTCGGAGAGACCAAACCAACGTCTGGGCCTGTATATCGGAGTTTACGGAGTATTGACCTTTTCATCAATATTTGGGCTCGCAATGTGCTGCAGGTATGTTCATGTTTATTTACCTTTAGCTCTCATCCACTTTCCCTGGTGGTTTCATCGCAATGCTGGATATTGGTAAATTAAATTCTCGCACAGGCTATATATCATAGATGTTCTCTCCCGAACATCTTTCAAGTTACACGCGGATTTGTTGCAAGCTGTACTGGGGTATGTGAGCGCATATATTACGATCTCTTGTCCTAGCTAACTCCTTCCAAGAGCCCCGTTCGCATTTTTTCAAACTATTGATACCGGATCAATCATAAACAGGTAGCTAGCCTCATTGCAATCAGGGGAGGAGTAACTAACCATTTTCTAGGTTCAGCCAAGACTTGGAACTCATGGATCTAATGTTTCCAATATATTATCTTAACCTCGTCGAGGGTGTGTACTAACAAACGCTCCGCGATATGAAGCCGTGCAATATACTGACAATATACGTGCATAGCCTTCGGGAGTTTGACCGTTAAATTGATCATAATATGCGTAGTTGGCAAATATCTCGCGACTTCTGTGCCTTTTGTGGCCGTTGTCGTTTATTTTATTCAGTCCTTTTATCTCCGCACTTCGCGTCAGATCCGCGTAATGGACATTGAGATAAAAGCGCCGTTATACACACAATTCCTGGAAACCATCGACGGAGTCGCCTGCATTCGCGCCTTTGGCTGGGGGTCCAAATTCCGTGCGCGCAGCCAACATAAACTCAACGAAAGCCAAAAGGCGTTTTACATGTTTTGGAGCATCCAGCAATGGCTTCAGCTCGTTGTCAACCTATTGGTCGGCGCGATTGCAGTTATTTTGGTCGCAACGGTCACCTCGTTGAAATCTCAATTTAATGCAGCTAGCGTCGGAGTTGCATTAAATCTACTTCTATCATTTAATGAAAATTTGGCGCGAGCGATCAAGATGTGGACAATGGTTGAGATGAGTATTGGCGCTGTCACTCGTATCCAGACTTTCTCACAAGACACACCAAGAGAAGAGGAGCAGACAGCCGGCCTTCTGAGCGAATCAGCGACGGATTGGCTTCAAAATGGCGATGTTCAATTTGACAACATCAGTGCAGGATATAGGTATGCTACAACGCGCTTCAATTATCTTCTCATTCTAATTTCTTCCGCTTAAATAGCACTTCATCAAGCACAATTCTCAAAAACATTTCTTTAAATATCCGCTCCGGTGAGAAGGTTTGCATCTGCGGCCCTTCCGGAAGTGGTAAAACGTCTTTCATTATGGCCATTCTGCGCATGCTTGATCTACGCGAAGGAAAAATCACGGTCTCTGACACTGACATTACAACAGTCCCCCGCTCGCTACTCCGCAGTACCATCAATGTCATTCCGCAGGAGCCACTACTTCTTCCGGGAACCGTCCGCTTCAATCTCGATCCGCAAGGCTTTACTTCGGACGACAGGATTGAATATGCATTGAGAAAGGTCGGTATGTGGAAACTTGTTTTGCTGAAGGGCGGCTTGGATGCGGAGTTGGAGGTCCAGCATTGGTCCGTCGGACAGAAGCAGCTATTTGAATTAGCTAGAGCGATTGTGGTGCGGAGTCCTATCCTCATCCTAGACGAGGCTACGAGCAGGTATGTGGATGACTGCGCTGGCAGAAACTTTCAGCTCTTTGCATTAGTTTTAGGTATCTGAGCTGACTGTGTGACTCTTAGCATGGACTGGGAAACCGAATCAACAATGCAGTCTGTTATCGAAACCGATTTTGCCGATCAGACTGTCATTGCCGTGGTACATCGCTTTCGATTCATCGACCGATTTGACCGAGTTGTACTGTTGAAGCATGGCTGCCTGGTGGAAAACGGCGATCCAATCTCTCTCCTGGCTGCAGACTCGGAGTTCCGGAAATTGTATCTGGCGTGGAAGAAGGAGTAGACCCATGCCTTGAAGATAGATTTTGATACCAGTATCATACGAAGATTACGACTATCTGCACGCAACCGCAATGTAACTACCCAATAATAGCCGAGGACAAGAGTTGGTGTTACTAGTCTCATTAGCTGGTACCGTACAGCTGGGTATATGCGAGACATTCCGGTTCAGCTGATCCGTAAACTACAGCATCGAAAAGCAGCATGCATGGCAACACAACCGAGCAGCTCACCTTATTCGCTAATTGAGTCATTAATTTAATGCTTGTTCTCATGAGAATGTTCATGGAGGGTGACAACGACGGACTCGGCATGATAGGGCTCTCCACGTATCCCGGACTAGCCCACCCCTCCATCTGTCGTCCATGGTCTAATCACAGCTCGGTGCTAACAGGCTCGTGCAGATGGCAGCTTTAGCTCCCGAAATGCCGTGCATCGATGAGGTCCACGATTCACCTGCATGACGTGCGTCATGCTCGAGTCGCGATCTCCGGCAAGGCCATGGAGCGGGGCAACCCAGTAGCTGAACTGATCGTAGATTATTAGGTATAGCGAAATACAAATTACATGTAGAGGGACTAAAAGGGAAAGCTATCTTGTTAGTGCAGTACCGAGCTATTCCCATAGCTCCTGGTCGTGGATGGCCAAATGTATGCCAACTTCTGTGATTGTTGCGTTGGGTTCTTGAAGAGCCGCATCAGTCGGTCAGAAGGTATTTAATGAGAGGATTGGCGTTGCCGAGGAATGGAAATTCCCATGTTTTCTGCCTCTTGTATAAGGCGATTTGGATTACTATCTACCTGGATAAATTTATATCTTCGTCCATTCCTAGCTTTCACAGATCTCAATCATATTCTATCACCCGTACTATCCATTCTTGATTAACGTCACGACAATGAGTTACTTTAAGGGTGCGTATTATCTCTTCCAACCGTTATTTCTCCTTCACCGACACCGATAGGTGTCACCTCTGAGTCAACGAAGGCACCATATGATAGTGTTGTCGGAAAGGAATATGTTTGTGCCTCGCAGTAAGTCATCGGATAACTGATTTTCTAGAAGACATTGCGCAAGTTTCTTATAATTATCAGGCAGTCTCAAACTCTACATGCAAACGAGTCTGACGACGATGACCCAGAAAATGAGCCATGGGGATATTCCAGGCGGCACCAACCGCTCTCACATGGATTGTGAATGTCACAAGGAGATTCAGGTGCAGGCGCCTGTATTTGCGGTGGGCTTATCCTTTGCTATTCATGAAAATCAGGAAGCCCTGTTCTAACACTTTCTTATTAGATGATGTATTCCCTGACTTATAGGTTATCGGGATATTGGGGGCTGCGCCTCATAAGTTTCAGGTGGCTTGCTTGACCTCGATCAATTGACAGCTTCACCAGGTCTTATTGCTCTTTCTTCATTTTTATTGTTTATTTGTTAAGCTGACTGGTATGACATCGTCATAAATCAGCCTGCGCTTTCAAATCTATTTATTCATTCGCTTTCATAAGTTTTCTACGTTATCACTGAATAAATTGACACTACCGGTGCTTTTAAGATGGCTTTATTCTCCAGCCCACTTAGGGATAATAATCAGTGAACAATATTATTGGTATAACCAAGATCAATTGATTAGATCATTACATTCATCGTATACGGTTGTTTCGGAGTTTAAAGGAAATATAAGCAGCTCTATGGAATTAATATCGTGTTCAAAATGTTGTATGCAAACTTACAACTTCACGAAGACAATATTCTCCAACAGTTCCTTCCAGAACAGCAACGTCTTTGCCAGATCTTATCGATAAGAGCGGAGCACAGAGTTTTAAATGCGGGGGCAGTGGGCCTGGCAAATGCCGAGGTCCTCGGTCTATTGGCTGATTTCACTATCCGTCCCGCATATTTTAACGACTAATCCATATCCGGCTAGAGAGTTATCCCCCATGCCTCTTCGTTGTTTCTATATCAGCTTCCGGAAGATCCAGAGTAGTGGATTGGTTCAGTCCTATCGGATTAAATGGAACCGCATAATTGTATATGGTGGAAGGTGAAACATTAAAGCAGTAATGGGCTCGTTATAGTGCATTGCCTTATTTGGACGATCAACCGTTGGCGCGTTCAGGCTCAAGCCCAACACCCACCAAGACTTAACCAGAAAAATAAAGCTTGAACGTTCATGCATGGTTGGGCACTGATCCGAAATATCCTTGTATTATATGCGGGAAAAAGTACGATCATCATAATAAGTATGAGCTGATGTCAATGGTGCCGATGAAAAACAGACGATCAGAAAATGATCCCATGATTCCGCTTCAACGCTCCAGTTGACCACATGGAGAACAATCATAAGTCTAAACACATTATTATTTATAGTTTTGCACTTCGCTTAGCGAGTGCGTGGCTGAGGGTAAGAAGGCTGTCCCTTTCCTGTGGCGTGAATTCTCTTCTCTTGGGCCCTCCACGACTGCCATCACCACCTTTCCGGCTTTTTGCGCCTGTAAAAACGTTGTCTTTCTCTTGTTTGCTGTATTCGGTGTGGAATTTCCATTTCTCCAATAACTCAGGGGAGAGCTTTCGTTGGAACGCGCCGGAAATATACTTGCCAATTACCGGCAGGAATTTGTATGCGCTGTTTCACATGATGTTAGTCTTCAGTTTAAGAATTTTGAGCAAGTCACGTACTGTCCAGTGCCACCAGTAGCAACAAATAGATTCTTGTGGTCTGGGTGATAATCAAAGACAAAGTCTCCAGTTGGTGTTTCGTTGTACCAGCAAAGGGCCGTCTTCTCAAATCCTCTGGACACAAGCTGTGGCAGAATTTCTCCTAGTCCGGCAAGAAGTCTTTGTCGGCCTTCCTCAGGGATAAAATTGGCGCGTGCAGAAATTGCATCGCTTGGGGGGGAGGAAATATCCTTCCCTTCCACTGACGAAGATAGGGTGTACCCAAAACTGTGGCAAGCAACCTTTAGATACCCCGTCTCTTCATGAGGCGGAAAACTGAAGAAACCAGTAGATAGATTGAAGATAATCGGAAGATCCTGGAGTTCCTTGACTTCCTCAGGGGTAAGTCTCACAAACCCGACAATCTGGCCGGTGGCTACCATCGAATTCCAACTTGGTATCAGACTGGCAGTCCACGCACCAGTGGCGAAAATAAACTTATCGCCGCGGATTAAGTTTCCTTCAGCTGTTTTAACGGCCGTAATCGTGCCGTCTGCCAACTTCTCCAGCCCTGTAACTTGACCATGGGTGCCCGTCACGAAGTTGACTCCGGCAGCAATGCAGCGATCACGGAGACCAGCGATGGCAAGGCCAGCATCAGCCCATCCTGCTGAATTATTATAGAAACCTTCAAATCCATCCCCAATTGGGTTGCCACTGATTTTCGGGAATCTGGCTTTCAAGGCTTCCATATTTTCAAGGCCATGCCATTCCGCCCCCATGTTAGTCAAGATCTCCTTCGTCTTTCTGATAAATTCTGAACCCCCAGACTGAACCATATTCGCTGGCCCTGACTGTTGGGCGGTCCATACGCATGGTGTCTGATGGAAAGAGTTTGCATACTCTGGCTGCGTGTTCCAGAGGTCATATGCCTCTTTTCCCATTTCCGCATAAACTTTGTCGCCATAGTCAAAGCGAATCACACGTGAGATGTCATTGCTGGATCCATCAGGCACTGGTGGCATAGACCGATCAAGCACAGTGATGGATTGGAAGCCGTCCTGTGCCAGGTTCAGGGCGGTTGACAAGCCGAAAACACCCCCGCCAACGATGATGATGGTCTCACGCTTGTCCATGGCCTGCAATTTTACTGAGAACGATTAACAGCTGTCAAGAAATTGGATCAAACTGGAAAAAATTGTGAAGACCCTGGTTATAATTGTCTGCATTGATGCTATCACCGTGTATCAGATAAGGACCGGGTTTGCCAGCCGACCCGAACCGTGTTTCCCGCGGGGGGCGTCGCCACCGACACCCATTGACCCACGACAAACACCTGACACGTGTATGAATTACTGATAAACATACGCGGCTAATGACTGCAAGATGGAGCCGTCATGGCAGGTCTTATCACAAGTGAAGACTCCCCAGGATCTGAGCACCGGATCTGGTTTAGCCGTGGGTAAAGAGACCGCGGGAAACATAAACGGAAACGATATCTCTCCAGACGGCTGCTAATTATAGTAGGGATCGTCCTGCGTTATCAAAACCATTATTATAGAACTTGAAACGATTATTGCAGATGATTGGATACGATAATATACACGAAGGTCTTATAGAAAAAGGAGAATCAGTTTTTTTGGGACACAGTGCTGGTGTTCCTTTCACCGCTGTTTCTTATCGTAAACAACAAAGAGCTGTCACGCAGCCGACCTAGCTTGTTAGCGGCTTGTCGCTGCCGAAAGCCCAATAGAGCAATCACTTCCTCCCAGAATCCCATGGGGGAATAAGTAGTTGTGCTGTTCTCCTCACATGTAATGTATCTACAGAATGGTTGGAATCGTCCGTTGTATGGAAGAGTGCCGCAGTTGAATCCTTGATCTGGCATGCACGGTAGAAATAGATATATGTCACACATATCCCAGTGAAATCAGTGATTCCGGCGGCTGTGCTCAGATTGATGAGCCAAGTTAATATCGTCGACGAGCTGTTAGAAATATGTAAAAAAGAAAGGAAAGGAAACATCGTTACTTGTCCAGCGCCATTTCGTATAATGTTTTGGTGGCACAGTAGGTGTACGTGTTGCCAGCCGAAAAATAACTGGATACCAACAGGGCATTCACAATATGGGATACCACTCGCATGTTGAGGTTCTGACAATGGCGTACGGTGAATCGGCTGCGATACCAGTGCCTCCAGCGTTTTCAGGAAGAACTTTGACCAAGGATGGGTCACTGTACGCTATGACAATACCACAACATAGGGCACTGCCTATAAAAATACTCCGAACTGCCAATACGCAATTTTCAATGCAATTATGATGTTGGCGCAAGGGAACTTAGCTTCTGTAGTTACCATTGAAACATACTCGGGTCTGACACAGGCAAACGAAGCATCCCAGAGAGCCGCTAAGAATCCTTCGAACCTGCCAATATTGAGAGGCTTCGATACTCAGCAACGCACTTGATGGTGTCAGTAACGGAAGCCGTAAGCATGGCCCTGGGTGTTACCGCTCACCATCGAAATGAATGTGCAACAAAAAAGAGTGCATATTGGGAAAACCTTGCAACTAGAGAGCCAAAGTTCTGCCTCTCCTTAGGCTCTAACCGCTAAAATATTCAGGCAAATATATGGAGAGACATGTTACTATAGTCATTTGATGACTATTGTTGAAGATTTCATTGGCTCCGGGGGATGGCGAGAAGAAAGGGATTAAATTGGGGCTAAACATCGCATTGGGCAGTCTTACGCATATAATTCAATACAAGCTCCACATATAGCACCCAGGAGAACATTATATCTCCAAAAGAAGACTACCACATGTGCATGTTCACTGCTGTCATCTCAAATGTAATAAGGTTCAACCCATTTTCCTGCCAGGCATACAAATCCTCACGAACTGGCAAATACGTTGACATTTCAGCCGATCAGTTGTTTCCAAGGACAGCATAGCCCTGCAATTTAAATAAGTAACCACACGGCTACCAGGACCGTCTTAGTTAAAGTCCTTCAATACTCCCGAACAAGACGGTCCCGGTTGAGCTCCCAGTTGCTATAGGCTGAAAGTGAGGGTTTGCGAGCTTACGCTGCAAGTTGTGCTCATTTTCATACACGGAGCCGGATTTGACATCAAATTCGTGTTGTAACTCTCCGCAGTCCTGATTGTTTTCGGACACTTTTTTCTTGGGGTTTTCTGTACTCAAAGGGGACCTAGCTAGATACTGCGTTACAATGCATTACAGAATGCTAACCTCTACTGATACAGAGAATTGAGGGGGTTTTTCTCTGAAGGTTACAGAGGCCCTGTTTCTCCAGGCAATACAAGTTCGTCTCGGGGAATTCCTCCAATAAATTGCTTAGACTCCTACTTAGAACCCGAAAATAACCCTAAGTTGCATTGTGATGGATCACCTCCCTTGTTTAGGCAGACCTCTCCGGTTATCTTTAATGACATATGAATATCGATATTCTTGAAATTGAGACCGGCGCGAACTCGGTGTTCCAGCCACTCGGCCCACGGGAGGTTAGGGTTTGAGTGAGCCGTGTCCCTACGGCGGACGGTAAGCGAGTGCCGCGACAAAATTATGTATTTTTGGTTTTACACTTGTAAAATCTATCACCACAATATTTAATTTTATTTCCACGCCAAATAGAAAAAATAAGAATTACCATAAAGGGAAATCCATTCGTTTTTAATTAATAAAGAGCATTTCACTAGCAAAAAACATTCCCTTTTGACCGAAAAAGATGTATCTTTTCTCCCTAAAAGCATTCATTTATAACAAAAGAAAATGCCCATTCGAAATCGCTTCATTGGATGGCTTCAATCATCATCCTTTCGATAGTTTCTGCCGGTCATGATCGAACGAATACGATCGATAAAACCAAAATCCCTTTGTTGAATAGTTACACGCTTTGCGTGTATCGCCGCCAGATTCACCACTAAGTTTAGTTAACATTTCTAGTCATAAAATATTCAACTATTCCACATACTTTCGAATTCTTTCACGAGGAAAGCTTCGGCCGCCTCCTGCAGAGCTTCCAACGCCGAAGCCTGGAAACGCATGCCAGTTCTGAATTGGTCCTCGGTGATTTCACGAACCAGGCGCTGGAAGGGTAGCTTTCGAATAAGGAGTTCGGTGGTCTTTTGGTATCTTGTGATTTCACGGAGTGCAGCAACTAATATTTGACAGTCAGCAATGAATGAAGCAATAGTATGAAGCGATCTTGTACTTACCACCGTATTTGACACGACGTTTCCTTTTGGGGGGGTTTGGGGCGCTCTTGAACGGGCCTTTGCGAGCTGTAGTAGGGCGAGTGTTCAGTTTTTTGGGGTTGGCAAGCCCCCCCCCAGTCGACCTCCGGGCAGTTTGCTTGGTTCGGGCCATCTCAGAAACTCAGGACTCAGAAATCAAAAAATTGATGTAATCTAATGAAGTAACCAGCTGAGTTAGAGTAAGTAGAGTGAGGACGCAGAGTGAAGAAGTAGAGTGAGGAAGCAGAGTGATGGAGCAGAAAAGTGAGGGAAAAGTGGGTCTAAAGTGAGACTCGTTTTCTATATCAGTAGGGTAAAAGAGGTGAAGTGAGGCCAAAATGAGAAATCAACATACCAAAAGATAGAGAAAGTGAATAGAAAATAACGAGAATAATTAGGCAAATAAGAAAAATTAAAAATTATCTTGATGCTGTTACCTGGGTAAGGATGTTTGTTTATATATAAAATTCAGTTACCGTCAACATCAACACCGTTTCCTAGCGACCACACTTCTCTTACTTATATTTTTACTTTTTCAAACCTCACATTTTCTCTTCTTTCGCTTTCTCTAAGCAACCATCTTTCTTCTTCTTACCTCTTCCTGCTCTCTCTCCTCCCTCTTCTCTCTTCTTCACTATAGACAGCCATCACCAACCAGGTAAGTAATACAGCCTATCACCCTGATGTATACGTTATTGACTAACATATCTACGATTATAGACTCTTCTTGCTCTGCTGTCGCTTGAAAAAATGAATGATCCACCTGGTAAGTTGAGAAAAACTGATACTTTCAAATAAAACTCGCTTTGTCATTTCCTATTTTGCAAAACGTGATTCTAATGAAGTAATTTCATGTAGCAATCCCGCGGAAACGGGGCCCTGTGCCTGGATCGACTGTCGGCCGAAAACGTAAATCTGAATCTGAGCTCTCTGATAATCCACATACCATGAAAACTAGAAAAAGAAATGCAGATCTAGAATTGAAAGGCCCGGTCTTTGCTCAACTGAATCGGGAGAAACGAAATGAAAATCAAGCACTTAACCGGGCCAAAAAACGCAAATTGGAAACATCTGCTGAATGGCAAAACGCTACCCCCTCTGCTCGGAAAAAGCTTGAAAGTGACTTCAAAACCCGTTTCCTAGATGAAAGGTAAGACTTTTAATGAGGCAATCTACTGAGGCAATCTATATTGACATTCTGCAGATACCAGCGCGGCGAAGGCGTAAAATTTTACACAGAGCAACATGCAAGTGTGCTGGATCCTTCTGAAGAGTGGGAATTCTGCCCAGATCTGGAGCAAGAGGACGAAAAAATGCAGATTCAAAACGACCAACCTATGTTTGAAAAAGAATATACAAATGTGGCTCTGATCTCTCGAATCGCCAAGTCCCTTAAAGTGCGGAAAGATGTTATCTATGGAGCAATCTCAGTTCTTCGCTTGGTGTTCAGTGACGTTTTGAAGCAATCAATGAAGCAATACACCCCGCATACACTCAATCGCGATGTCTTCTGTCTACGAAATGTCAAAAACAATGGAAAAACCGCCTTTCAAAAAAAAAGATCTGGAATCCGAATTCTGTTCTGCTGGGGAAACTTTGCGAAAAGGTTTCAAGAAGCCTGGGAGCGGAAAATCTATGAAAGTATTACTAGATTTACAAACACTGCAAATTCTGTCACATACACAATATGGTTTGAATATTGGAGCAAAATCACCTCAAATCTGATACAAAAAGATTTCGCAATTCTACCAGACGAAGCTCCAGACCAGCCGCCACACAAGTACTTTTCTCAAGCCGAAATTTCTGTTTTCAAAGCCTATCAATACGCAGATGATGATGACTGGCAGTCGTTGCCAGGGCCAGCGAAATGGTGGCCTAATGACTATGATTACTATCGTTATGGATGGGATACCAATGATAAAAGGAGACAAGACGGATATCGATTGGCACATCAGTACTTGACTGAATTTACCCCTAATACATTCTTCCTGGCAGAGTTTGAAAACTTGGATTGGGATCAGGATGAGTGTTGCTTGCTGAAATGAGATTGCTTCACTCAATTGCTTCATTTAGGTTAGTCTAGATACTACGTAGCCACGTGATTGCGCTAGTTACAATTGCTCATGTCCGCAATAAAAACTCTTCTTCTCTTTATAATTAATTTAATTATTACAACTATTATTATTTTTCAAAATTAATCCCACAATGTCTTCTACCTCTAGACGATCTACACCTGGACGACCACCTAAAGTTGAACAATTCAAAAATGAAATTTGTCAATTATTTTCGGATGGAGAGAGCACAGAAAATATTGCCGATATAATATTTGAACGGCATAACTTGACAGTTCATACTCGAACCATCCAACGGCAGTTAAAGAATTGGGGGTATACACGTTCTACAGCACATAATATTAATCCAGAATTAGACAACCGGATTAAAACACTTTATTTCGAAAACAGTCTCTCTGATAACGAAATATTACATGTGCTTCAACAGGATGGATTTAAAATTACCCCCTACAAGCTTGTGACTATACGTCTTCGATTGGGGCTTCGGCGTCGACAAAATGATCTGCAAGACATTGAAACACCAATAATATAGTTAAAGAAGCCGTTCAAGATAATCTTAATAAAGGTCATCTTACTGGTTATGGCCGTGGTCATCTTTATACACATTTTCGATCTCTTCAATATAATATTTCACGGTAAATCTCTTACCATTTTATGTAGTTTATTATACTAACACATTTATAGAGATCGATTATTTAATATTGTTCGTGAACTTGACCCTGAAGGTATTAAACGTCGAAAATATGACCTTCACCGGCGCCGAGGGGAATATGTAGTCCCTGGGCCAAATTTTATTTGGTCTATAGATGGTCATGATAAATTGGCACACTGGGGAATGAAATATATGCTGGGATTGATGCATTTTCTCGGTATATTGTCTGGGTTTATATTGGAATCAGTAACCGCACTCAACTTAGTGTGTTACAACAATTCCTTCAAACTTTAAACAAAACAAAAACCCAGCCTCGTTATATTCGGTCTGATAAAGGCGCTGAAACAGTATTACTTGCAGCTGCTCATTATCTATCACTGAAACAGACTATTGAGGATTTACAACTTAATGATTGCTATTGGTACGGTACAAGTACGGCCAACCAGCGAATTGAGGCTTGGTGGTCTCAATTAACAAAAAGCATTCTTTTTATATTCCGGGTATGGTTTTGAATTGCTACAAAAGATTGCTTCATTATTAACAATCTACATAGGATTATTTTATGGAACTCAATCATCAGGGACTTTTCAAACAAAACCAACTTGCTGATCGTATTGCATTATTAGCAGTTTATATGCCACTTGTTCGTCGAGAAATCCTGAGCTTTGTGAACATATGGAATATGCATCGAATTAGGAAACAATCTAATCGCCCA